>JARBWK010000015.1:10852565-11120065 GCA_030556195.1 Anolis apletophallus
CCCCAGAGGGCGAAACGGCACTGTGCAGAGACTCCACCTGACCATCGCCCGTTGCAGAGGGACATTTTCCCATTGTGGATTATAAATCTTTTTTTTGAAACTTTGAATTTTCACCTTTAAAAACTAGAACTCTGGGGCTTTCCGTTTTGAGTTTACACGGAGTATAACATTTGTTTGATGGATATTATAATGATCCGTTTCACCTACCCAGAAAACTACCGATTATTATTTGGATTTATAAACTCCAACTGAACTGTTTGGAATAATATTACTTGAACAATTGAATCAATATAAACTACACTGGTTTGATGAACCCAGACTCCCACGTGTTTTTGCAAGAGCTTGGTCCATACCAGGAGAAATTAAAAAGAAGCCCCTTGAGGAAGCATCAGATGCTTTGCCTCTTCATGGAATGATCACTTGATTTATCCATGGGTTACATCAAAAATCAGAGGTCAGATCAAAATTCAAAGTTAGCCTCAATCTATCCCTATACATATACATGAGGTCAACTTATACATGTATATGGTAATTCATTTTTCCAAGCTTTATTCTGATGCTTTTTATATATTCCTTGGGGCTTTTAGATAAATGCAGGTGTACCCTAATACATTATAAAAATCTATTTTTCCCTATGCGGTAATGAGGGAGGGGCTTTGCATGCAATGGGCAGGTGTTGATTTTGGCACGCTTGTCCAAAAATGAGAGATGAGATGCTAAGGGGAGGTTGTTTGGTCGGGATCTGGGAAGGATAGTAATGGGTAAGGATGCTGAAAAAAGATAGGGATAGGGGTAACTTTGTTTTCTTCTAAGTTCCTTGTTCATGTAAGTGCTTCTTGTTTTCTCTCGTACAGTCTCTCCTTGTTAAGCTGGACATTTCTTTTTACAAGTCTTCTTTTTAGGCTCTTTTTTCCTTCTTTTTCCAGAGACGGGTCTTCATAACCCTCTTGGTATAAAAGCAATCTGTTGTTTTTAGTTTTTTGTCCTTTTTTAAAAAAAACTCTTTTCCCTTAGCCTACAAAATCTTTCCAGTGTTTGGTGTCCGTTGTCCGTTCCTTGTCTTTTAGTGTAGCTGGATCTGTACCTTTTCGTTTTCCTCGGCTTCCTTTCTAACCGTTCTCTTTAGGAGATTGGAGGCCTTTTTATCCATCCCCAGGATGCCACATCTCGTAGGCTAAAAAATACGCCTCTAGAGAGTTGGGGCAATTTTTCTTTAGGTTTTTCTGTCTTCCTTGCTGGGTTGTTCTTCTCCAGCTTCTCTTCCTATTGGGCTGCGTCCCAATCTTTTTTTTTCGTTCTTATCTGTATCCAGGATGGGGCTTTTGGGTATTTGCAGCGGCCTCTTGGTTTTCCCCCTCTTCTCTTTTTTGGGGCAGAGGTTTTAGGGCCCTTGAGCGTTCTTGCAACTTCCAGTGAAACTTCCTCACTATTTTTGAAGTGAGGTCCTCTTTTCTTCTGGTATTTCTTGCGGTTTTGTATTCTCCTTCCCTCTCTTCTCTCTACCTTCATGTATTGTTGCGTTCTACCTCTTGACCTTGGGTGCGTCCTTTCCATCATCATAGAGGGTCAGCAGCTCTGGCATTGTGGGGAGCGCCTCTTCGGTTGGTTCTGTTCTTGCACGTTGGGAGTGCTCCCAGATCGTTCCCATTTGCTTTTCTTGCCGAGAGACATTATGGCATCCATCTTCCGTAGGTATCCGTCTTGAGCTTCCCCTATTTTTCGTAGTTCTGCAAGGATGTCCCTCAAAGTTATTCCTTCCTCCTCTGGTCCCTCTTCTTGCATTATCCTCCGCTCTTTTGCTCTTGAGGTCTGTTCATGCAGTGCCGACATAGTTCTGTTGTCAGTTATGCTATTCCCTGTTTTACTATTGGAAAAATGTCCTTTTCCCTCTCCCGAGATGGCGCTCCCGCCAAAAAGCTCTTCTTCCCTGCTCCTAGGACTGTGAGAGCTCATCCACCATTTTGGCTCCCTTTAGCTCTTTTTCTCCCGTTCCCTCTGCCGGTGCCAGGGATGGTTGGCTCCCCCTCTGTGGCTTGCTTGTTGGGCCTTTGTGCCTCTTTGTTGGGGGCCCGATCCCCTGAGTGTGGGGCTTCCGTGGGCTGTTGGGATCCCCGCTGCTCGTCCGCACTCCTCCCCTCTGTCTCAATGGTGCCTCCCCCATGCCGCACGGGCCGCTGTTCCCATACTCACGGCCTCCTTCCGTTTAGTCTCTTCTTCACCTCCTGCCCTCTGCTTAACGTGGGGGGGGGGAGGGCTGGCTGGCAGTAAGTGGGGTCGCCACCCGCTTCCCGGCTCGCTCGCCGCAATGGCGGCGGTCCGGGCTCCTCCGCTCGACCTCTCCCTCTTGAGGAGGGGAGATCCTGGGGCCGCCGGACCCCGTCTGCCGGCTTTGCGCTCTCTTCGGATGCTTCTGTCCGCGAGGAGGGCGCAAATCGCCCTCCAGCCAGAAAAGCAGGTGACACTCCAGGGAGCCCTAGAGTGCCCGTCCTGCCGCCATCGTCGCCCGACCCAACTCCATAAAGGCTTGTTCTTGACATGCGTTGGCATGTTCGTATCGTCTCCTCTGTTCCACTGAAGCATATTCCCCTTTTCCCACCTCTAAAAGGGTGGTTGTTAATTGCTAAAAGAGGAGCGGCTTTAAATTCTCAAGTAACTCTCCCAGCAATAAATTAATTGAAATAATTAAAAATCAAAAAACTGATATAGTACAAATAATCATAACATGAGCATCCCAATTAAAAACACGATGGGCTTTCTATTAGTCATAACTCTTTGGGCCATTAACTAACAGGACTCTCTAACACAGGGGTAGGGAACCTGGGTCAGGAGAGCCAGATGTGGCTCTTTTCATGATTGCATCTGGCTCTCAAGAGCAGCCCAGGCTTCGGTTTCCCAGCATGCAGCGGGAAACCTTTTCCTTCTCTCCTTCTTCCTTTTCCTCCCTTTCCTCCCCTTCCTTCTTTCCTCCGTTAGCCCTCTTCCTTCCTTCCTCTTCCTTCGTTTCTTTCTCCCCTTCACCCTTCTCCTTCTCTCCTTCCTTTTCCCTCCCTCTCTCCTTCCTTCTTTCCTCCATTCTCCCTCTTCCTTCCTCTTCCTTCCTTTCTCCCCTTCACCCTTTCCTTCTCTCTCCTTCCTTTTCCCTCCCTCTCTCTCCCCTTCTTTCCTCCATTCTCTCTCTCTCTCTCCTTCCTTCCGCTCCCTTCCTTCCTTTCTCCCCTTCACCCTTTCCTTCTCTCCTTCCTTTTCCCTCCCTCTCTCCCCTTTCTTCTTTCCTCCATTCTCTCTATCTTCCTTCCTTCCGCTCCCTTCCTTCCTTTCTCCCCTTCACCCTTTCCTTCTCTCCTTCCTTTTCCCTCCCTCTCTCCCCTCTCCTTCCTTCTTTCCTCCATTCTCCCTCTTCCTTCCTCTTCCTTCCTTTCTCCCCTTCACCCTTCCTTCTCTCCTTCCTTTTCCCTCCCTCTCTCCCCTTCTTCTTTCCTCCATTCTCTCTCTCCTTCCTTCCGCTCCCTTCCTTCCTTTCTCCCCTTCACCCTTTCCTTCTCTCCTTCCTTTTCCCTCCCTCTCTCCCCTTCTTTCCTCCATTCTCTCTCTCTCTCCTTCCTTCCGCTCCCTTCCTTCCTTTCTCCCCTTCACCCTTTCCTTCTCTCCTTCCTTTTCCCTCCCTCTCTCCCCTTCTTTCCTCCATTCTCTCTCTCTCTCCTTCCTTCCGCTCCCTTCCTTCCTTTCTCCCCTTCATCCTTTCCTTCTCTCCTTCCTTTTCCCTCCCTCTCTCCCCTCTCTTCTTTCCTCCATTCTCTCTATCTTCCTTCCTTCCGCTTCCTTCCTTCCTTTCTCCCCTTCATCCTTTCCTTCTCTCCTTCCTTTTCCCTCCCTCTCGCCCCGTTCTTCTTTCCTCCATTCTCTCTCTCTTCCTTCCTTCCGCTTCCTTCCTTTCATTCTCCCCTTCATCCTTTCCTTCTCTCCTTCCTTTTCCCTCCCTCCCTCTCCTTTCTTCTTTCCTTCATTCTGCCTCTTTCTTCTTCCTTCCTTCCTTTCTCCCCTTCACCCTTTCCTTCTCCTTCTCTCCTTCCTTTTTCCTCCCTCTCTCCCCTTCCTTCTTTCCTCCATTCTCCCTTCCTCCCTCTTCCTTCCTCCCTTCCTTCCTCTTCTATTCTTTTCCCCGAAGTCTTCCTTTCCTTCTCTTTCCTTTCTTTTCACTTCCCTCTCTCTCCACTTTTTTATTTCTTTTCCCTTCATTATTTTACTTTTTCCCCACTCCCTTTCGTTTCTTTTCTCCAACCTTTCCTTTCCTTCCTTCCCATTTCCTTCTTTCTTTTTCCCTCCTTGTCTCTCCTGCTTTTGTTTTTTCCTTTTACATAGTTCGTTTTTCTTTTCTTTCTTCCTCTCCCCCTCCCTCCTTTATTTCCTCTTTCTTTCTTTCTTTCTTTCTTTCTTTCTTTCTTTCCCCCTTCCTTCCTTCCATATTCTCTTCCTTCCCAGAGTCCTGAGCATGCCTTTTGCAGAGCCAGGTCTGAAGTGTCCGTCATTCTGCCTCTATGGGAATCCTTTTCTCATAGTATGTACATATAGACTCACATTTAGTTGAATTCAGTCTTAAAATATATTATAAATATTATACGGTTCTCACTGAAATAAATTTCCAAATATTTTGCTTTTGTGGCTCTCTGAGTTAAAAAGGTTCCCGACCCCTGCTCTAACAGATGCGAATGAAGTCTCAAAGGAGGCTGAGGGAGGACACGGGAGTCAAATCATAGACTCATCGAGTTGGGAGAGACCTTGGGGGCCATCCAGTCCAACCGCATTCTGCCAAGAAGCATGGGATTTTGGGCGTTCTAGTTTTATTGGGTCTTTAATATTTGCCGGAGAGTGCCAATGCCTCACCAAACTACCATTCCCCTAATTCCATAGCATTGTGCCGTGGCAGTTCAAGTGGCATTAAAATTCATTTAATGGCACAGTAAAGACACACCTCCTGCTTTGCAACAGCTGCAGAGCTGTTTGGGCTGGAAGTCAGCCTGAAGAAAACGGAAGTCCTCTATCAGCCCGCACCACAGGAAGAACACCATCATCCCCACGACAGCATATGCACATCTGTGCTTAAATCCGTTCAGCAGTTCACCTACCTGGGAAGCATCGTCTCTTCAGACGCCAAGATTGACAAAGAGATTGATCACAGATTAGCAAAGGCATAGAATGCATTCGGAAGGCTTCACAAAAGAGTCTGGAGCAACAAGTACCTGAGGCAAAGCACCAAAATCAGTGTGTACAGAGCTATCGTACTATCTATTCTCCTCTATGAGTCTGAAACATGGGTCACCTATCGCCAACACCTCGAATGCTTTCATCAGCGCTGTCTTTGCACAATCCTAAATATACACTGGGCTGACTATGTGACGAATGTTGCTGTACTTGAGCAAGCAGGGATCACCAGCACTGAGGCCATGCTATTGAGAACACAGCTGCACTGGGCAGGGCACATCGCTAGGATGGAGGGCCACCGCCTCCCAAAGATGCTACTCTACGGTGAACTCATCACAGGTCAGTGCAAGAGAGGTGCCCCCAAAAAGAGATATAAGGACTCCCTGAAACAACTTCTCAGGCTCGGCCAGATTGATCACCAACAATGGTCCACCCTGGCCTCACATCGGGAGGCATGGAGGCGCACTATCCACAATGCTGCGGCCTCTTTCGAGAAGACACGCCGAATGGGTCTCGACAACGCAGAAAGAACCGCAACTTGGAAACAACATCATCCAAGGAGACTTTCTGCTGTGCTTTCTGCAACCAGAACTTGCCTATCTCAGATTGGCCTTTTTAGTCATCAACGCGCTTGTAAAAAGCGTGGGATGAGTCATTCCTAAGAATCTTCGTTTGCGAAGTAATGCCGAGAGAAAAAAAATTTGCCAAAGAGTGCCAATGCCTCACCAAACTACAATTCCCCTGGTTCGATAGGATTGTGCCGTGGCAGTTGAGGTGGCATTCAACTTCATTTAATGGCGCAGTGAAGACGCACCCTGAGCAGGAAAGATTTCCCCCTTTTCTGTTTATCCTCCAAATGAGAAATGACTGATGGCCTTTCCATTGGCTCATTTTCGGATTTTCCACACTCCCAATCTTCCACTTCCAGACTGACAACGCTGCCTTTCTTATTTAAGAACACAATAGTAATGTTTAATGTAGTTTAAATTGCACGGTCCTAGCCTAACCGCTGTGTTTAATAACTATCATCTGTGTCCTTCTGACTAATAAATCGCTTTGTTTCCTGCTGTCAAAGCCAGGAGTGAAATGCATGTGTTTTCCGAGGAAGGGGAGCTGAGGAGGGGGGGACAAATTCATCCTTTCTCAGACAATCAATCAAAATTGACAGGCCCTTTAACATACAATTTGTAGGGCACTGTAGTTTTAAAATGGGAACTGTCTGGAACATATAGCTGGAAGCCTTTGTGGCTTTAACGTTTTGTTTTGTGGGGGGGGCAGGAGCTACAGAGAAGGGGGGCATGGGAAAGGAAGTCCGTGTGGAGTTTGGAGCTTTTAAGAAACAATTGTTTTCCCTTCTGTGGTATTTTTTTCATCTCTAAATTTATGCTTAAGGACATATTGCCAGTCTTTTGTAAATAACTAAGGAGATGCTCTTCATTCACATGGTATTTATTTATTTTTTTTGACATCTTCTGGGATACTTGACTTTGATCCTCGACTTTTGATTTTTCACGTGAGAATATTGAGTCAAAAGTGTGAATTCATACCACAGAATAATAGAACCATAGAGTTGGAAGGGACTCCCAAAGGCCATCTAGTCCAGGGGTGGGCAACCTACGACCCACGGGCCGAATGCGGCCCGACAGCCGATTCTGTCCAGCCTGGGGAGAAGGGCGTCGGGGGCGGGGTCAAGAGGAAGTGATGCCGCTGCCGCCATCCCATTGCGGGCTCTGTGGCGTCTGTGTCCGCAGACAGTCCGGAGGAGCGGCAGCTTTGGAGTGCCTGCCATCCCTGGAGGTGATCATGCCTTGCAACGGGAGCATTCGGCGACCTGCGGGGACTGATCGCCGTAGCGACCCGGAAGACTTGATCGTCTTCCGGGTCGCCACGGCGATCAGCCGCCTCAGATTGCCGAGGGCTCCCCCTGCAGGCCAGGATCGCCTCCAGGGATGGCAGGCACTCCAAAGCCGCCGCTCCTCCGGCCTGTCTGCCCCACAGAGCCCGCGATGGGATGGTGGTAGCAGCACCCCTTACCCTTGGCCCCACAGGGCGATCAGTTGGGGAACGGCTGGGGGCGAGAGCGGGCGGAGGCCTGCAGCCTCCGATCACCTGCTGCTCTGCTCTCCTCTGCTACGGCGGTGGCTGGGTCCGCTTTGCCATCCTCTGGGCTGAGGCAATTGGGCCATTCCATCTTGGGATCCTTCCTCTCTTGAGGATGTCAGCCTTCATCTTGGTTCGCACCTTATCTTCTTGAATTTAATTTAATTTAATTTTAGTGGCTGATCGACCTGCGAGGGCTGATCGCCCTGGCGACCCAGAAGACTTGATCGTCTTCCGGGTCGCCAGGGCGGTCGGCACCTCAGATCGCCGACTGCTCCCCCTGCAGACCCGGATCGCCTCCAGGGATGGCAGGCACTCCATAGCAGGGCGATCAGCTGGGGATCGGCTGGGGGAGAGAGCGGGCAGAGGCCTGCAGCCTCCGATCGCCTGCTGCTCTGCTCTCCTCTGCTACGGCGGTGGCTGGGTCCGCTTTGCCATCCTCTGGGCTGGGGCAATTGGGCCATTCCATCTTGGGATCCTTCCTCTCTTGACGATGTCAGCCTTCATCTTGTTTCACACCTTGAATTTAATTTAATTTAATTTTAGTGGTTTTTATTATTTTATAATAATAATTTTATAATAATAATATAATAATATAATAAATCATATAATATAATAATGTTATATTATATTATAATTTCAATATATTATAATGTCCATATATATACTATAATATAATAATTATGATATTAATACTAATAATATATGAATATTTATTGATATATTAATATGTAAAATTAATGACGTGTAATATATAGTAAATATAGTAAATAAATAAATAAATTATGTAGATTAGATTGTACTTCAGCCTTTAGGTGTGGCCCTCCACAATATTTTTTGGCTCTCGTGTGGCCCCTTGGAAAAAATAATTGCCCACCCCTGATCTAGTCCAACCCCCTTTCTGCCTTCATGCAAGAAAAGCGCAATCAAAGCACCCCTGACAGATGGCCATCCAGCCTCTGTGTAGTCGAAGGCTTTCATGGCCGGAATCACTGGGTTGCTGTGAGTTTTCCAGGCTGTCTGGCCATGTTCCAGAAGCATTCTCTCCTGACGTTTTGCCCACATCTCTGGCAGACACCCTCAGAGGTTGTGAGGTCTGTTGGAAAGTAGGCAAGTGAGGTTTATGTATCTGTGGAATATCCAGGATGGGAGAAATAACTCTTTTTTAAAAAAAATAATTTTTATTAGGATTTTATAAGAAAAAAGAAGAAAGTGGCGGAACAATAATAAGATAGAAAAGTAGGAAAAGATAGATGCCACGCAAGAAAGAAAAGGGGGGAAATGATATACCACCCCCCCCACAAAAAAGTCCTACAGGGGGCACATAATAAAAGGAAAAAAAAGATAATATTTTTTTTGACTTCCGTTCTGCTTTCTTAAGCTCTTCATTAGTTATTTAGTCAATCCATATATTTTCTTCTTGAACCTTTTTACACTGTTATTCTTGATTTCTTTCCTGTGTTTATTTTTCTTCCAAATATTTCTCAAGAACCCTCCAATCAGAACTCTGGTCTGCTTGTGCCAAGTGTGAATGTTGCAATTTGGCAACCTTGGTCAGCATTGAATGACTTTGCAGCTTCAAAGCCTGGCTGATTGCTGCCTGGGAGAATAATTTGTTTGGAGGTGTTAGCTCCATCCAGCCTCTGTTTAAAAGCCTCCTAAGAAGGCGTTTCCGCCACACTTGTCTGGCACACCCACAAGAGAGATTTTGCAAAGCACACTTCTCTAGGCAATTGTAGTGGGATTTTCCAGATTATCACCATACAATTGCACAAGAGAACCTAAATATTTCATTAAAAATGGGTAAAATAGTAGTTAGTTTTATTGATTAGACCAGTGGTTCCCAAACTTTTTTGGCCTACCGCCCCCTTTCCAGAAAAAAAATTTACTCACCGCCCCCCCCCTAGAAATTATTATTTTTAATTTAATAGCAATTAAACAGAAATATATATGTATTAATGAAGTGGTTCAAAAAGTTTGGAAACCACTGGTCTACACTGTCATATAATCTAGTTCAGGGCTGCCCAGGAAGTCGATTGCGATTGACCAGTCGATCCCGGGACCAAAGGAGGTCGATCCCAGCTGGATGGGGTGCTTCTCAGAGGGGGCGGAGCCAGGTCACACCAAGTCCCGCCCCCTCCCCGGCTTCGGCACTCCCAGCAGGTTCTCCAGGCTTGAGGAGGGCAGGGCCAAGCCAGCCTTGTGCTGGCTGTGTCACCACTGGCTTGGCATTGCCATCCTCAAGCCTGGAGAAAATGCTGGGAGCTCCAAAACCAGAGGGAGGGGCGGGGCTTGGCACGGCCTGGCTCCGCCCCCTGTGGCATCCGCTCTACCAGCAGCTTCTCAGGCTTGAGGATGGCAATGTCAAGCCAGCCTTGTGCTAGCTATGCCACCACTGGCTTGGCATTGCCATCCTCAAGCCTGGAGAAGCTGCTGGGAGCTCCAAAGCCAGGGGGGGGCGGGGCTTGGCGCGGCCTGGCTCCGCCGCCCTGTGGCTTCTGCTCTACCAGCAGCTTCTCCAGGCTTGAGGATGGCAATGCCAGCCTTGTGCTAGCTATGTCACCACTGGCTTGGCATTGCCATCCTCAAGCCTGGAGAAGCTGCTGGGAGCTCCAAAGCCAGAGGGGGCGGGGCTTGGTGCGGCCTGGCTCCGCCCCCCTGTGGCATTTGCTCTACCAGCAGCTTCTCCAGGCTTGAGGATGGCAATGCCAAGCCAGCCTTGTGCTAGCTGTGTCACCACTGGCTTGACATTGCCATCCTCAAGCCTGGAGAAGCTGCTGGGAACTCCAAAGCCAGAGGGGAGGGGAGGGGCTTGGCACGGCCTGGCTCTGCCCCCCTTTGGCCAAGCCCTGCCCCCTCCACTCTCCAGCCTTGAGGAGGTAGGTAGACTTGGTTTTATTATAAACTAGCTTGGGGACCCGGCCCTGCCCGGATTATTTGAGAAAGGCATTGTGTGCCAAAGTTGGCCCTTATCAGATGTTTACATGGCTCACAGTGGTCTCAGGAAGTTAGGTACTGCGAGTCCCATCGGCCATGGTCCATCGCTTTGAACCAGATTATATGAGTGTGGACTCAGAAAACCCAGTTCAAAGCCAATATGGTGGGTTTTTCTGCCGTAATGTTCAGGGTTATACGCCTGTGTGGAAGGTCCCTGGGTTATGTGAGTTCCTTTGCACACATCTGAATAAAATCCCATGCTATGTGGCTTGAACCAGATTATATGAGTGTGGACTCAGAAAACCCAGTTCAAAGCAGATATTGTGGGATTTTCTGCCTTAATATGCAGGGTTATAGGCTGTGTGGAAGGGCCCTGAGTTATCTGAGTTCCTCCCACCATGGTTCCACTGCCTCAGGCCTTTGCCTTATCCCCCTCTGGCAGTTTAGAGTGTCGGAATGTTCGTGTTGGCTGGCCAATTAGAGGCGTTATGCAAATACTCCCTCACTGGCAACCAATCATGTTGTCAGAATGTAGAGGCCGGGAGCCAATCAGAACGCTGCCACATACATACAAACATACATAAAATCATACATACAAACATTACGCTTTATTATAGATATAGATATAGATAGCTCGCATGCTGAAAAAGTGTGGGCACCCCTGATCTAGTTCAAAGCAGGTAATCCGAATTCAGAAAGCAGTTTAGATGGGGCAAACATCCAGTTTGTTTACCTTTCATGTCAATCTAAACTTTACGAAAACAAGTAGAAAACCAACTTCAGACTTATTTGCTATCAGAACAGTTGTTGATAGTTTGTGGTTATTTCTCCTTTAATGTAGAACTAGAACGTCTTATCGCCTGTCATTTTGAAAAAAAATCTCACTTGTCTTGCAGAACTAGAAACGTTGCTTTATGTACGTCCTGCTTTGGGTCTTGATAGACTTTTCTAAATCATCTTTCCCTGCTAATTTTTGTATTACCCTCATTTTTCTTTTTCCAAAAAAAAAAAAGAAAAAAAAGAAAAGACGTTTTATTTTGAGCAAATTTGTAAATGGCCCTGATGTGTTCTACAATTGAGTCAATTACTGTTTCAGCCTGCAAGCCTCCTGGGAAACGGAACATACATGGCCTGAAGGTAGGAATTTCAATAATTGTTTCAGTAAACTTAGATGGATTTGCAATGCCGTGTTCCACTTATTGAAATGTCAAATAAAACGGTACTTTTTGAGCCTTGACAAGGAGATCTGGAAAATAAATGGAGAGGAGGAAAGATTTTCTCCTGTATGTGTATTGCCCGATCTGTCTGAATGCCCAACGCTGGTTTATTAATGAGTGGAATTGTTGATTTCGTGATTCATGAAATGCACACATAAGGCCAACGTTTCCACCCCATTGCTACCCCATTTTTGCAAGTCCTGCCCTTTTGGACAATTCCAACTATT
Source organism: Anolis apletophallus (assembly GCA_030556195.1). NCBI lineage: Eukaryota > Metazoa > Chordata > Lepidosauria > Squamata > Anolidae > Anolis > Anolis apletophallus. The sequence continues at coordinate 10,864,246 of JARBWK010000015.1, forward strand.
CATAAGGAAAAAAGAAAGCCCCCACTTTGGAAACCTTTAAAAAAAACCACCCGAAAACCTGGCTTTTCTGCTGTGCCTTTGGAGAGTAGTTATTTAATTTCTACCATTGCTTTCCTCAATGCCCCCGTTTCCGGTCTATCCCCCCTCCCCCTTCCTGTAAAGGATGCTATTCCGCTTATCTCACTCCGGGTTTTTAGCATTTTCTCTGTGTACCTGCGGCCCGCCCTGCCTTTGTGATCTTAGATATTCAGTTGTATATTGGGTTTTTTTAATTTATATGTATGTATTTTTATTGCATTTACTGTTGATGTTTGGTTTTTATTGTAATTTGTTTTTTATTTATTTATTTATTGTTTCGATTTGTATACCGTCCTTCCGAATTGGCTCAGGGCGGTTTACAGTATATCAACCAATAACCATTTTTATTTATTTATTTATTTAATTGTTATTCCGATTTGTATACCATCCTTTCCGACTGGCTCAGGGCGGTTTACAGTATATCAACCAATAACCATTTTTATTTATTTATTTATTTATTATTTCGATTTGTATACCGTCCTTTCCGACTGGCTCAGGACCGTTTACAGTATATCAACCAATAACATTTTTTATTTATTTATTTATTTATTATTTCGATTTGTATACCGTCCTTTCCGACTGGCTCAGGACGGTTTACAGTATATCAACCAATAACATTTTTTTATTTATTTATTTATTATTTCGATTTGTATACCGTCCTTTCCGACTGGCTCAGGACGGTTTACAGTATATCAAACTACATCATAAAACATATCAACAACCAACAGGGCATATAAAAACAGCACAATAAACCAATAAAACTATACTAGTACCAGCATTAAAACAATTAATAACAGTATTTGCTCCAACCAAGGAGTAGTTAGAGGTTAAATGCCTGACGGAAAAGGGCTGTTTTGCAAGCTTTCCGAAAGGCTAACAAGTCAGTTTTGTTTGGGCTTGGCCTCATGTGAGTCGCCCTGAGTCCCCATTGGGGAGAGGGAGAGGTTTATTTATTTATTTATTTAATTTATTTATTGTTCATTCTTATATACCGCTCCTTCCAGCAGGCTCGGGGCGGTTGGGGCCGTACATGGCCCCCCAGCCCCTTTCCTGCGGCCCCCTCATCTTTTTAATAAAAAATAAAAATAGGAAAATAAATTAAATAATAAAAATTTTAAAAATTACCCATTTCCTGGTTCCGGAGGAAGTCTCGCGGGACTATGCCAGCCACGCGGGATCGCGCATTGAGAGCGAAATCCCGTGTACCTGGCGTAGCCTTGCGATAGTTAATACAGTTGCCGAAATCTCAGGATTCAGCGGCTATGCCAGGGTGAGGCCGTACAAGGCCAAGGTGAGGCCTGTGAGGAGCTCCGCCTGGGCCTGCTCCAGTTCCTGGCCGCCCTGCTCGGCGCCAGCGAGGGCCCGGCCCTGGTTCCCTTCCTGCCCGAGGCCTCCGCCGCCTTCTGCGCCGGCCTCCGGGACCCCTTCCCGCCCGCACAGAGGCAGGCCTGCAACGCCATCGCTGCCTCCGCTCGCGCCTCCCCAGGTAATGAACCCACAGCCTCAGGGGTTGGGAGGGTTCCCCCAGGCAGGAAGCATTAATTGTATTTTATTAATGTATTTATATTCCCTCCCTGGAGCCGGGGAAGGGGTGGAGTCGGGGAGGGGGCGGAGCCTGGGAGGGGGCGGAGCTGGGGGCGGAGACAGACCCTTTGGCCCCCCAGGTGATTAGTGACCGGAATTCCGGCCACAGGTCCGGTAGAAGTTGGACAGCCCTGACATAAAACATATAAAACATCCACTACTCAATTTAATACAGCGATACTAAAAGCATAAAAACATAGCAACTGCACACAAAACAAGCATCTACAGAGCATCTACAGTTAAGAATTCGAGACTTAACATCTGTACTAGGGACCAGTAAGACTAAAAGCTTGTCTAAACAGTGATGTTTTACAAGCTCTCCGAAACGGGGCAAGTTCCTTGATGGCGCGGACTTCATCCGACATAGAATTCCATAAGGATGGTGCTGCCACAAAGAAGGCTCTCGATCTCGTAGTAGACAGGTTACAAATAAAGTGTATTATTATTATTATTATTATTATTACATGGTTTGAACATAATTCATATGTATCTTTATACAAACAGCCCACAGACTGAGTAATATTTACTCATTAATGTTCGTTTTATTGGCATACATCTGTGTAATGCTACAAGGATTCTGAATTTTAACACATCTCTGAATTAATACGATTCTGAATCCAAATACAGCATAGAAAGTATCTCCTAGCCTATGGAAGGAGGGAGGAAAGAATGATGGAAGGAAAGAAAAAAAGGAAGGAAGGATGAAACGGTGCAAGGGAAGGATGGAAGGAGGAAGGTAAAAGAGAAGGAAGGAAGAGAAGGGTGGAAGGAAGGGAAGGATAAAGGAAAGAGAGAGAGAAAGGAAAGACAAAAGGGAAGGAAGGAAGGAAAAAGGGGGAAGGGGAGGAAAGAGACAAGGAAGGAAGGATGAAAAGGTGTAAGGGAAGGATAGAAGAGAAAGGGAGGTAAGGAGGAAGAAAAGGCAAAAGGGAGGGAAGGAAAGACGGAGAGGGAGAGAGAGAGAGAGAAAGAAAGAAGGAAGAATGAAAGGGTGGAAGGGAAGGATGGAATGGAGGAAGGAGGAAGAAAAGACAAAAGGAAAGGAAGAAAAGAGGAAAGGAAGGACAAAAGGGTGGAAGGGAATGATGGAAGGAGAAAGAGAGAGGGAAGGGAAGGATGGAAGAATGAAAGGGTGGAATGGAAGTATGGAAGGAGAAAGAGAGAGGGAAGGGAAGGCAGGAGGAAGGAAAGACAAAAGGGAAGGAAGGTTGGAGAAGGGGGAGGAAAGAGACAAGGAAGGAGGGATGAAAAGGTGTAAAGGAAGGATAGAAGAGAGAGGGAGGTAAGGAGGAAGAAAAGACAAAAGGGAGGGAAGGAAGGATGGAGAGGGAGAGAGAGAAAGAAAGAAAAATGAAAGGATGGAAGGGAAGGATGGAATGGAGGAAGGAGGAAGAAAAGACAAAAGGAAAGTAAGGAAAGAGAAAGAGAGGAAAGGAAGGACAAATGGGCGGAAGGGAAGGATGGAAGGAGAAAAGGAAGGGAAGGAAGGATGAAAGGGTGGAATGGAAGGATGGAAGGAGAAAGAGAGAGGGAAGGGAAGGAGGGAGGAAGGAAAGACAAAAGGGAAGGAAGGATGGAGAAAGAGTGAGAGAGGGAAGGAAGAACGAAAGAGTGGAATGGAAGGATGGAAGGAGAAAGAGGGGAAAGAAGGAAAGAGGAAGGAAAGACAAAAGGGAAGGAAGGATGGAGAAAGAGCGAGAGAGGGAAGGAAGAACGAAGGGGTGGAATGGAAGGATGGAAGGAGAAAGAGAGAGGGAAGGAAGGAAGCAGGAAGGAAAGACAAAAGGGAAGGAAGAATGGAGGAAGCGAGAGAGGGACGGAAGAACGAAAGGGTGGAATGGAAGGAGAAAGAGAGGGAAGGAAGGATGGAGAAAGCAAGAGAGGGAAGGAAGAATGAAAGGGTGGAATGGAAGGATGGAAGGAAGGGATGGAGGAAGAAAAAAGGAAAGGAAGGAGAGAAGGATGAAAGGAATGAAGGAAAGAGAAAGAGGGAGAGAGGGAAGGAAAGGTGAAAGGGGAGGGAGGGAGAAAGAGGGAGACAAGGGAAGGAGGAAGGAAGAATAGGATGGTGTGAGAGAGGAGGGCCTGAGAAAGAGCCCAAGGGGCCGCATCGGACCCCTGGGCCTGGTTTTGCCCAAGCCTGAATTAGGACATAGGGATTTGTGGGAAAGATGTGCATTTAACAGGAATGGAACAAAAAAGGCCTTATTGAGTTCTTGACTGTATTCCTGACCCAAGCATTTCGAAGGCAGCGTGGGTAAAAGAGCCGAATGCCTCCTCTCTAATGCAAGGTGGTAACCTACATAGAGGCTGGGTTGCTACCTCCATGGGCAACATGCTAATTAACCTTCCTTGCGAAATAAGGAATCCGTGGCAAATTACAGGTTAATTAGAACCATGTCCTCTGAATAGAAACAACTGATAAAGATTTCGTTCCTTGCCTGCAGGTAAATACGCGAGCCGGGTCTGCTAACAATAGCAGTGTCGCCGTCCCAGACTCCCTCCCGAGCAATAGGTAAGAATCAAGGCGAAGAAGGGTGGGCCATGCGTCTCTTTCATTAAAGCAGGACTCCAGAAGTGATTTCTTGCCTCGTAATTAACAGAAGCAAATGGGGAAATGCCGGATCACTTCGGGGGGATTCGGTCGACCAGTTTTCAGCAAGGGTTTTTGTGGCTTGTCGAAGGCAGTGTTAGGCACTGAGTCTGTTATGTAGAGAATGCCTTTGGACAACCTAGTTCTTCAAGGAGCGTTGCTCTGTCGCGTGTAGGCAGACCTCCTGCGCTTGCGGTTGCGCCTAACCCCATGCGATAAAATGGAAGCTGTCCTAACATTAGATAAAGAAATGGGCTGCCAGGCCCCATGGAGAATTACTTCCAGAGGCCAGATTTTAAGTGCTTCCTCATTTTGTCATTCCGAGTCTTGAGTTGGACACGAGAAAACAGGGATTTCATTTTATTTATAGCCATCTTTTCCCCAGCCCTGGAACTCAAGGTTCCTATTTGTGATTCAGGAGGATATTATTTATTTATTTATTTATTTATTATTTCGCATTTGTCTGTCGCCCCCCCCCCCCAACGGCTCGGGGCGACTTACAACAGTTTGTAAAATACAATTGTCAGATAACTCATAAACCACAGTAATACCATTAAGATGGAATTACAATTAGAACAGTTGAAGCAACAAATGGAGTCGCAGTGGGCTGACAGCTAGGCGGTGCGAGCTACAGTTTAGCTAACTCCGAAGGCTTGTTGGAACAGCAATGTCTTAACTGCTCTCCTGAACGGGAGGAGGCCCTGGGTGGCACGGATGCCGGCGGGCAATGTGTTCCACATGGTAGGGGCTGCAACAGAGAAAGCCCGGCGGCGGGTTGTGGACAGATGGTAGGTCCTCACATTTGGGATGACCAGGAGGTTTAGCTCTTCGGAGCGCAGTGATCTGGTGGGATGATATGGGACAAGGCGGTCCCGCAGGTACACTGGCCCCAGACCATGTAAGGCCTTAAAAGTCAGGACTAACACTTTGAAGGCAATCCAGCATTCAATTGGGAGCCAGTGCAGTTCGCGCAGGATTGGCGTGATGTGGTGGCCAATCGGGACCCCTGCCAGGAGTCGCGCTGCAGCGTTCTGCACCAGCTTGAGTCTCCGGATTACCGACAGAGGAAGGCCAATGTAAAGAGCGTTACAGTAGTCCAGCCTCGAGATGACCGTGGCTTGGATCACTGTGGCTAAGTCGTGCCCGGGACAAATAGGGGGCCAGCTTCCTCGCCTGGCGAAGATGGAAAAATGCTACCCTGCTGACGCTGGAGACGTGGGCCTCCATCGACAACAGGGGGTCCAAGGTTACTCCTAAGCTCTTAACAGAGGGCGACGGACATAATGTCACGCCGTCCAGGGTTGGAAGCTGAACATCCCTACAGCCCGGAGGACCCAGCCACAGGATCTCCGTCTTTGCCGGATTCACCTTCAACCTACTGGCTCGCAGCCATCCAGTGACGGCCTCAAGGCAACGATGTATGTAACAAGTTTAAACAGGATGAAGATGAGTTAAATTCCACATGTTAGGTTACATAAAAGTATAAACTATAATATACTGGTTCTATCCCAAAATAGCATGTATATTCGAGTATAAGCCGAGGCATCTAATTTTATCACAAAAATATTTATTTATTTATTACTTCAATTTTATATACCGCTCCATCCCAACAGGCTTGGGGCGGTTTACATAAGGCAGTGTTTCCCAACCTTTTTTGAGCCGCGGCACACTTTTTACATTTACAAACTCCTGGGGCACACCACCAACCAAAATGACACAAAATGACACTCTAACACAGTAATACATATAGTTAATATGTTTTAAAATGTATTTATACACTCAGTGTGAAACCTGGGCCTGTTTCGATGAACACAACATAGATATCCTGGCAGGAATGGCAGAAAGACACACACGAAGCTGTCAGTCTCTCTCTGTGTTTAGAAAAAATGTGTCCATATAGCTTCAAAGCAGTCCACTAGTACTGTTCTTATGCATCAATACACCTCATGGAACAATAATGAGGCTTCCACCTTCAATATATATGCTCCTGTGTCATTCCAGGTGGGCATTAGACGAGTCCCTCGTGTATAACTGGCGAACAGGAGAGTTGTTACACAGTCACTAGAAAGGCTATCACGTCCAGCCAATGCCAAATGTAGTAATAGTTGGTACACATAAACACGAAAATGGCCGAGGGAGGTGGCGCCCCAGCCCCATCTTCTTCGCCGCCGCCTGGCCCTTCCTCCTCCTCCCCCAAGCAGCAGCAGCAGCAGGAGTTCAGGCAGGAGGGGGAAGAAAGGGGGGAAGAGAGGTTTTCCTGCGGCACACCAGGTGATCGCTTACGGCACACTAATGTGCTGCGGCACAGTAGTTAGGAAACACTGACATAAGGCAACATTAACAATAAAATACACTAAAAAAACAATAAAAACAATACTAAAACCAACAATAAAAAGTCACCCCTAGTACACCTAGTTACACTGGGTCAGTTTAGCTTGAAAGCCTGCCGAAATGGGAAAATGTATTGATTCAAGTATAACAAAATGCAGCATCTACTGGTAAATTTGAACAATAAAAATAGATACCAATAAAATTACATCAGTAGGTTAAGCGTTTTTGAATATTTACATAAATATGTAAATATGCTTACGTATTGTTCCAATAATAATAGAGTAATATAATAAATGTAATAGAAAATAATAAAGTGAAATAATGGAAATGTAATAACAGTAATAGAGTAAAATAATAAATATAATAGTTTACCTGTCCAAACATATTCTCTCCTATGAACCGTCAAGAGTGCTAAGATCGCCTGGAGAGGCCCTGCTCTCGGTCCCACCACCTTCGCAGGCGCGTCTGGTGGGGACGAGGGACAGGGCCTTTTCTGTGGTGGCCCCCCGGCTGTGGAATTCCCTCCCAAATGAAATTAGATCCGCCCCCTCCCTCCTGACTTTTAGGAAACGGGTGAAAACGTGGCTGTGTAATGAGGCCTTCGCAGAATGAAGGAGGAGATTGTGAAGCAACTAAAGTCGCTAACCACTTGATACGGACCGAATATATGGGTTAAGTTGGACTTGATTTTACTTTGGCGAAAGGCTTTTTAAATGTATTTATTGTATTGTATTGTATTGTAAATTTTATTGTAAATTTATGATGTTTTTAGATTTTAAATGTTAGCATTGAATCCTTGCTGTTTGCCGGTCTGAGTCCCTCTTCGGAGGTGAGAAAGCCGGGGTAGAAAAGTTTTAAATAAATAAATAAATAATAATTAATAGAGAAAAATAATAAGTGTAATAATAACAATAATAAATAGAGAAATAGCCCTCTATGCAGTCATGCCGGCCACATGACCTTGGAGGTGTCTACGGACAACGCCAACTCTTCGGCTTCGAAATGGAGATGAGCACCAACCCTGGAGTCGGACACAACTGGACTTAATGTCAGGGGAAAACCTTTACCTAATAATAATAATTATTATTATTATTTATTTATTTCAATTATTTATAACCCGCCCTTCTCTACCCCCGAAGGGGGACTCAGGGCGGCTGAAAAAAAGGCAACTATTTGATGCCGCATATACAGAGAATAAGACATCAAAGACATCCTAAATACAAAAAAGTAGATTAAAAAACAATTAAATATCAGTGATTAAAATACATAATCCTAGTTCCATATTTAGAGGTTGTCCCAGCCAATCCGCAGTCCGTTTCCATCGTCATCATTTTATTTTCCACCTGCTGCCAATATCTGTATAATGACAATATAATGACTAATAGAGTAAAATAATGAATTTAATAATAATAACAACAACAGAATAAAATAATAAATAACTTTGTCTTAACCAGGCCTGGGCAAACTTCGGCCCTCAGGTGTTTTGGACTCCAACTCCACAATTCCTAACAGCCTACTGGCTGTTAGGAATTGTGGGAGTTGGAGTCCAAAACACCTGGAGGGCCGAAGTTTGCCCAGGCCTGGTCTTAACTATAGAGGGGGCATTTTAGCCTTAAAAGGGGCTGAAAAACGTGGCTTATACCCAGGGGTGGTCTAAGGTAATTTTATATGGTAAGTGAACATTATTTTGGCACACCCCAAAAACATTATTTTGGCGCCCCCATGTAAAACAAATATACAATTATAATATCACAATACCATTAGTAGTATTATATTGTATCAATGTATATACAATATATTATAGTACATACTCATACTATATTATATCATAATTATATTATACCACATTACAATATAATTATAAAATAATTTATTGACATAATAATATAATATAAGATTCTATTATATTATTATTATTATAATATAATAAATAAAATTTATTTAAATAAAATTATCCTCTACTAAATATTTTCATTACTTCTATAAAACTCACATAACCCAAAATAAAGTAAAATAAAATATTATATATTACTATTTGCCTGCGCAGTTGCGCCTGTCTCTCCTTGATGCTCCCGTCCGGCGCACGCATGGGCGCGGGGAGGTGGGCGGGTGTGGTAGGGTTCACACGTGATTGGGCTTGGTGAGGGAGTTCGCCTCAGCATGCAGCGGCTACTTCCGGTGGCGGCTTTCAGGAGGCAACACGTCGCCAGTACCCCTTTGGCTCCACTCCCCTCTCCCTTTGTCTCCGCCCTCTGCCTGCCCAATTGGGTCACTGTATTCGGCGGCAGGGCGGAGACAAAGGGAGAGGGGAAGCGCTCAACTTCAGCTCCGGAGCAACTGCACCTGCGCGAAAACCCCGGCCTTGTGCGTCGGAGCGCACAAGGCCGGGGGCCAAAAGCAGGCAGTCACAGCGCTGCCTGAGGAACATCGGCAGGGCCAGGACGCTGTCTGGTGCCGGCGCCCGGCGGGCGGGGGAATTTGCCCCTTCCCAGATGGCGCCCCATGCGGCCGCTTCCTTGGCCTACCTGTAGGATCGCCCCTGATTATACTCAAGTATATACGGTATCTTCTGCTCTATTTGATGCCCACCATCACAGTCTGGTGCTGAAATGGCAAAATCTGGATGATCTGGAGGAAAAGACGCTTGCTTACAATAAGAGAAAAATGATTGCCAGGAGAATATTGGGAGAGCATTATGCCTGCTATTAAGCATTTGCGGTGCAATCGTCATGTTTTGCAAAGCAGCCCCGCTGCTGGGCTCCCTGTTCCATGGCTGTTTGTTTTCTCCCGTTTCTTTGAGCCGGCTCTGAAAGTGCCCAACAAACAATGCCTCGACATCTAATGGGGCAGTTAATTGGCTTTCATTTCCCCAAACCCATCTGCATTCGGAGGGAACGTTTTGAAGTCGGTGACAATCTGCCTCTGTTTCATGTTCACACAACTGTTGGTTGCAGGAGATGACAAGATCAGGGTACATTTCATTTGGCAAAACACGGCTGCCTTTAAAGTAGTCCAGCATATAAGTGGCTTATTAAAGAACAAAGGTACCCACGTACACCTTCGTTTACTTCAGTCCTGATCAATGATCAAGATGTGCGTACTTGTCAAGAATATATTTTTTGAATCTTGTTTTTTTTTTAAAGTTTCAAGAATGATTTGCATGGGAGGTTTTTAACCTTTGAGGGTCGAAATTGAGCAAAAAGTTTGGAATGAGTTTCTTTAAAATTAATCTTTGCAGGGTAAAGTCCCCTTCCTTTTGGATAGGGATTGTGGGAAGTAATTTCAGCAGAATGATGTCCAGGCCAGGATTACCCATAAGGCCAACCTAGGCCATGGCCTAGGGCAATGTTTCCCAACCAGTGTGCCGGGGCACACTAGTGTGCCGTGAGCTGTCATCAGGTGTGCTGTGGGAAATTGGAACCTCCAATACCCTTACTTATTAAAGGAGTGCCGCTACGTCACAGTACAAAATGCACAATTAATCATACATAATCATATGCAAAAAACACATTCAAAGTACCCAATCCTGCTGGCGAAAATCAAAAGTCTTACATAAGGTAGTTCAGCGTGGTCGCCACAGAGAGCGAAGGAATTGCGAACCAGGAAGTAACGAGTTCATGGAGCACTCCTCTACGGAAAACTCGCAATATTTGATGAAATCACGGAAGTGAGTGCAAAAAACAAAGTGTAGCCTCACGATGTTATCCAATGTCAGTTCCGGGATCCGCACAATAACACAGTCAGTTTGCGGACAATTTCTAGAAGCAACACCATAATCATAGCGACAAGGTAGAAAATCACGTAGATAATCACATATATTCAAACCGCCAGAGGCTGAAGATAGATGTGGCGATGGAATCGAAAGCTGGCATGGGCATACTTGGACCTTCCAGGTGTTTTGGACTCCAACTCCCACCATTCCTAGCAGCCTTGGGTCCCTTTCCCCCCTAAGCCACTTAAGCAGGGAAGGGCCTCAGGCTATTAGGAATGGTGGGAGTTGAAGTCCAAAGCACCCAGAGGGCCGAAGGTTTTCCATGACTGACTGCTGTTGAGCAAGACCTTTGGGTGTGTCTTTCTGCCATTCCTGCCAGGATATCTATGTTGTGTTCATCGACACAGGCCCAGGTTTCACACTGAGTGTATAAATACATCTAAAAACATATTAACTATATGTATTACTGTGTTAGAGTGTCATTTTGTGTCATTTTGGTTGGTGGTGTGCCCCAGGATTTTGTAAATGTAAAAAATGTGCGCAGCTCAAAAAAGGATGAAAAACACTGGGCTAGGGGGTGCAAGCCGGGGGGGGGGGGGGCGCAGATCACAGACCCAAAAAAATAAAATAAAACGTTGAAAGAAATAAAAACGCAATGCGCATGGAGATGAGGAAGGAAGGATACTGGATGTCCTCCTTTTCGGCGCCGCCCCTGCCCCTTCCTGAATACCAGCTTCTGCCTCTGCTATTGTTGCGCAAACGGCGTATGCGCAGGGGCTCTCGAGACTGGCGTCGATGTCGACAGGAGGAACAATTAACTCCCTCTATGCTGACAAAATCCACTTGCTGGTCCCTTCAGTGCAAGTACAGGAAACTCCATTGCGCAGTCTGCGCATGCCCTAACACCATGAAAGCTGGTATTCCTCCTCCAACACAAGGAAGAGACTCCTCCTTACTGGAGAGAGAAGCGCAACTGCTGGCTACGGCACATGCGCAAACCCCAGTACAGGAGAGAAGCCCAACGCGACAGGCCCCGGTATCGGGGAGAAGCACGACATCGGTACAGCTGCTGACTACAACGCATGTGCAATCCCCAATACCGGGTAGGAGCCAAGTGCCTCATGCCCCGGCATCGGGGAGGAGGCTCCTCCTCTCATGCCTGCATTCATAGTGCCTGCCGAGAAGGAAACTCCTGTGGCAGACCTAGTGGGGCCACACCGGGAGAGCTGGGTGCGGGGCCCTAAGGGGGACGAGCGGATGAAAGGATGGGTGGGGGTGGGGTGCGGTAGAGGTTGGCTTAAAGGGGGCGTAATTCCAAAGTGTGGCCTAGGGCGCAAAAAGGTGCTTTGAATGCCATTTTCCTGCTTCTTGGCAGAATGGTCTTGGACTGGATGGCCCACCAGGTCTTTTGCAACTCTATGATTCTAGCCTGGGCAGGTGGGTGCTACACTGCTATGGTCATAGGCAAGAGCAACTCTGGGCAACAGCCAGTGGGAAGGGATCACTATTCAGTAAAGTGCAGCTATGCCGCCACTAAGGTCTTTCCTCTCTCTCCCTTCTCCCTTTTGTCCTTCCCATTTCTGCAGTTTGAAGAAGTCATCTGCAGAGCTGAAGAAGATATTAGCTAACGGCCAGGTAGGTACCTTGGGCGAGGGATGTTGCGGCGGGAGCTTGGATGAATGCAAAAAGGGGTCCAATACAAATACAAGTCGGCCTCTCCGACGCCTACCGCTTACTTATTAGTAATGTGCTCTTTTAATAAGATAGAGGACAGGCTGAGAAAGGACTCGTGTTGTGGAGGAGCCTCCAGCCCTGATTGATTGGGATTGGCACGCCAATTTGCTTCCCTTTTCTCAAAACACGCTAATCAGATTTAGCTCCAAATAGATTGAAGTGCATCTCGCACCCTTCTTCGTTCTGCTGCCTCAATTCAAGGAAGAGAACATAATCAATTTTGAATAGCAAAATAGGATTTCTGGCTTGTTGGAGCTTTACGCAGGGGTGCAAACACGCATGCTGCCGAATAATGAAAAGTGGTCATAGAAAAGTGGTCATAGAACAGGGGTGGGCAATTATTTTTTCCAAGGGGCCACACGAGAGCCAAAAAATATTATGGAGGGCCGCACCTAAAGGCTGAACTACATTCTAATTTACATTATTTATTTATTTACTTACTATATTTACTATATATTGGACATCATTAATATTAACATATTAATGATGTCCAATATATATTATTAGTATTAATATCTTAATTATATTATTAGTATTAATAATATAATTAGTATTCATATATTATTAGTATTAATATCTTAATTATATACTGTATATATATATAGACATTATAATATATTGAAATTATAATATAATATAACATTATATTATATTATTATATTATTATTATAAAATTATTATAAAATAATAATAAAAACCAATTAAATTAAATTAAATTCAAGAAGACAGGTGCGAACCAAGATGAAGGCTGACATCCTCAAGAGAGGAAGGATCCCAAGATGGAATGGCCCACAGGCCCCAGCCCAGAGGATGGCAAAGCGGACCCAGCCGCCGCCGCAGCAGAGGAGAGCAGAGCAGCAGGTGATCGGAGGCTGCAGGCCTCTGCCCGCTCTCGCTCCCAGCCGTTCCCCAGCTGATCGCCCCGTGGGGCCAAGGGGAAGGGGTGCCTCTGCCGCCATCCCTGTGGGGCAGACAGGCCGGAGGAGTGCCTGCCGTCCTTGGAGGCGATCCTGGCCTGCAGGGGGAGCACTTGGCAATCTGAGGCGGCTGATCGCTGTGGCGACCCGGAAGACGGTCAAGTCTTCCGGGTCGCCACGGCGTTCAGTCCCCGCAGGTTGCCGAATGCTCCCATTGCAAGCCGTGATCACCTCCAGGGATGGCAAGCACTCCAAAAATGCCGCTCCTTTGGCCTGTCTGCCGACACAGGCCCCACAGAGACCGTGATGGGATGGCAGCAGCGGCACCCCTTCCTCTTGGTCCTGCCCCCGATGCCCTTCTACCGGGCCGGACAGAATCGGCTGCCGGGTCGGATCCAGCCCGCGGGCTGTAGGTTGCCCACCCCTGTCATAGAAAGTACATTTTCATTTGTGTGTGGGGGTTTTTTTGGAGCACCTCACCTCCACTTTATTGTACATTTCCTCCGCGAGAAAGAGAAATGGTGGAAGCCCTCCTTGCCGCGCTCTGGCAACGGCAATTGAATGCAAGAGCCGTGCAATTGATGGGCAAATAAACACCGCGGGGCAAGTCCTTCTTGGCCGGCTTTTGATTCAAACAGGCAGGCAGGCCCAAAGTAGCGTAATGACTTTAAATATACACCGCTAAATGAAAGTACCTGCAAGGCAGCGGGATTCTTCAATAGCAACATAAATAAGTTTTAATGTTTGTCATGGTGAAAGCCCTCTGATAGCCTTGGAGGCAGGCGCCTGTCCGCCACGATCAAGCCTGCCTATTAGAGACTATTGACTGAGACATCGGTGTCACTGCAAATAAAAGACTCTTATTGATTTTCTTAACTGCTGTTCACTTCCCTTCTATGTTCCGAAGGCTGAAATCTTAATTATCTCAGATGCGTATTCAGTGCCTTCACACAGTGACCTCTCCAAGCCTCATTGGCATTTCATGAATCAAGTAGTTGTAGTTGAGCGTGTCAGGAAGATAAAAGCGGGTCTTCACGCTTGTCCTTCAGCGAATCACCTGTAACATTGCGCTCTTAATGGATGGTGTCCCCCCCCCCTCCCCAGTGTCACCTGCCCCAAAGCCTTCCTTGTTGGCAGCCAGAATGGTTTAAATACAACTTAGCAATATGGATTTCAGTTCCCTTTCTTAAGTGTACTTTTGCCTGAAATATGGAGGGACAGTTTTTCTTTTTTTTTTTTTAATCAAAAAAATTAAAAACATACTTCCTCTTTATTTATTTATTCACAGTATTTATATTCCGCCCTTCTCACCTCGCAGGGGACTCAGGGCGGATTACAATGTACATATACTTGGCAAACATTCAATGCCATAGACACACAACATATATAGACAGACATGCAGAGGCTATTTAACATTCCAGCTTCGGGCCACCAGGGGAGCTGTCGCTTCCTCATTCTTTGCATACTTCCTGGAGATTTTTATGGCCTCTTAAATCAGTTCAATTAGCCTCCCCACAAAGTGGTACCTAAATTTCCTACTTGACAGATGGAACTGTCTTTCGGGCTGCAAAGGTCAACAACAAGCTACACAATTTTGGTCGGGAGCTCACGCCGACCCGGGCTGGCTTCGAACTCATGACCTTTCAGTCAGTAGTGATCTTAATGCAGCTGACTCCCAGCCAGCTATGCCACAGTCCCGGTGCAAATATACAACATAAAAATACAACAATAAAATATAATGAAAATAAAAATACCAAAAACAATACGAAGTAAACACACCATGCAAATTAAACTCACAATAATTGAACAGAGTGGGCAGGGCCAGTTGCAAAGTTTAAAAGATTTAAAACACTGGGTGAGATGAGCAATGTAGTGTATCTGGAAGGAGGATCTGATGGGACGAAACAATAGGGTTTAATTGCACTGGAGGAAAAAATTAAGTGTATCCGGGGGCATTTTATGCAGGGTTTGGTCAAAGTCAGGGATTGTTGTTTATTATTTAAATAATAATCTCCACATATTCATCATCGTCATCAGTTTCTCACTTGTTAATCGCCCTCCATTAAAATGCTGCAGGCAATTTACATAAAACAATTGCATTAAAAAATATACACTATACCAAATAGACTGCATTAAACATTAAAACCGAAGCCAGGTCTTGAGTGCCTGAGCAAAGGGTCGCAGGTCACGCATGGCCCTCAAGTGGGGAGGCAAGGAGTTCCACAAGACAGGGGCAGAGATGGAGAAGGCCCTGCGTCTTGTGCTCTCGAGGCGTACTTCCCTGGGGCCTGGAACATACAGTAAGTTTAGTTGGAGGAGTCGTGGCGACCACTGACGGCGAAGAGGGGAGAGGCGGTCTCTGAGATATGCTGGCCCCTGACCATAAAGCGCCTTAAAGGTCAGAACCAACAACTTAAACAGGGCCCGGAATTCCATTGGAAGCCAGTGCAAATGTCACAGAGTTGGAGTTATGTGGCATCTCAAAGGTGTTTTTGCAAATAGCCTGGCAGCCGCATTCTGAATAATGAGGATCCTCCGAGTAGTCGACAAGGGAAGGCCAACATACAAGGCGTTGCAACAATCCAGTCTAGATGTAACCGTCGCATAGATGATTGTTGCCAAGGCTTCCTCTGAAAGGTAAGGTGCCAGCTGTCGCGCCTGCCAGAGATGGAAAAAGGCCTGCTTACTAACATTAGCGATCTCAGCCTCCATAGTCAACTGTGAATCCAGGACGACACCCAAGCTCCTAACAGTGGAAGATGGATGAAGGGGGGCACCGTCGAAGTTGGGCAAGGAGGGCGCCACTCCAGGCTGGCGGCCAGGCCACAAAATCTCACTCTTAGTAGGATTCACCTTCAACCTACTGGCACGCAGCCATCCCGATACAGCCTCAAGACATAAGGTGAAATTGTCTGGTATTGAGGTGGCTCCAGGCTCCAGCCGTAAAAGCAGCTGGGTATCTTCCGCATATTGGTGGCACTCCAGACCAAAGCTCTGCACGAGGCTGGCAAGAGGTCTCACGTAGACGTTGAAGAGGAGGGGAGAGAGAATTGCTACCTGAGGCACCCCACATGAGAGAGCGGATCTGTCAGAGGTTCGAGATAGGTACTCGACACGTTGAGACCGGCCTTGAAGAAATGTGTCAAACCAACTGAGGGCCCGACCATGAACTCCCGCCATGGCGAGTCGATGGATCAGCAGGTCATGGTCAACAGTGCCGAATGCAGCCGTAAGATCCAGGAGTATCAGGAGTGCCGACCCCCCTCTATCAAGCTGACAACGAAGTGCATCAGTAATAGCCACCAGAACCGTCTCTGTCCCATGGCCCGGGCAAAAGCCGGACTGAAAAGGATCCAGGCCGGCGGTATTCTTCCTATCATGCTCAGTATCTTTGTTTCGATCCTTCCTCAGTGTTTTTCAAAATGAATAAGATTTCTGTAATCACTTAAGACTGCTAGGGTAAAGGAGTAAAAGGTATAGTATAGAAAGCATTTTTCAAAACAGAACTGGGGTCTTTTATATATTCCTGGGACAGATCAGAGGATTTTGAAGGTCTGGAATGAATGGATTCCTCGAGGGAAAAACCCGCTGTGTGTTGAAATCTGGGGAAACGTGGAGACTTGCTTAGTTTTCAAGCTCTGTTGGACATTAGCCACACTCCTTCACTTTAAAATAGTGACACAAAAGGTTGTGAGGAATGACTGAGCAGCCTCTCCCTTCGAATGTGTCAACTACCAGTCTTTTTCCACCGTGAAAACAGTGTTCTCCCAGTTGGGGCTGTTCTGGAACTGATACATAACTCTGCATTTGGGACCAAGGTGGTGCATCCATGCTTAGCATATCCCGTTGTGCTTAAAATCTCTTGACTTAGATCAAGGGTCGGTTACCTTTTTGACTCAGAGAGCCATGAAAGCAAAATATTTGGAAATTTATTTCAGTGAGAGCAGTATAATATATAAAATATATTTTAAGACTGAATTCAACTCAATGTGAGTATATATGTATATACTATGAGAAAAGGATTCCCCCGGCAGAATGACGGGACACTTCAGACCCGGCTCTGCAAAAGGCATGCTCAGGACTATGGGAAGGAAGGGAAGATGGAAGGAAAGAAAGAAAGAGGAAATAAAGGAGGGAGTGGGAAAGAAAGAAAGAAAGACAGTGGAAATAAAGGAGGGGAGAGGAAGAAAGAAAAGAAGAATGAACTATGGAAAAGGAAAATAACAGTAGAGAGACAAGGAGGGGGAAAAAGAAGGAAATGGGAAGGGAGGAAAGGAAAGGGTGGAGAAAAGAAAGGAACGGGAGTGAGGAAAAAGTAAAAATAATGAAGGGAAAAGACGAAAAGAAAGAAGGGGAGAGAGGGAAATGAAAACAAAGGAAGGAGAAGGAAAGGAAGACTTGGGGGGGAAGAATAGAAGAGGAAAGGAGGAGGAAGGAGGGAGAATGGGGGAAAGAAGGAAAGAAGAAAGGGGAGAGAGGGATGGAAAAAGGAGAGAAGGAAAAGGAAAGAGTGAAGGGGAGAAAGAAACAAAGGAAGAGGAAGGAAGGAAGAGGGAGAATGGAGGAAAGAAGGAAGGGGAGAGAGGGAGGGAAAAGGTAGGAGAGAAGGAAAGGGTGAAGGGGAGAAAGGAAGGAGGAAGGAAGAGGGAGAATGGAGGAAAGAAGGAAGGGGAGAGAGAGGGAGGGAAAAGGTAGGAGAGAAGGAAAGGGTGAAGGGGAGAAAGGAAGGAAGGAAGGAAGAGGGAGAATGGAGGAAAGAAGGAAGGGGAGAGAGGGAGGGAAAAGGAAGGAGAGAAGGAGAAGGAAAGGGTGAAGGGGAGAAAGAAACGAAGGAAGAGGAAGGAAGGAAGAGGGAGAATGGAGGAAAGAAGGAAGGGGAGAGAGGGAGGGAAAAGGAAGGAGAGAAGGAAAGGTTTCCCGCTACATGCTGAGAAACCGAGGCCTGGGCTGCTCTGGAGAGCCAGATGCAATCATGAAAGAGCCACATCTGGCTCCTGAGCCATAGGTTCCCCACCCCTGACTTAGATGAAGGGTTCGAAGGCATGATCATCAAGTTTGCAGATGACACCAAATTGGGAGGGAGAGCCAATACTCCAGAAGACAGGAGCAGAATTCAAAAACGATCTTCACAGATTAGAGAGATGATGGGCCAAAATGACGTTCAACAAGGACAAATGCAAGGTACTCCACTTAGGCAGAAAAAAAAATGAAATGCAAGGATACAAAATGAGGGACGATGCCTGGCTCGACAGTAATATGTGTGAGAAAGATCTTGGAGTCCTTGGGGACAGGAAGGTGAACATGAGCCAACAATGTGATGTGGCAGCACAAAAAGCCAATGGGAATCTGGCCTGCATAAATAGGAATCTAGTGTCTTGATGCAGGGAAGTCTTGCTACCCTTCTATTCTGCCTTGGTCGGACCACACCTGGAATCCCACTGTGTCCAAGCTTGGGCACAGCAATTAAAGGGAGATTTTGACAAGCTGGAAAGTGTCCAGAGGAGGGCAACTAAAATCACCAAGGGTCTGGAGAACAAACCCATGAGGAGCGGTTTAAAGAGCTGCAGAAGAGAAGGCAGAGAGGAGACATGATGAGGGCTATGGATAGTAGGGCTGGATAGGTTTTTCGGAATCCCTCTGAATTCGGATTAAATTAAGATACAAATCACCTTTGAAGCGGTTTTGAAGTGTTTTAAGCAACCTGGAAGTGAAGTTGCCAATTCAAAGCGGCAGCCGCCATTTTCGGAAATAAATCAGCATCAGTTAGTTGGAACGCGGATTGCTTCTCTCGGCCTGAGATCTGGGGGGGGGGGGGAGGCTTTCCCCCAAGATCTCAGACCGAGGGAAGCAATCCGCATTAGTGTGACACACGGATTGCTTCCCTTGGCCTGATAACGCAGATTGCTTCTCTCGGCCTGAGATCGGGGGCTTTCCTCAAACTAAAGAGGTTATGCACTTGGCAATTCTCCTATAACATGCAAATAATAAATATCAATTGCCCTTTGATGAAAACACAACAATATAGAAAGCACAATATTAATTATTATTCGTCATGATATCAATAGGAAACATTCAAATCTGAAGCGCAACTGTTGCAAATAATCCAATATCACAGTCAAAACACAATAAGGAACTAATACAGGTAGTAATGTGGGGACAGTAGTATAGTCCGCATCAAAATCGCTTGAAAATACTCCCTATGTTCATATGGGCCGTCAGAAGTTCAAAGTTCCTTATTGAAAGACGCAACTGTTGCAAAGATTCAAATGATACAGTCCAGTAGCCTATAGCTGTGAGTGTGGCCGATTCAATTGTACGATCCGCGCCAAATATGCTCCGGCTCAAGACCAATGGTCCCAAGGGCAATGCAAAGTTCAAAGTAAATAGATTCTACAGTCAATCATTTAAACCCATAACAAAGACTCACGAACTCATAATATCAGAGTAAACGCTGAGGAGGAGTCCAATGATTCATCGAAGGTAAAGCTGGAGCAAATGCCAACAGCTCAGGATGCTGGACGCCACAATATGGCCGTTTCGCATCGGCAAACGCTTCCTCGGCGTTTCTGCTTCTAGATGCTCCTCATGGGTATTATGGCATATACATTGGCGATTTTCTTGCAAATTTCACTAGAAGATGATCATATATAAAGTTCACTATAACATCACAAATGGATATCCTCTAGGGCTGGATACGGCTTTCCCCCAAGATCTCAGGCCTTGGGAAGCAATCCATATTAGTGTGACACGCAGATTGCTTCTCTCGGGCAGAGATCTGGGGGGAAAGCCGGCTTTCCCCCCAGATCTCAGGCCGAGGGAAGCAATTCGCGTCCAAACTGGGTTAAACGTGCGTGCCCGTCATTAACGAATTAATTCCGAAATTTCGGAATTTCCTGAACCAATTTTGATTTTTTTTTTTGGGAATATTTTCGGAAGCCTTTCAGATTTGAAGCACCAGCGCCCCCTACATCTGGAACGAGTTTTGAACCATTTTTAATGGATCAACCAGCCCTAATGGATAGATATGTGAGGGGAAGTCATAGGGTGGAAGGAGCAGGCTCATTTTCTGCTGCCCTGGAGACTAGGATGCAATGGAGCAATAGCTTCAAACTGCAGGTAAGGAGATTCCACCTGAACATGAGGAAGAACTCCCTCACTGTGAGAGCTGTTCAGCAGTGGAACTCTCTGCCCCAGCTTGTGGTGGAGGCTCCTTCTTTGGAGGCTTTTAAACGGAGGCTGGATGGCTATCTGTCAGGGGTGCTTTGAATTTGATTTTTCTGCTTCTTAGCAGGGGATTGGACTGGATGGCCCATGAGGTCTCTTCCAACTCTAGGACTCTATGATTTTACTATTCTTGCAGGCAAAGGACTTTGAACATTTCTCACTGGGGAGAAGAGGGATATTTTTCCTCTCTTCAGTGCGCGTGCCAGGCTATCAAGAGTGTCATTGTCTGCATCTTCCATGGTTCTTGTCTGTTTGTTTTTCCGTTTGGCGGTTGAGGGCACATTTTAGCACGATGGATTTTATTTTTTTTTGCATCCCGCGTTGTTCTTGCCCTCCTGCTTGCAAGCATTAATAAAGACATTTTTCCCCTGATAGCCTCCACTTAGGTTTAATAAGGAATTCATATTAATCATTAAAAGGAAGGGGATACGATTCTTCAAGATAATCAAATATTGACAGGTTAGAAATAGCTTTCTGCCGGGGTTCATTGATATAGGTTATGTGATATAAATATTTATTTCTTTTCTGTCACTCAGAGCAAATGCCGCCAATTGATTCAGCATCGATGTCATGTCAACAGTTCATAAGAAACATTTGACTGGCTTGTGTTTTCCGATTAGTCTGTGCTCTATAAAGTGGGATTTACTAAATCTCCTCAATTGTCTGCTCATAGACTGTGACTGCCTGCTGAAGCCATTAGAGCTTCGATTGGTGCCGGGGAGGGATAGCCCCTTGGCCGGGCTGCGGGTAGAGCTTTACTTATCAAATAAGGATTAATTGAGCATTTTTGCTTCTAATGATTTATAAGAGATGCATGCTGATTCTCTCCAAGACGGCAGATACAAACAAAGAGTGTTTTATTAACAGAATCCATAATTGGATACTCTTTCAGTTTCCATTCATTCTGCTAATAACAATGTCCGATCAAGGCTGATTCAGAAAAGTTGATAGTCCCGTTCTAGTTATTTTGATTTGATTGAGGCCTCGTTTCCCTATATTTATTTTGTATGTTAATCGATATCTTTGATATGTTCTTTGAGTTGACCAATTGAGTTTTGCACCTCTAACATTGAGATACAAGTTGAGCACCTCTTATCCATTTTCCGGAATATTTTGGAATCGAAAATTGTCCACAAGTGGCTGGGACAGCGATAACTTTGCTTTATGGTGGGTCAGTGTATACCAGTGGTTCCCAAAGTGGGCGGTTGTAAGGGGTCAGGGTTGGCCCATTGGTCATTGGACCATTCCTTTTTCGGTGTGGCAGGGCAAACTATCCCACCATGCCACCAAATATGTCGGGGCTCCGACCCCTTGACCCTTACAGTAAATACGCTGCCACCAAATAATGTAATGAAGTATACAAAGAAGGCTTCCAGGCTCCTTATGGTAACCATGGCAGGGCAGGTCTACTTTGCAAATCTTACCACTGCCACTAACATATAAGGAACGAACCCTTTTATAACTCTGGGCAGTAAGGCTTTCTTCCCACTGTGTTAGAGTGGGTACTTTCCCTTTGAGCACCACCAACAGATGTTCAAACTGCCACCAGTTAATATATTTGCTACCACCAATTGTATCAGATCAGCCACCGATGTGAGGGTTTGTTCTTTTAAGGCTTGTGTTTTAAAAAGAACGACATTGAGAGGTGTTGTAATAAAGATGTTCAACAGTTTATTTTATAACAGAGTTCAGAGCTTAGTTGGTTGCAAACAAGTCTCCTAAGAGGTACAAATCTTGTGGTTACAACGTTTCAACAATAGGGTACAGTTTCCACTGTACTTCCTAACACAGAACCAAGCAGTCCCAATAACTAACTGCTCCAGCAGGTTAATAGCCAACTATAGGCTTTACCTATCTATTAAGTTAGTTTTCTACTCTAACTTGGACAAAGTCTGTCTTTCACCTGGGTTTCTCAAACCCCTAACTGAACTGCTTTCTAAAAGCTCCGAAAGACAGCTTCCCTCCCATCAACTGACAAAACCAACCGACTGATTTTTAAAATCGGAAAGTTCTAAAACAGGTGCAGCTCTAACTTCCACGGCAACAGCCTTCACAGAGGCCTGCTGCTCCAACATTCCCCTCCAACCCTCTGTGGCTTGTTAAACATTTTTTCCATCAAACATATGGGCAAATAAGCAATAACAAACTATACATTTATCTTGCAACAAAACAACACGACTTCATCACAACGGTACCACCCCCTGGTGGGCGGTGGGGCGATCTAGGGGAGCGCTGGAAGACCCAGCAGAATTTGGGGGGTGCTGAACCCCTGTAAAGGGGCGGTGGGTGCGGTGGCGTGAGCCAAGTTACAGACTACCATCCATCTGTGTGTGTGTGTGTGTGTCTCTCTTCTCCCCTCCTTCTGCTCCCTCCTCCTCCTCTTGCCAAGCAAGGGATAATAATAATAATAATAATACCTTTGGGGTTCCCTTCCAACTGGTTGAGTCTTATAACAATAATGATAATGTCCTTCAACATATTTAGTGGAACATGGATTCAGTGCGGTAACCAATTTATTAATAAAAAAAGAAACGGATTGCAAAATAGTCCATCGCGATGATTTGACGAAAATAGAGCCGAGGATGACTAGATTGGTAGTAGCATGCCAGGTTCATCCTTCTTATTAAGATGATTTCGAATGTTTTAACTTTTTTTGTATTACCTTTCTACTCTAAGTTCAATAAATAGATTCATAATTTCAAACTTCAATGTTTCTAATTTACAACTTTATTACATTTTACGAAAAAGGTAGAAATATTAATACATATATCTTTCTGTTTAATTGCTATTAAAATTTCAAAAAAAATTTTTCTAGGGCGGCGGTGAGTAAATTTTTTTCTGGAAAGGGGGCAGTAGGCCAAAAAAAGTTTGGGAACCACTGGTGTATACAAACATCATTCACAACACTATTTAAAATAATTGTGTATAAAGTTCCCTTCAGGCTGCTGAAACATACATGAATGTCGCATTTAGACCTGGGTTCCCATGTCTAAGATATCACAGTGTGCATGTGTAATGCAAATACAGGTTGTCCCCCCCCCCCCCAAAGAAATCCAAAAGACTTCTGATCCCAAGCATTTTGGATCAAGAATACCCAACCTATATTGGAAATTCCATGGTTAAAGGGAAGGCCAAACCAAGATGGTCTCTCATCAGAATCAAAGGAGGACGACCCATCTAGTGAAGTGACATAGTGATCTGTGTCCCCTTTCTCTCCAAGGGGATTGGGAAGCCCTCCATTCACAAGGGTCCACCACATTCTTCTTTAGAGGAGGACATTTTGAGCCTTTTCCACTTATGGTCTCTCAGAACCGAGGAGAGCTGAACCTTCTTGCCTTGATAGAAGACCTTATGTTTACATGTTAAATGTTGAGTCTCCAGAGGGAGCGTTCTTGGGTGATGTTTTCAGATCTCTTGGCAACCATCCTAGGAGAAGGAAAAATCTGATTTCAATCCCGGGCAGATGGTGCTTGTTTAACCCTGTAAGGTCAACCATCTAAGAGAAGGAAACTCCAACCAAACCTACGACCTGAGGACCTCGCTGCCACCGTCCCAACTTGCTAGACCCCGGCAGACAAACCTTTGGTTTAAAGGGTGAGGCCAGTTCTGTGCACGCTGCGCTCCACCAGAAAAATCCATTGCACAGGCTCGAAGGACACATCCAACCTCTGAATCATCAATGCGCTTGTAGAAAGCATGGGATACGTCCTTCCTGAAACTTCATTTGCGAAGGAAAGCCAAGAATAATAATAATCCAAATTACATCTTTCTGCATCCATACCATTCCATGAACTCACATGGATCTTACCTCCCAGTAAGAAATCAGAAACAGCAATATATAAATGTCTATGTTATTATGAACTTCTACTACAAGCCCCCAGTGGCTCAGGTTAAACTGCTGAGCTGCTGAACTTGCTGACCAAAAGGTCAGTGGTTTAAATCCAAGGAGCAGGGTGAGCTCCCGCTGTTAGCCCCAGCTCCTGCCAACCTAGCAGTTTGAAAACATGCAAATGTGAATAGATCAATAGGTACCGCTTCTGCAGGAAGGTGACGGCGCTCCATGCAGTCATGCTGGCCACATGACTTTGGAGGCGATTATGGACAACGCCGGCTCTTTGGCTTAGAAATTGAGATCAGCACCAACCCCCAAAGTCGGATACGACTAGACTTAATGTCAGGGGAAATCTTTACCTTTACTTTATGAACTTCTCAATTAGTCAAACAGAAGCACTGCGGAAACCTGCAAAGCAGATGTGCATATATCCCTCCTAACTGATAAAGCTGGGGACTTTCAAGGTGTTTTCCTTCTAAGAGATCTGAAAACGGCACCCAAGAACGCGTCCTTTGGAGACTCAACATCAATGTGCTTGTAGAAAGCGTGGGATGAGTCCTCCCTGAATCTTCGTTCGCGAAGAAAAGCCAAAAGATTATGATTTATTTTGCTTCGGGCTCAAAATGCCTCGGACCCATCCATGGACCTAGCTGAGAGTTGCAGCTGTCCGGATTTTGTAGCCTCTTCCATTGCCATTTCCAAGCAATCCCAAATTATGAAAGGTTTAGGAGTGAGGAGTATGTGCCCTCATCTGTTGAGGGAGGCCATATGAACCTTTTCGAGATTGGTGCTCAAGGTGTGTGTGGAGAGGCATTCGCTTCACTCCACTTAACCCAAAGCAGATTAAAACAAAGTGCTGTGATGAGGAAACGCGCTTTGCAAAAACCCTTAACCCTTGTAAAGTGTTCCCTTGTCCTTCTGGAATCGAAGTGCACGTAATTAAGCCTTGAGAATGTAGTCCCCGTCCCCCCCAGAGGATTGGCTTCTCCTTGCAAACATGGGTCTGTTTGCAGTGATGCAAATCCGCTGCCTTTCTCTTCTGAACAAAGGTAGACTTAGATAAGTGGCCTACATCAGAATTCATCAGGGAAACTTTCCCATTTCCGCGATTGGCGACTGTGCACTTGGATTTCACCGCTTGTTCGGGAAACACTTTGCTGGATTGTGTCCCTCGTATGTTTTTATTTGGATCGCAGTACAGCAATTGTCGCTCTGGAACGAGAAAGCCTTCTAAATTCATGAGCCTCGGATTCATGGCTTTCTGGGGCGCATTGCTTGTCAGGAAACACCACCGTGCTTTAAGAAAGGCGGAATTGCTTGAAACTGCTTTCTGATTCCTGCCTTGCTTTTGCCGAAAAGGGAAAAAAGAAGAAAGAAAACCCAAGTTAATTCAGGAAAAAGAACTTCACAGCACAAGACTTAATTTTGATTCATGGCCGTACGTTGTGCATTAATTAATTTCAATACATTAAGGTGACTACAACGAGCTAAACAGGCAATTTATATGAAGTCCACTTTTGTGCCGTTGTGCTTCTAATGATCACAGATTGCCCGAGCTTTGGACCTGAATGTTTTTATGGCAAGCGAAATATTTCCTTGGATCAAGGATCATTGCATTGCAGTGCGGCAGGGAAGGTTTTAAGCTTGTCTTGTGAGGCTTTCGGATAGATTATGAATAGATTACATTGTTTACATTTTTGAAAGGATGTCATAGGGAAGAGGGAACATGCCTTTTTTCTGCTGCCCTGGAGACTAGGACACAATGGAGCAATAGGTTCAAATGGCAGGAAAGGAGATGCCAATTGAACACAAAAGGAAGAACTTCCTGACTATCAGAGCTGTTCAACAGTGGAACTCTCTGCCCCGGAGTCTGATGGAAGCTATTTTCTGGAGACTTTTAAAAAGAGGCAGGATGACCATCTGTCAGGACGATTTAGGTTGTGCTTTTCCTATATGAAGGCAGAATGGGGATGGACTATATGGTCCATGTGGTGCAAGGACCATATATTCTGGCGTACTAGACCAGTGTTTCCCAACCTTTTTTGAGCCATGGCACACTTTTAACATGTAAAAAAAGTCCGGGGGCACACCACCAACCAAAATGACACTCTAACACAGTAAAGAGCGGCTTGGGGATGGTGGCCTGCTGGAAGCAGCTGCTGGGAGTAGCTGCTGGGAGTGCCGAAGCCGGGGGAGGGGCGGAGCCAGGTCGCACCATGCCCCGCCCCCCCCCCGGTTTCAGCTCTCCCACAGCTTCTCCAGCCTTGAGGGGGCAGTGCCAAGGCAACGGTGGCAGAGCCAGCACAAGGCTGGCTTGCCATTGCCATCCTCAAGTCTGGAGAAGCTGCTGGTTGAGCGGCAGCCACAAGGGGGCGGAGCCAGGCTGCGCCAAGCCCCGCCCCCTCCCCTCTGGCTTTGTAGCTCCCAGCAGCTTCTCCGGGCTTGAGGATGGCAGTGCCAAGCCAGTGGTGGGTGCATCGACACTGTAGAACAGGCCTGGGCAAACTTCGACCCTCCAGGTGTGTCGATGCACCCTCAGTTGTGTACTTTGGATATTGTTTTAATGTGCTCTCCACTCAACCTAGATCCCCTGCTCAAGCATCTGGTTCTCTTTTCCACTTCTGGAATGGGAATCTAGAGGCCTTTCCTGGCTGTATGAACAGTTGGGACTATCGGCTGGCCTTGGCTTTTTGGTGCGCCATAGCCCCCTTCTGTGATCTGCGCCTCCCCGGTGATGTTATCATTCCATTTTGACACCTTTTATCAAACTTTAATGAAATGACCCAGGCAAACAAATTGTCATTAAACTTTCCATCACTTTGTCCCTTGGTATTGTCTTTTATAAATTGGACAGCAAATGTTGTATTGATCTCCTCGTTCTTGCCGCTGAACTTGAAATGACCCAGACGGCTGGTTGTTTATGGCCTAGAGTTGCTTTTCCTTGACACTTCCATCCACGGCATGACATCTCTTTTGTTTTTCTTCCTTCCTCGTGGAGATGAATGAACAAGACATACGATATCGGGACATCCTCGGTCATGGCAACGGAGGGACCGTCTACAAGTGAGTCTCTCTGTCTCTTTCCATACGCTTTCTCTCCTCTTGCTCCAGCTTTTGGGAAAGAGGAGTCAGGTGATCCCTAGATTATTTTGAGGGTTTACTTTGCATGATCACACTCTCAGAACGTAACAAAAACAACCAGGCACCATTGTCAGAAGCAGGCATCCTCAAACTGTGACCCTCCAGCTGCTTGGCCCTTCAACTCCCAGAATTCCTGACAATTGAGCAAACTCGTTGGGGTTTCTGGGAGTTGGAGGCCTAAACAGCTGGGGGGGCCGCAGTTTGAGGGTGCCTGATCAAAAGGAATAAACAGATAGAAGTTTATTAATACACAAATAGGTTGCACATTAACCATTATTATTATTATTATTATTGCACAGCTGGTGCGGAGTTATGGGCTTGAGTGTCACCAGTACGCCGATGACACTCAGCTCATTCTGAGGATGGAGGGCAGGCCTGGATCCACCCCCGATAATTTCCAGCGCTGCCTCGAGGCTGTTACTGGATGGCTGCGAGCCAGTAGGTTGAGGGTGAATCCGGCGAAGACGGAGATCTTGTGGCTGGGTCGCCCGGGTGATGGGGATGTCCAGCTTCCGACCCTGGACGGTGTGGAGTTATGCCCATCGCCTTCTGTAAAGAGCTTGGGAGTCCATTTGGACTCCCAGCTGACCATGGAGACCCAGGTCTCTGCGGTCAGCAAGTCTGCCTTTTTCCATCTCAGACAGGCAAGGCGGCTGGCCCCCTATCTATCCCAGAACGACCTAGCCACGGTGATCCAAGCCACGGTCATCTCGAGACTGGATTACTGTAATGCACTCTACGTTGGCCTTCCTCTGTCGGTGACCCGGATGCTCAGGCTGATGCAGAACACTGCCGCCCGACTCCTGTCTGGCACACCAGCTGGTAGTCATAGAACACCTACTTTGCAGGATCTGCACTGGCTCCCAATTGAGCACCGGATCACCTTCAAAGTGTTGGTTCTTACCTTTAAGGCCTTGCATGGCCTGGGGCCAGCGTATCTGAGGGACCGGCTCTTCCCATATTGCCCTACGAGATCACTACGGTCGGAAGGTACTAACCTCTTGGATGTCCCCTCTGCAAAGGCTGCTAGGCTGACAGCAACCCGCAGAAGGGCTTTTTCCGTAATCGCACCCACATTATGGAATGCCCTTCCCGCGGAAACGCGCGCCATTCAGGATTTGCTCCCCTTCAGCCGGGCTTGCAAGACCTACCTATTTCAACAAGCCTTCGACTTGTAGGTCTTATCTGTGCGCAGCCCGCCCTGTTCGTAAACTGCTAGTAGTGGCTCTTCAGCTAGCACTTCACCAGGTTTTTTAGTGCTTGCTGTATTATGTGATGTTTTTATGTTATGTTTATTTATATTACTGTTTTTATGCTGTTTTATCCGGCGTTGTGAGCCGCCCCGAGCCTCCCGGGAGTGGCGGCATAGAAGCCTAATAAATAAATAAAAATAATAAATTATTACTTCAAATTTCTAGACCGCCACTTCCCAAGGACTCGGAGCGGTTTACAGTAATTGAAGATCAAAACACAATATAATTACACAAGATTAACATACAACAGAATACAGTACAATTTAACTACACAACAATTTACCATTAAACATAGTGATGCAGAATAGCAGGTATGTGTGGTTGTGTATATATATATGAGTGTGTTTATGTTTGTATGTGTGTGTATATGTGTGTGTGTCTGCAGACATGTGTGTGCATATATGTTTGTATGTTTATCATAAGAGTAAATAAAGAACAACATTCAAAAACAGGGGAACTCCAGACAAGAAACAATCAGGGACCTCTCAACCAAAGATTCTCCCAGACAGGAATAAGCCAGACCTTGAAAACTGCTAGGCCATTAAAAGCTAATCTCTGACAATGCCTGCCATAGGTGTGGGCTAAACATCATTTGACCGTCCTATTTAAACACTCACAATCCCCAAATGTCAATTCTCCCCACGGCTGACTTTCCTATTTCCATTACAACTTCCCTTCTTATCTCGAAACCACGCAGCAATGAAAGTGACTGGTCTTGTGAAACCCTCTCATAGTGCCAAGGCAATGGGGATGTTGGGAGGGGACTTGATCGTCTTCCGGGTCGCCACGGCAATCAGACCCCGCAGGTCGCCGAGTGCTCCTGTTGCAGGCCCGGATTGCAAGCACTCTAAAGCCGCTGCTCCTCCGGCCTGTCTGCCGACACAGGCCCCACAGAGCCCACAATGGGATGGCGGCAGCAGCACCCCTTCCTCTTGGCCCTGCCCCCGGCACTCTTCTCCCGGACCGGACAGAATCGGCTGCTGGGCCGGATCCGGTCTGCGGGCCGGAGGTTGCCCACCCCTGCTCTAAGGAGAGATTTAAAGAGTTGTGTCTGTTTAGCCTCCAGACGAGGAGATTGAGAGAAGGGGACATGAGAGCCATGTTTGAAAGGATGTCCTAAGGAAGAGAGATCAGGGCTCGTTTTCTGCTACCCTGGAGACTAAGACTCAATGGATCCATGGGTTCAAATGACAGGGAAGGAGATTCCACCTGAACATTATTAGGAAGAACTTCCTGATTGTAAGAAGAGCTGTTCAACAGTGGAACTCTCTGCCTCAGAGTATAGTGGAGGCTCCATCTTTGGAGACTTTTAGAGGCTGGATGCCAATCTCTTGGGGGTGCTTTGATTGTGCTTTTCCTGCATGGCAGAAGGAGGTTGGACATGATGGCCCATGTAGACTCTTCATGGAACCAAAATGACTGTGACACTCTCTCAGCCTCGGGGGAAGGCAAAGCAACCAGGCCCGGATTATCACCTTTTTGTGCCCTAGGCCACACTTTGGAATTATGCCCCCTTTACTGCACCCCCCCCAACCCTCAGACTCCCATGATTGAGTCAAGGAAGGAGCCGGGCACGAGGAGGAAGGAAGGGAAGCCCCGCTTCCCCCTCCTCGCGCCGTCCTTCCTTGACTCAATCCTGCCCCTGCACTGTAAATAAGGAGGGAGTTGAAGTCCAATTCACCTGGAGGACCCAAGTTTGCCCGGGCCCGCATTAGAGACACCCTGAGGGCTCCTCTTTGCTTTTTACACACACACACCCGCCTTCTCCAATTTCTGGCAGCTTACTTGGGTCATCTTGTCCACCGAGACCGGGATTCCATCTATGGTTAAAGGCAGCAGCTCCGAGATAACCTTCTGTGGTTCAGGGAAGCCCCGCCTCCTCCTCCTCACGCCATCCTTCCTCGAGTCAAGGAAGGAGCCGGGTGTTCATTAATGAATTCAGAAAGAAAACAAATCAAAATGCTCTATAACCAACTACTGGAGTGGGACACCGAGCAAGAACTGGTGAAAGAAAATATGATAAGTTGGGCAAAAGATCTGGGACACCCAATACATTTAAAGGACTGGGAAGACATCTGGAAAAAGAGGACTAAGTATTCAGGTTTAACATCAGTAACTGAAAACTGGTATAAGATGTTTTTTCGTTGGTACTTAACACCCTCTAAACTAGCAAAGATCTATAGTCATGTATGTGACAAGTGTTGGAGATGTCAAGGACATAAGGGAACTTTTATGCATTGTTGGTGGGACTGCCAAATTTTTTTTAAAAAATTGGAAAAATGTACATGTACATACACAGAAAATCCTGAACTACAATCTTCAATTCAAGCCAGAATACTATCTTTTTAACATCATGAAAGATGATATTGAGAAAAATGAAGATAAACTCTTCTTCTATATATCCGCCACAGCAAGACTAGTCATCGCTAAAAGCTGGAAAAATAAAGACCCCCCAGAGATAGAGGACTGGTTGCTCAAATTCAGAGAATTAATGGATTTCGATATCCTAAAAGATCTAGTTAATGACCAAAAAAGTAAGAATAGAACTGATTGGAATCAGGTCACAACATATCTAAGGGAAGTAGAACTCAAGTAAAATTAAGAAAATATTCAAATGAACCTTGAATGAAAACAAAGCTCAAATGGCAACCGACAGGGAAATTAAGGGAAGTTTTGATACTACAAGTAAGCAATTGGACCCCACAGACTTGACTGGAAGACCGATCAACAATCTGCTAGGACTTCGAGACTTTCTATTTCTGTATCTAGATATTCTCCTCTTTTCTGACATTTTACTCTTCTAAATCTTTTTCTCTCTCTCTCTCTTTTCTTCTTCCCCTTCCCCTCTCATCTCTTTCCTACTTACCTATCTCTCTCAATCCTATACTTACTACACTTCTAGTTTTATTATGTATGTTAAAATATCTCAAAAAATTTGTCCAGGGGGGAGGGGGCGCCATTCCAGAAGAGGTCTTCACCTGTCAGCCCAGCTTTGGCAGGATTAGGCAGATTCATGGATACCACCCGGTAGTTACCCCACCTCGAGAGAAGGCAGGAAAGAGTAATCTGTGTCCTGAGTCCATGCAACTGGTGGGCCACTGTGTGATACATTTTAGATGTTTCAATGGCTTTGTCTATTTTGGTCCGTGATCTGCGCCCCCCTCGCCTTGCGCCCCTAGGCCATGGCCTAGGTTGACCTTATGGGTAATCCGGGCCTGAAAGCAACCCCTCCCCCCTGGACAAATTTTGCTAATAAAACCCCATGATAAAACATTTGTGTCATCAAGCATTAATAGTATACCTCCATCTATAGCCGGTGCCCCATTCCATGCATGCCTTTTCCTGCTGTTAGGATTACTATTTATTATTTTCCGTCACCGTCTTGGAGACTGCAGTTGTCCTTTGCAAGGGTGACCATTTTTTAAGCTGCTTGAGGCCAGGATATTTGAAAGTCTGCCATCTTCCCATAGGAACTTGCCTTAGATGTATTCACCGCAGTGTCCCCAGTTACACCTCTTTGGCCCTGAAAGTTAATGCATTTTTTATGTTTACCACTCCCTTGACACTCTTCTTCTCTCTCTTGCTTTTCACCTCTTTTATATGTACTTGTCCCAACTAGGAAAAAAAATCAATCCCTGCATACCCTGCAATTAGAACATTTTGCTGTGAACTCCCCAAGCCATTTGTCAGAAGGCACTGCATATACAAAACCATTATTAATTTTAGTACGTTAAAGGTTGCAATAACAAAGAGGTGGTCTACTTGATGGGAGATCCTTTGTCTCCTTCATAATGCAAAAGTTTATCTTTATTTATTTCACAATGCAAAATGTTAAGTTCCATTCATGCTTAAGAGACTGTGGGGCGATAATGATAAATATCCCACAAGGCAGTGTTTCCTAACCAGTGTGCCGTGGCACACTAGTGTGCCGTGAGAGATCATCAGGTGTGCCGTGGGAAATTAGATTCTTATCTATGTGATGTCATGTATAAAGTTTGCTACTCTGTCTCCGAAACGTCAACTCGCAGATCCCTGTTTCCGGGAGGGCCACGCAGTAGAGCAGACCTGCTTGGGTTCGATCCCTAACCCGTTCCCTTCCATTCCGCTCCGGCAGGGAGCACTTCGGTCCAGCCCAGCCCTGTTGGCGCTATGCGAGGTGTGAGTCAGAGAGCAGCGGAGCCCGAGCGCTGAAGGCAGGCAGGCAAGCAAGCAGCCGGAGGGGCAAGTAGGCAGGCAGGCAGGGAGTCAGCCAGCTAACGGGGGAAAGGAGGGAAGGGAACTCGTGGGAGAAATATGGGTTCCCCAAAGGCCATCTAGCCTGACCCCCTTCAGCCAAGCAGGAAGGCACCACCCAAGCCCTCCTGACAGATGGGCATGGAGACCCTGGCTATACATTAAGGCAGGCAGCATCTTTATTAAGAGCTTGGAAGAAGGTTTAGACTAGATATGGTCAAACTTGGGCCTTCCTCCAGGTGTTTTGGACTAATATTGCGATATAATTGTTATAATACAATGTGGTATGTAATTGTTGTACTGTGACAATGACATAGTATGTTGTATTTGATATTATAGTAATATACGTATATTGTGTATACAGATAATATTGATAATGTTGTAATGTAATGCAATATAATAATAATCTATATATATAAAGGAAGAGTCATCATGGAACGACCGTCCTAGGCAGAGAAACCTTACAAGGCAGAGACACCAAATTTGGCAACAAAAATAGGCCTCAGGCAAGGAAGGTTTTTATCAAAAAAAAACTTCCCCCCCAAAAACCTAGAAGGCCCCCAAAACAACAATTTTTAAAAAACTACATTTCCCAGCATCCTCTGCGGCCGCCAGCGAAACCCATTGGCCAACATCAGTTACCATAGTAACGGTGGCCAAAGCCAACTAAGGCTAGATTAGAATGCTGAGTGATTTCAGTTTAGACAGTTGGTGTTTGAGGGTTAAACTGTCAAGGCCAAGATCTAGGATAGAGACAAATAGGGCACCAGGGACACAGGCACCACTGAAAAACACATACCCCCAGAATAACACAAAAGTAATACCTACACACAACACAATACGCACATAACACAACCTTGCGTCTACTGCTCAACCCATTTGTATGCCATTCCTTCCTTCCACACAGGCATAGGCTGACCCAAAAGACAAGCCATGCCTCCTAAAAAGAACAGCATCGGACAACACACTCGCAACGCTACATACATCACACAAAAAAGGGCAGAACAAACGCCAGAACGGAAAGACACTGCACTACACTAGCTTTTGCCATCACCATAAACAAGGCTCAAGGACAAACACTACAAATCTGTGGCATAGACCTTGACACAGAATGCTTCTCTCACGGACAACTCTACGTAGCGTGCTCCAGAGTTGGGAAACCACAGAACCTCTACATCAACACAGCAGACGGAAAGACAAAAAACATTGTACAGTATATCCACAAGCTCTGCAGAACGCCAGGAACACCACACACCGACAACTCCACAGGACTTCAATATCCCACCCACCAGAACAACCCACAACGATACAGCCATGACCCCACCAAGACCATAAGTAACATCAATTCCAACCCTTACATACTCAGACTTTCTCGCATCTCCTAAATAGGGCACAGCAACACGTGCAGGGTACATCTAATATACTATATAACTATATATTTTGTGTTCATCGAAACAGGCCCAGTTTATAAATACATTTAAAAACATATTAACTCTTTGTATTACTGTGTTAGGAGTGTCATTTTGTGTCATTTTGGTTGGTGGTGTGCCCCAGGATTTTGTAAATGTAAAAAATGTGCCGCGGCTCAAAAAAGGTTGAAAAACACTGGCCTAAGTAACGAGGGTAAGTAAGTAAGCCAAGAGGTGCATCATGGGAGCTTTACAAGTTTCCCCACTTGTTTGGGTCTCTTTTGAAATGGGATAAAGCAGGAGAGAAATCATTATTATTATCATCATCATGCTGTTTACTCTGTATGTTTTGGTGATGTTACTTGGAAACCGCCCTGAGTCCCCCTCGGGGAGAGAGCTCGGTATATAAATAAAGTTATTTATTATTATTATTATTATCATCATCATCATCACCATCACCTACCTGCACATGTGTTGGAAGAAAAGCCTCTGGCTACAGCACAGATTCACCCAAACATTGAAAAGCTCAGGTCTTTGGGGGCGAAATCTGAAATGTCCAGGGAGACCCCCTTTATGGTGGAACGGGAGAAATAAAACTTTCACCTGAAGCTATAAACCACTTTCCCTCTTAAAAAATTTAAACAAATGGAAAGGTTTTTAAAAAAACTGGATTCAGCAAGTTCTCCCTAGAAATATGGCTATAAAAATATTGATTTTTTTTTAAAACACCCAACTCAATTGACCGAAAAGTTGTTTGTATAGCAGTATTGGCCTCAGCAATGCGCTGGAACAATTTGGCTGCACAGAGTAATCAAGTGCGTTTCTGACGCATAATTATGCCGCCATCAAAATGAAGCCACAATGCCCTTCCTCCCCGAGCCATAAAGCGAGAGGCAGTAAAACCCTGAATGCACTGAGGCTCAGCCTCCAATGAAACGGTGCCCTCCGAGCGCCACAAAACCCCCTCCCTCCCCTCGCTCTTCCCTGAAGCCACCGTTAGCACAAAAGTGATCAATACCTCAATCTCCATAAACTATTTCAATAATAGTTAGTTCACCTGGAAACAGAAACCAAATGCTTCTGCTCAGCGACCTGTGTCCTGCCTCCTTGTTTGCCGAATGGGGGTAATATTTCATTGCCATAATGGATCTGTGCACCGTTTTCGGAGGTCGCGCACAAAACCATGCCCGCTTTTGTTCCTGAGTTACAAATCAATACGAGAGGCAGGAGCAAGTCGAAAGCTAGCCAACGGAAAATACTAAACCGAGCTGCAGAAGCATCTGTAACACAACAGAAATGAACATCCGTTCGCTGCAATGAAGTACGGGCAGCATCCAGCCACCTGTAAACGTTCAAATCTGGCCATTTCCATTTGGATCTTGATGCAGCATACAGGCAATGCAATTCAGTACAAATTGTCTAGGCAGAAGGGGAACCTGTCGACCCAAAAATGCCAAGTAAGTCACCCCAAATAAATATCCCTAATTACAATTCCACTCATGTCGATAAATTAAGAATGTTTCATCATGATATGAACTCTCCTAGCAAAAAGGCATCAGTGAACATGGGAAATGGATGGACCAGGAAACCTCTTCCTTCACCAAAGGGAAGGTGGGCTGAGGACATACATTGGCCAACACACTAGGAAGGCCTCTACACACTGGAGAGGACCTGGGGTCCCAATATGTGAAACAATCAAAGTAACAATAAAGTCCTCAATGGGATTACCGTATAGGAAATTGTCTCTGAGTCCATTCGAAATGTCCTTAAATCAAAAGTCTTTTATCATCCACGTGCCAAAAAACACAGTCTTTTACAAATGTCTCATACAGGTGCAGGCACTTCCGTGGTAAACTGGTTACAAGTCAGTATTGTATAATCCATACACAACTCAATATCACTTTCTGGACACACAAACGTAGAACCCCTGATCACCAATAGTTCAATCCTGGCGAAAGTTCGCTATGGAGGGCGTTGGGGGTGATGAGATAAATACACTTGGATATACATCGCCGACGAGGCACATTAGTCGAGAATTCCCATCACTCGTTTCGACCTTCACAACCGAAGTCAGTCTTTCTCAAGGCTTTGTGTTATCCCCAATCATAGTTCCCATAGAAAGGTACCCAAATGGCAGTCAATAATTCTGTAACATAACATCAACAAATTAGAACTAACCCCCAGTGGGGAGGACCTCTAAAAGGTCCCGAAGGCATCTCTATAACTTTAACAAGAGGAGTGGATCCAAATGATCCCTTACAGTGGCATAACAATATAACATAATAATACATCCATATATATCAATACACACAGGGGAAAAGGGGCATACCTATGATGCGTGGACCAATCCTGATGCAGCCGAAGGGCTTATGGCTAAAGCAAGTAATACTACTCTTACTTCGGGTTATATCCATGCTTGCAACAGGTGGGGTTCTCACTTCTCTAAATCATTTCAACCTGGATCTAATAGAGCAAATCCGTGACAGTTAACCCTTCATTTAGGCCTGAGGGAATTTCGCTGCGTAGGAAGATTATCCAGCGTTTTTCGGCCCTGTGCAAATGCTTTTCCACATTGCCATGTGGTGGTACCTGTACATTTTCTAAACCAAAAAACTTTAGGTCGTTCGGGCCGTGGTTGTGTGATTTAAAATGGGCGTAGAGGGGTGAATCTTCAGCAAAATTCCTAATTTTAGATCTATGTTCCCCTACTCTAACGCCCATCATGCTGCTCGTCATTCCTACGTGAAGGTCGAAACGAGTGATGGGAATTCTCGACTAATGTGCCTCGTCGGCGGTGTATATCCAAGTGTATTTATCTCATCACCCCCAACGCCCTCCATAGCGAACTTTCGCCAGGATTGAACTATTGGTGATCAGGGGTTCTACGTTTGTGTTTCCAGAAAGTGATATTGAGTCGTCTATGGATTATGCAATACTGACTTGTAACCAGTTTACCACGGAAGTGCCTGCACCTGTATGAGACATTTGTAAAAGACTGTGTATTTTTTGGCACGTGGATGATAAAAGACTTTTGATTTAAGGACATTTCGAATGGACTCAGAGACAATTTCCTATACGGTAATCCCATTGGGGACTTTATTGTTACTTTGATTGTTTCACATATTGGGACCCCAGGTCCTTTGCTGTTGTTTGTACACTAGGCACTCCCCTGTTTTCATAGTACCTCTACACACTGGAGCCCAGACGAGGAAAGTGCTGCATGTGTGTACTGATGTTTATCTGTATATGTGTATGTGTATATTGTGTATGTGTGTGTTCTTATGTATATGTGCATGTATATATGTGTGTATGTGTGCATGTCTTTATGTATATATGTGTGTGTATGTGTGTGCTGATGTTTGTGTGCATATGTGTATGTGTATATTGTGTATTTGTGTGTTCTTATGTATATGTGCATGTTTATATGTGTGTATGTCTTTATGTACTGTATACAGTATGTGTGCTGATGTTTGTGTGTATATGTGTATGTGTATATTGTGTATGTGTGTGTTCTTATGTATATGTGCATGTTTATATGTGTGTATGTCTTCTATATATATAAAAAGAGAGCTGTCATGGGAAGTAGCCAGTAAACAAAGAAACTACACAAGGCAGAAACACCAAACCAGGCCACATCCCACGACACACACAAGAGGTATGACCAACAAAAACACCCCCCCCCCAAATTCAGCGTAGTTTCTTTGTTTACTGGCTACTTCCCATGACAGCTCTCTTTTTATATATATAGATAGTCCCAATGTCTGACCAGTTTTTCCAAAGTCATAGGAAGAATTATATAAACTGAGCATCTTTGACATTATTGTGTGCACTTTTCCCAGATACTTGCACTTTTGTGTGTACTTTACCTATCTATATAAATAAAAATGTAGAGTTCGTTTGTGGGATTAACATAACTCAAAAACCACTGGATGAATTGACACCAATTTGGACACAATACACCTCTCAGGCCAATAAGTGACCATCACTCATAAAAACCCTGAAAAATACAGCAGAAAAGGCTTTAAAAGCCAATTTTTAAATAAAAAAACCAACATTACAACACATGTGCAAAACCACATATACATACGCAAACACACTTATATACACATATACACAAATACACACACACAAAGCACATATACACAGACTGGGCCGCAGCAACAAGTGGCAACACCTAGTAATACGTATTTTTTCTTAGATTTTTTTTTAAAAAAACTACATACAGGACCACATAGACTGGGTTTCCTTTTCCTTATTGACAAATGGTTGTGACTCCTCATGTTGGGGCTTGGCTGTTGGCCTATATCAGTGTTTCCCAAACTTTTTTGAGCCGCGGCACACTTTTAACATTAAAAGAATCCGGAGGCACACCACCAACCAAAATGACACAAAATGACACAAAATGACACTCTAACACAGTAAACAACAACTGGGGGATGGTGGCCTGCTGGGAGCAGCTTCTGGGAGTGCCGAAGCTGAGGGAGGGGGAGGAGCCATGCCATGCCCCGCCCCCTCCCCCGGCTTCAGCTCTCCCACAGCTTCTCCAGCCTTGAGGGGGCAATGCCAAGCCAGCAGTGGCAGAGCCAGCACAATGCTGGCTTGGCACTGCCCCCTCAAGGCTGGAGAAGCTCTGGGAGAGCCAAAGCCGGGAAAGGGGGCAGAGCCAGGCTGCGCCATGCCCCGCCCCCTCCCCCGAGCTGAAGCCACACGGAGGAGGAGCATGAGCGGTGGACGGGCTTCAGTGGGCGGGGCTCCTCCGCACAGCTTCAGCGAGCGAGGGGCGGGAGTCATGGCGGGAGTCATGGCGGATTGGAGGCTGGCTGGGGAAACGGCCGAAGCAGGCGGTGCCCCGGCCCCTTCTTTTTCTTCGCCGCCGCTCGGCCCTTCCTCCTCCTTCCCCAAGCAGCAGGAATTCGGCAGGAGGGGTGGGGGAAGGAAGGGGGCCAGAGAGTTTTTCTCACGGCACAGCAAGAGGTCCGTCACAGCACACTACTGCGGTTGGGAAACACTGGCCTATAGGACAATGGTTCCCAACCTTTTGGACTTCAACTACCAGAACCTGAGTGATCTTGGGAAAGCCCCATTCTCTCCAATAGTGGCAAATCTCCTCTGAAGAAATCTTTCCCAAACAGGCCCATAATAGGTTTGCTTTAGGTTTTCCTTGCAAGTACGCAGCAGCAGTTCCTTCAACTGGTGTGTTGTGGACTGCTTCTGATTTTTTGTTTTTAGTATCCAGTATACTTACAGTGTAGATGTATTGCCTTTCCTAATTCAAGCTAAGCGTTGTAATTCCTTTAACCTCTCCGATAGTCTCTGAAAGCAGCTGTGATGGAGCGCATGGGCTCTTTTGTGCATATTGGAAAATATTTGTATGGTGCAGCATCTGGGGTATTTACTCGAATTGCTTTTTTTGAAAAATAATTCACCGGAAAAACCGAGTTGACGCCGAGAGTGGGTTTGCTTCCTGGCCCATTTGTTTCCCTCCGTTGCTCTTAGATGCCCCCATGTTCGGCTTCCTAATTTCTTGGCAAAATACTTGAAACAGTGTGATTTATAAGGCAGCGTCTCCTTTATAACGCGTGTGGCCCAGAAGAAGCCGCGCTAAATTATTGAGAGCGAAAGCACCTTATTAGTCTCATATACAATGGTGTCACTGGTAAATAACACACAATATTTCTCATGTGAGTCACAGCCTCTGAGCTTCAGCCGGGTTTCTCTACATGTTTTTCTATTAAAGCCCACACATTAGTCCGGCTCTTGTAACTTTCTTCATATTTTGGAACTCTTCTGTTGGATTGGAGTAAACAGACCGCTGGTCAGTCTCCTGTTTCCAACTGGAAATCCCAAAACAAGGAATGCTACTCTTAAAAAGACTAAAACTCTTGTGAGCCACAACTCCTATGTTTCTATAGCATTGAGGCATGGCTGCCCAAGTGGTGTGTCAAAATGCATTCATTCTACAGCAGTGATTCCCAACCTCTGGTCCTTGGACCACCAGTGGTCCGCAAGAACAAAAATATGATCTGTAGCCTCACCGTTACTATACCGTTGCAACGAGAGCAACTGGTCTCGTGAAACCCTCTTATAGTGCCAAACCTTATTAAATATGGTTTTCTGTGGGCGAGCAGATGACAACTACTGCATGGCATTTATTCTATATCAGAAACTAGAATTGATGTCGTCTAGACCAGTGTTCATCAGGTGTGCCGTGGGAGAAGGAGGAGGCTGCTATGGCTGCTGCTCCTGTTGTTATTGTTGCCCCATCCTTCCCCTCAGAGTCCGAAAGAAAAGCAGCAGCAGCGGCGGAGGCCACTTCCTCCTCGCCCCGGCCCGCTCTTTCCCTCGCGCTCGCTCAAGTGTGAGGCAAAGAGGAGGCTCCTCTGTGCAGCCATGCCTTCCCCTCGCTCGCACGCATTCTCTCTCTCTCTACCACTGGGAGTTGTAGCCCAAAACATCATGGAGGAGGCACTCTTTCCCCTGTCCCTTCTCTTCTGCCTCTTAGAACATATTGAGGATTTGTGCCAAGTTTGGTCCTGATCCAACATTATTTGAGTCCACAATGCTCTCTGGGTGTAGGTGAACTACAGCTTCCAAACTCAAGGTCAATTCCCAAGCAAACCTTTTCAGTACTTTCTGTTGGTAATGAGAGTTCAATATGCCAAGTTTGGTTCAATTCCATTGTTGCAAGAGTTCAGGATGCTCTTTGATTGTGTGTGAACTATAAATCCCAGAAACTGTAACTCCCAAATGTCAAGGTCTATTTATTCCAAACTCCATCTGTGTTCACATTTGGGCATATTGACTATTCATGCCAAGTTTGGTCCTGATCCAACATTGTTTCAGTCCACAGTGCTCTCTGGATATAGGTGAACTACAACTCCAAAACTCAAGGTCAATGCCCACCAAACTCTTATAGCATTTTCTCTTGGTTATGGAAGTTCTGTGTGGGAAGTTTGTGTCTTTCTGCCATTCCTGCCAGGATATCTATGTTGTGTCCATTGAAACAGGCCCAGGTTTCACACTGAGTATATAAATGCATTTAAAAACATATTAACTATATGTATTACTGTGTTAGATTTTGTGTCATTTTGGTTGGTGGTGTGCCCCAGGATTTTGTAAATGTAAAAAATGTGCCGCGGCTCAAAAAAGGTTGGGAAACACTGGTCTAGACAATGCAATTTTCTGAATCAGCACCCCAAATTACCAAACCGGATCTAAAGTTGACCAAAAACTGATTTGTAATCCTTTTGGTACTAATGTTGGAAAGTGGTCCTTGGTCAAAGTGTTCCCTGATCAAAAAAAGGTTGGGAACCACTGTTCTACAGTGTAGCTGCACCTTTAGAGTTACAGATGGATTTGCGTAATGCTGCTCTGAATTTGAAATACAAGTGTAGTATCTTTTGGAGGTAGCTCATTTATAGAGTCACCTTCATGGTAACGGCGCTCCATGCAGTCATGCCAGCCACATGACCTTGGAGGTGTCAACAGACAACGCCGGCTCTTCGGTTTAGAAATGGAGATGAGCACCAACCCCGAGTCTGACACGACTGGACTTCATGTCAGGGGAAAACCTTTACCTTATCTTCATGGCAACGCATAGCAGTGACATACAGAATGGCAACCACAAGATGTGGAGACTTTCATCTATGACATCTGCATTCCGAAGCAGAACGCTGAACCTTCCTCACTTTTTTTGCGTGGGAATCTCATACTTTGGCCGGTTGCTAACTTGGCTTAAAATGTCATGGGACATCCAGTCCAACTGCCTTTTGCCATACAGTAATATACAACCAAAGCCTTCCCAACAGATGGCCATCCAGCCTCTTCTTAACAAACTCCCGAGAAGGAGAGTCCACCGGACTCTGAGGCAGCAATGGATTTCACAATCCAATGGCTCTTACCATCAAGATGTTCTTCCTTAACGTGTAGGTGGAATCCCTTTTCCTTCATCTTGAACATGACTCTCATGCTGAGTTCAAAGAGTTCCTCAGTTTCTCAGATCGAGCCATCTGCCTTGGTTCTCCTTGCGGGGCATTGCATCTTTCCCCTTGTTTGATTTGTATCTTTTCTCCACTTGTCTAACCGTTGTTTGAGATGCATTTTGGCTGCTCCACAATCACTAAATTCCTGCCGAGAATGGTTGCAGGTTAACCTCGCCTGGCTGCCGATTGCCGTTTGCTTGTTTCCATTGACCCCAGCTGTTCGGGGCCTGGCTCATAAAGTCTGTTATGCGCAAAAGTGCAGGGAAATGGAGATGGAGTGCGCCCTCGCAGCCCCGGCAGAGAAAGCCTCCCTTCTGCCGAACTGGCGCGGCAGCGAAAGTAAATAAATGAATGGACAGCAATCACAGCCTAGTTGATGAAACTGTTCAATTAAAGCACAGACATTTACATGGTGTAATTTCCCTAAATTGCCAATGAGCCCCTTTAGACACAACCAGTGTTCAAATTGATTTCAGCATTGATTTTGGCTGAAGCTGATAAATTTCTGCTTGTTAGTTAAAGTAATTTTGTAGAAGACTTTGTACTGCGGTATTGAAGTGTTCATTTAGCTGATGGTTAAAAGAGGAGTTATTTACCGAGGGCGGCTCTGTTGTTTGGAGATGGAGCAATTCCCCGATCATCTTTTACTTTTACTTTTAATTTTTTAAGCTTCAGCTTCCCAATCAATAGGTGACTGAAACTGATTAAAACTTATCCAACCAGCTGCCGATGGCAGTTTAATTAGAAACCGGATGATTCTTAAATTAAACTTGTTTTCTTGTTCTTTTCGCATTGCGTGCTCATCTTCCGGAACATTTTGCAAAAAGTTAAGTTGTTCTGGATTAAGAGTAAACCAGGTAAAGATCAAGAGAAAGTGAGGTTGGGAGATTTTGTCCCGGACTCTTTATTACGCCTGTTTTATCACGGAAAAAACTGCTTCCAAACTCGCTTCGGATGTAGGGGGCGCTTGTGCCTCGTATCTGGACATGGAGGCCAGGGTGGAAAGACCCTCGGTCACGACGGTGGACCCTTCCCCAATCGTGCTTGACTCTGGATGGGGTACCGAGACAGAAACTTGTTGTCCATGGCCGATCGAGCATGCTGCCGACCAGGCCAGCTGCCCTGTGCAGCCGGGCTGTCGGTCAAGAGACCAGACATGCCTGGATGTTACTGGCACTCTGGCTTGGGCACTGGGGCCCCGTCTCCGACGTTGTGACTGCCTAGTGCTGAATCGGGAGTGTGAGATTTTGTCCCGGACTCTTTATTAGGCCTGTTTTTTCACGGAAAATACTGCTTCCAAACTCGCTTCAGATGTAGGGGGCACTTTTGCCTTGTATCTGGACCTGGAGGCCAGGGTGGAAAGACCCTCGGCCCCGAAGGTGGACCCTTCCCCAATCGTGTCTGACTCTGGATGGGGTACCAAGACGGAAACTTGTTGTCCATGGCCGATCGAGCATGCTGCCGACCAGCCCAGCTGCCCTGTACCACCGGGCTGTCAGTCGAGAGACCAGACATGTCTGGATGTTACTGGCACTCTGGCTTGGGCCCCGGGGCCCCATCTCCGACGTCGTGACTGCCTAGTGCCGAATCAGGAGCATGAGATTTTGTCCCAAACTCTTTATTAGGCCTGTTTTATCACGGAAAAAACTGCTTCCAAACTCGTTTCGGGTGTAGGGGGCGCTTGTGCCTCGTATCTGGACCTGGAGGCTATCGTGGAAAGACCCTCGGCCCCGAAGGTGAACCCTTCCCCAATCGTGGCTGACTCTGGATGGGGTACCGAGACAGAAACTTGTTGTCCATGGCTGATCGAGCATGCTGCCGACCAGCCCAGCTGCCTTGTACCACTGGGCTGTCAGTCGAGAGACCAGACATGTCTGGATGTTACTGGCACTCTGGCTTGGGCACTGGGGCCCCGTCTCCGATGTCGTGACTGCCTAGTGTTGAATCGGGAGCATGAGGGACGGATCAAGATGGTGGGTGGCCTTGACAACGCCGAGAGGAGATCTTCCTTCGCCCCTGTCCCGTCCCAGGCCAGAAGAGTCAACTGCGCAGGCGCCAGAGGAGACACCGGAAGAGGAAGCCAAGGAAACTTCCGACTTCCGGTCCGTCATTGGACCACTCAGAGACAACAGTCCCCCAGGAAGCAGGCGTTCCCAGGGCGATGGACTTCTCTTCGACAAATAAAGACTACACGAAAGCTCGCTGAGATCACCGAGCCACCCTTATAAACTCTGGGGTGACCATTGGAGACCGGGACAGCTTTGGAACAAGTCCGGACATTACTTTGGGGAAGTGTAAGAACAAGAAATATAGATCCAGAACTTTTTGGGGACTGGGGTTAGGGAGCTGGGTTAGACCCAGGCCGCCAAGGTTCCCCTTGTCTATGATCGATCCCTCCTTGAGCCCTGCAGCCGAGGTCCAGCTAGGATTAGCTAGGATGACATAATTTGTTTGTTGTCGTTAATAGTATATGTTTTGTCTTGTGTATTTTATAACTGTTATCTGCTTGTTCATGGCATACTTCTATTTTGTTGCTGTAAACTGCTCCGAGCCCTCGGGGAATGGCAGTCTAGAAATTTGAAGTAGTAGTAGTAGTAGTAGTAAATAATAATAATAATAATAATAATTGATACACTTCCGAAGCTTTCAGCGGTTTTTTCAAAATTGATTCGGATGTACTTCCGAAATTCGGAATGGCTTCGTTAATGGCGTCTGCGATTGTGCAATGCGCGGTAACCTGCCGAAGGGACAGTCAAAACTTGGGAGATTCCCTTTTCCTCCGTTTTTGACCGCCACTACTGACAAAACTAGCCACACATTTTACAAAATACTGAACACATTTAACACATTAATAAACAT
Organism: Anolis apletophallus; assembly: GCA_030556195.1. NCBI lineage: Eukaryota > Metazoa > Chordata > Lepidosauria > Squamata > Anolidae > Anolis > Anolis apletophallus. The sequence continues at coordinate 10,909,128 of JARBWK010000015.1, forward strand.
TTAAAACATTTAAAACGCAATGGGACAAAAATAGAGAAGGGCGGAAATGACATGCGAGCCCTATCTGAATATGGCGACCGAGACTTCAAAATGGTGAATCCACTTCCTGTTTCCTTAACTCTCTTTGGAATGGCTTCATAAGTCAAAAACACCCGAATTACATCCGAATTTCGGATCTATCCAATGAACCTAAACAGGCCTACTTTTTATATAGGATGAGCATTGTTGATTAAGTGGTGCTCGTTGCAGATTCCGAGTCAAGTAAAAAATAACCCTTGTATGGATTGATTTTTAGAATATACATAAGAAAAATCTAAAGTAGAGTTCTCCGCATTTCTAGAGACTCCTCCTCCTGTCTGCTTCTTTTCATATTCTCAAAGGAACATATTTCTTTGTAGTTTTACAAGGTCTTTAGCCATTTCTACAGCTTCCAGATTCTATAGCAGTCATGGGCAAACTTGGGCCCGGCGGGTGTTCTGGACTTCAACTCCCACAATTCCTAACAGCCTCAGGCCCTTTCCTTTCCTCCCTCAGCCGCTTACGTTCAGCCGCTTAAGACTTCGTATACAATACCCCAAACGTTATGCTACACTTATGTCCTACTTAGCTCATAAAACAGCAGTGCTGCAAATGTAAGCCGGGCTGAGCCCCACTGCGGAAGTGAGAAGCTACGGGGCACAAATACCATAATTAATTAATTAATTAATTAATAATACCCCTGGTGACGCAGCGGGTGAAACCGCTGAGTTGCTGAACTTGTTGACCAAAAGGTTGGGAGTGGGATGAGCTCGCGCTATTAGCCCCAGCTTCTGCCAACCTAGTAGTTCGAAAACAAGCAAATGCAGTTAGGCTGGCCACATGATCTTTGAGGTGTCTATGGACAACGCCAGCTCTTCAGCTTAGAAATGGAGATGAGCACCAACCCCCAGAGTCGGGTACAATTAAACTTAATGCCAGGGGAAACCTAAACTTTTACCTTTACTTTTTTTTTACATTTACTATAGCCCAAAATGGTACTGTAAGTTTTCTTACCTCCAAGACTTTATTTCTTCATTGTGCTCCATCTTGAATCGCTGGAAGAGTTGGCCTTTCGGAGGCAAAAACGCCTGCGTGCCAGAAGGGCCCTTTCAAGTCCGTAATGAATCATTTTGCAGCCATCGCTCAAGCATCTGCAGCGGGGTTTTGGACAGAAGGACGCCTGGCTGGGATGGTTGCTTTGCGTGAGCGAAGTCCCAATAAGGGTTGCTCTTTTTTAGTAGCGCCACTCACTTCAGAACGTTCCCCTTTCAAACAGCCAGCCAGTCGAGCTAATGGCCTTGCCTATTACGGAAGGCAACAACTGTCCAACTGCTAATTTCCTGGAATCCATCTGAATCCCTTCCTTTTTCGATGGCTTGTCGGTACATGGGAAATATCCTCATTAAAACCCTGAAACGCTGGCCATTAGCACAGAGCAGAGTGCTTCGGCCTGGAACCAGTTTTGGATGCGGTTTGTTGCTTGCTTGCTGCAGCTGGTGACTATCATATCCTTGCACAATGTGCAATGTTCAGCCTCTCTCGACTTGCCACAGATGAAACTGTGATAATCGGCTGTTATTTTTCTCTTGATCATTTCAGTTCAGCGCTCCATATTTGTTTGATTTAGACCATTCCGAACTATTGTTGGGTAATATACTGCGGAGCCAAGTCAACAGCTGCCTTGTGTAGAACAGCATCCAAAACAGAAAGATAGAGATGACGAGAAGCATCTTTTCTAAGAAAGAGAAACAGTTGTATGAGAGTCCCTTTGTTTTGAGCCAAACTGGTGCAAGCGTCACCATTGCTCACCTTGGTATTTCTCAGGATATCTAACATACATTAATTTCTTCTCCCAGTGTGATGGGGACCAGTATCGCATTTGGGTCCATTGGCTCTGGTTGTTTCTCTCCAGGAAACTAACCATAACTTTAACGCAACGGAGATTCTGGATTAAAATTAAGGCATCTGTGGTGGGCCATGAAAGGAGGGGAAAGGACCCAGGATCCAGAAGCAGTAGTTAGGCCACGGCTGAAAAAGCCCTCCCTGGATCCCCTGGATCTTAATAATTACAGACCTTCCTTTTTTGGGAAAAGTGATGGAGAATATAATAATAATAATACACTTTATTTATATTCCGCTCTTCTCACCCCGAAAGGGACTCAGAGCGGATTACATCACACATACGGTAGACAATCCCTGCCGGAACACATACAGTTACAATACAACACGTACAATTTTTGAAGGATTTCTTCTGGCTGTCACAGGGTGCGTCATTACGTCACCACAGCTTCTCCAGCCTTGAGGGGGCAGTGCCAAGTCAGCAGTGGCAGAGCCAGCACAATGCTGGCTTGGCACTGTCCCCTCAAGGCTGGAGAAGCTGTGGGAGAGCTGAAGCCGGGGGAGGGGGCGGAGCCAGGCCGTGCAATGCCCCACCCCTCCCCCGGCTTCAGCTCTCCCACAGCTTCTCCAGCCTTGAGGGGGCAGTGCAAGCGAGGGGCGGGAGTCATGGCCCCCGTTGCCACTCCCCGCCATGACTCCCTCTCCTCGCTCGCTGAAGCCATGCGGAGGAGGAGCATGAACGGTGGACGGGCTTCAGTAGGCGGAGCTCCTCCCCGTGGCTTCAGCGAGCGAGGGGCGAGAGTCATGGCGGGAGTCATGGCGGATTGTAGGCTGGCTGGGGAAACGGCCGAAAGAGGCAGTATCCCAGCTCCTTCTTTTTCTTCACCGCCGCCTGGCCCTTCCTCCTCCTCCCCCAAGCAGCAGGAGTTCGGCAGGAGGAGGGGGGAAGGAAGGAAGGGGGTCAGAGAGCTTTTCTCGCGGCACAGCAGGAGGTCCATTACGGCACACTAGTGTGCCACGTCACAGCGGTTGGGAATCACTGTTCTATACAACTGTTGATTGTGTGTGCATTCAACTCTTTCCATTGGGAGCTTTGAGGGAAGACATGCACGGTTTTGCCGAAGTGGGTTGTGTGTGTATATATCCGCCTGCCTCTTTCTCTGCCCGAAATAGCGGCTGTGCCGGGTCTGGGCAAGCTGCCTTCTCCGAATGCCCTGCAGGGAAGCATTTGAGTTTCCAGAGCAGGAGAAGCGCACAGTGATGCAAAATGGACTTGGCCCACGCCGCTTCCTTCAGGGCGTCCAACGTCTGGGGATATGGTTAATAGTCAAGGTTAATAAAATATTTGACACAATTAGACGTGTTCTGCTCAAACACTGCGCTTTGTAAATGAAAGCGCAGGAATAATTGAACACCAATGAAGTAGCATTTGGCAAGCACCTTTCTGTTTTCCTGATGGGCAGGTGTCAAGAGTGGCACTTTACCTTTCAGGTAGTTGGCTTAAGTTAAGGGAGCAGGTAGTCTTTGAGTCTCTTTTGAGGAGAGAAAAAGTGGGGTATAAATAAACATAACAACAACAACGGTCACCTCCCAGCAGATTAGGAACACCACTCCTACCCATAGAGGGATGCCTGGAAAATGTAAACTTCTGTTTGCCATTATCTGACTGTGTTTAATAGAGAACGCATGGGCAAAACGGGCCCCGGCACACCCTAAGGAGGCTGTAAACTACTTCCAAAAGGGACCGCATGGGCAAAACGGGCCCCGGCACACCCTAAGGAGGCTGTAAACTACTCCAAAAGGGACCGCATGGGCAAAACGGGCCCCGGCACACCCTAAGGAGGCCCTAAACAACTTCCATGCGGAAATTCATGTCGCTCCTTTCCTTGTTTAGAAAGATGCAACACACATAAGTAGACAGGTGCTCTATGTCAGTGATTTTCAACCTTTTTTGATCCTGGGGCACACCACCAACCAAAATTACACAAATGACACTCTAACACAGTCATACATCTAGTTAATACGTTTTTAAATGTATTTATACACTCACTTAGTGTGAAACCTGGGCCTGTTTCGATGAACACAAGATAGATATCCTGGCAGGAATGGTAGAAAGACACACATGAAGCTCTTGCTCAACAGCTGTCAGTCTCTCTCTGTTTTTAGTTTTTATCGCAGTCAAGCTAGAGAAGCTCGTCTCACACAGATATGTGGTTGAAAACGGGAGCAATGTCAAAATAGCTTTGTTGGCCAGAATGGGGAACTCCCTGGCAACAGATAACCAAAAACTGTCCAAAGGAAGATCAGCAAATTTCAGCTTTAAACTACGATCTTGTTTCAGTTCAATGAGTTCCTCTTGCTCCTTTAAAGTCATGTCCTTTCCAGCAACGGATGCTGAGCTGTATGGGTCCCTCGAGCTCACCGTCTTTTCTTTTTTCTTTTGTCCACCACTCATATTAGGGCCTTCATCTGTGTCATAATTTTGTCCAGGGCCCTGTTTGGCATTTGCATTTTCCCTTCTCAAAACTTCTCCATCACTGTCAGTCGCTTGTCTTGTTGTCATCCCAAATTGCCACTGTCACTTTACGCACAGCTGCCGCGCTCTAACTCTTTGTTTACTTAGCCGCGTCTGAGCAAATCCAAGATGGCGCGACCATAGCACTCTCGCATCACTTCTTAGGTGACGCAAGACTGCTATGGTTCCATTTCTTAAAGGGACAGATGCGCCTTATAGTTCATACCTTCCTCCGTCGGATGGACCTGACTCGAGCTTGGGTCGGTCACCAAAGATGGCGGCTGTCCTTGAAGACGCCGGGCTGCCCAGGACGTCTTCTTCCCAAGAGGAGGTGGGAGCCGATAATGGCCCTCAACTGAAGTCCCCGCCCCTGAAGGATCGAAGAACCAGAAGTGGCTCATCTCAGATGTTGCGCAGCCATAGGAGAGGGTGGAGGCGGCATCGCGGAGCGAGGAGGCGCCAGCACCCACTGGTTGACCCCTCTGCGGGCCGCCGGGGGAAGCCGGCGCCCCGTCCCAGTAATGGAGCCCCAGTCGCCGGCGGGTCTCCGGCCATCCTCTCTGAAGGAAAAAGACCCAGATCTGTTAGGTCCAGGACTTGGAGGACTTTTCAGTCCAGGACCGTTTGGAACTCGAGCTTTCAGCTGGAGCCCTCCTGGGCTCGCCTTAGGCTAGAGAGGGAAGTAACATCAACCAGCAGGAGTCTTTTTTGGGGGCCTTTGGGGGAGAGTCACTCCCCCTCCTACAGGCAAGCAGCTCCGAGGTATTCGCCTGGGAACTCCCAGACTGCCTCTTTCTGACTGTATAACGATCCCGCTTGGTCTGACCTAGCAAGTGGTGTGACTTGTCCCTATACCCCCTCCCTTTTCCCCCTTCCTTGTTGTATTGCTTATTGTGTTGTTGTATGTTGTATGTTGGCTTTATGCCTTCTGTAAGTCGCACCGAGCCACCCAGGAGTGGCGACTCACAAATTTGAATAATAAATAAATAAATAATTAAATATATGAATGAAGTTCGAAAATAATTTCCCACGACACGGCTGATGATCTCTCACGGCACGCTAGTGTTCCGCGCCACACTGGTTGAAAATCACTGCTCTATGTGTAATCAGCTAACTACTTTATTGAAGAATAAGAAACAGTTGAAAAGGTAATTGTCCATAAAAGTATCAAAGGTAATGTCCAAAAGCAATCTTGGCATGGAAGTTTCCAAAACTTGGCAAGGCTCCGCTCAAACAAGCGGATCAGAGAACAAGGCAAGGTTTCAAGATCCAAGGCACTCCTTGGCAGGCCACTAGCCCAAAACCTAGCTACGTGGTCTTGGCTCGCTACACGTCTGCATAGGATAGACGTGGCGAGGTACTGAGGATCCATTCCCACGGATCCTATACTTAATCCCTTGGCGAGGCCCCCGACGCTCTAGGCTTCTCCTCCTCCAATCTGTGCTGCGGGACCTCAGCCGGTCTAGGCTGTGAAACCAACCCCTCCTGCTAGCCTCAATGCTCCGTCTCCTATCAAAGGTTCGACCTTGCCTCCCAGCACCTGGTTCCCTATCTTCGTGAGAGTCGAACTCCCCATCTGCTTCCCGGGCCTCTCCCTCGGTTGTTTCTCACATTCTTTCTTGTGAACCTCGCCCCCCGGCCGTTCATAATCTTCACTATCACTGCTTTCGAATTCCGCCTGGCCTTCCTGCATCTCGTAAGGATCAGGCCAGCCGTCATCCCAGGCCAGGCTTTCTGTGGGGGAAGAAGGCCCAGCTACCTCAAAATCCCCTTCTTCCAGCCCCTCCAAATCCTCCTCAGAATCAACTGGCTCCAATGCAAGTGGGACCCCCGGTGCTGCCCCCTGCCCTCCAGGCACGAAAGAGAACTGGGTTGCTACACTATGCGACCACCTCCAAACTGGTTCCCATCATTGGAAGGATGTAATTTAAATGCCCAATTTCAGCTTGTAGGTCTCCTCCATCTTGGGGCAGAAAATGTTTCCCCAACACACTCTTTGGGACAGGTAATGACAGGTAATTACTGCAGTAGCCACGGCCTAATTTGAAGAGTTAGCTGTTAATTAAGACACGGCGGAGGTGTCCGGTTTTCTTTTGGTGTAACCAAAGCTCCGTTCAGACTCCGTTAATCACTTTGCAGAGGCTGTGGTGGAGGAGGTCAAGGCAATTGAGACGCCCTGGCGGTCAGGAGTAAACAAATGTCCCTTCCTCCCAGGTAAGAGGGTGGCCCTGGCAGGAGCCAACGCAGTCCGGGCCCCCTCGGGCACCGTATCCGATGGGCGATCTCTTTCTCCAGGAAATTAAATGTTAAATTGCTACTGTCAGTGCTCTGTAAACCAAGCCAGGTACTTGTTCTTTGCTGGAAATTTAACCCAAACGTCCACGGATGAATTGGCGTGCATCATAATTAAATCATCAAGTCTTTCCTTCTAATTCACTTGGAAATAAGAGATGCCCTCCCCCTTTTTAATGGAAGAAAGGGAGGGGAGAGGATCGGCTTTCTTGACAAGCTAATTAAGTTGCCGAATGGCCCGGCAGAGTGCGGATCAAACTAACAGACGCTGAGCACCAGATCTCAGCTGCTTGTCTCCTTATCGTTCCTCCTGATCTGAAAGTCAAAATGTTTTGGCACTGTCGGTTCATCCATAGTTACTTCAGGGCTCACTTTACTGTCTCTCTGGTTTATCGGTTGAGCATCTTGTGGTCAGGCTCTCCAATACCTCCCCCCCCCCTTGGTATACCCCACTGCTGCTGCTTTTAAATGCCTTCTTCAGATATCTTTAAGATTTACATCAAGTAGTACTGATATAATCTGTGATGGGATTTGCAAACAAACACGGCCTTTAGTTCAACATTTTGAGGGACCCTGCTTAGTGGAGTCAAAACTAAATGGTACAAACAAAATGGCCTGTTCTGACTGGGATGTTGACTTTAGCTGCATGGATATGGAAAATTGTATTTATATGATGAAAGGATAGTAGGTGCACAGAGACGTATCACAAATTTGATCTTTTTTTTTGCTGTGTACTAATCTCGTTGTGTTTCTAATAATAATAATAATAATAATAATAATAGCACAGCCAGCATAGTGATTTCGTTTGCTGTGTACTTATCTTGTTTTGCTTCTAATAATAATAATAGTACAGCCAGCCTAGTGAGTTTGTTTCCTGTGTACTTATCTTGTTGTGCTTCTAATAATAATAATAATAATAGTACAGCCAGCATAGTGATTTTGTTTCCTGTGTACTTATCTTGTTGTGCTTCTAATAATAATAATAATAATAATAATACAGCCAGCATCGTAATTTTGTTTGCTGTGTATTTATCATGCTATGCTTATAATAATAATAATAATAATAATAATACAGCCAGCATAGTGAGTTTGTTTCCTGTGTACTTATCTTGTTGTGCTTCTAATAATAATAATAATAATAATAGTACAGTCAGCATAGTGATTTTGTTTGCTGTGTATTTATCATGCTATGCTTCTAATAATAATAATAATAATACAGCCAGCATAGTGAGTTTGTTTGCAGTGTACTTATCTTGTTGTGCTTCTAATAATAATAATAATAATAATAATAGTACAGTTGTGCTTCCAGCATCGTAATTTTGTTTGCTGTGTATTTATCATGCTATGCTTCTAATAATAATAATAATACAGCCAGCATAGTGAGTTTGTTTCCTGTGTACTTATCTTGTTGTGCTTCTAATAATAATAATAATAATAATAGTACAGTCAGCATAGTGATTTTGTTTGCTGTGTACTTATCTTGTTGTGCTTCTAATAATAATAATAATAATAATACAGCCAGCATCGTAATTTTGTTTGCTGTGTATTTATCATGCTATGCTTCTAATAATAATAATAATAATAATACAGCCAGCATAGTGATTTTGTTTGCAGTGTACTTATCTTGTTGTGCTAATAATAATAATAATACTACAATGATTTTGTTTGCTGTGTACTTATCTTGTTGTGCTTCTTCTTCTTATAATAATAATAATAATAATAGCTTACACGGTATGAAAACTTAAAAATCGAACTGCAAAGACTCTGGCACAAGCCAGTAAAGGCGGCCCCAGTGATGATGGGCACACTAGGTGCAGTGCCTAAAGACCTCGGCCTGCACTTAAAAGCAATTGGCACTGACAAAATCACCACCTGTCAACTGCAAAAGGCCACCCTACTCGGATCTGCACACATTATTCACTGATACAACACACAGTCCTAGACACTTGGGAAATGTCTGACGTTTGATCAAATACAAAAGCCAGCAGAGCGATCTTGTTTGCTGTGTACGAATCTTGTTATGTATCAAATAAATAATAATAATAATCCGAGAGCTGTAGAATTACATTAGCTACAAAGCAGATAAATGTAGGGATGTGACTATCTGCCATTTAAACTAGTTTATTTCTTTTCTTCTTCGCCTGATGCAGAGCACATCATGCCCCCTCCCCTCCTTTACTTGTGAACCACCAATCCATTCTTTAGTCTTCTTCCTGCAATTGTTTCAGTTTGTTTTGTCAAGGTTGTGGACTGAAAAGATTCACACACAGAGAATATCTTTCATATAGCAATGACAAAGCACGAGACAGTACACACTCTTTACTTTCCTCGGCTGGGTGTGTCATCCTGAGAAAAAATTCCACGAATGTGGCTTAAAGTCAATTGGAAAAATCACCGATATTGAAGCTGGTGGAGCTCTCTTTCTGTTGATTTGCTCCTTGCCCTTTCTGTCCTTCCTTCTTAAAGTCATTCTAGAAGACCTTCCTTTTCTATTATGTCTTTTGCTTGAAATAACCCAGAGATTGTATGTAGCTTTTGTATCCAAGAGCAGGTTCTCAGTGCCTCCTTCTGTTTGATAATGTGGCGATTTTGGTTTTTTGTGGCCTTTCCTCTTGCTTATATGTTACTTTGTGTAACCCAGAACAGGGGTTTTCTCTCTCTCTCTCTCTCTCTCTCTCTCTCTCTCTCTCTCTCTCTCTCAAAATAAGAGGATGGTATATGCAGGACCATCTTGTGAGGCTGGCAGCATTGTTGAGGCATCTTCCTATGCCCTTTTCTAGCTGTCTAAATTTCCATTCCATTTTCCCTGCATATTCAGGGAGAACAGTGTACTTATCAGATATCTGAAGAAGGCATTCAGGGAGAACAAGAAATTCTTCTTAAAGTTGACTTTTATTAGATTCATTGTTTGGGCTGGAAGTCAGCCTGAAGAAAACAGAAGTCCTCTACCAGCCCGCACCACAGGAAGAACACCCATCATCCCCACGTCAGCATAGGCAAATCTGTGCTTAAGTCCGTTCAGCAGTTCACCTACCTGGGAAGCATCATCTCTTCAGACGGCAAGAGATAGATCACAGATTAGCAAAGGCATAGAGTGCATTTGGAAGGCTTCACAAAAGAGTCTGGAGCAACAAGCACCTGAGGCAAAGCACCAAAATCAGTGTGTACAGAGCTATCATACTGTCTATTCTCCTATATTGGGTCTGAAACATGGGTCACCTATCGCCAACACCTACGACTCCTCGAACGCTTTCATCAGCGCTGTCTTCGCACAATCCTAAATATACACTGGACCGACTATGTGATTAATGTTGCTGTCCTTGAGCAAGCAGGGATCACCAGCGTTGAGGCCATGCTATTGAGAACAAGCTGCGCTGGGCAGGGCTCGTCTCTAGGACGGAGGACCACCACCTCCCAAAGATACTACTCTACGGTGAACTCGCCACCGGTCAGCGCAAGAGAGGCGCCCCAAAAAAGAGATATAAGGACTCCCTGAAACAACATTTCAGGCTCGGCCAGATTGATCACCAACAATGGTCAACCCTGGCCTCACATCGGGAGGCGTGGAGACGCACTATCCACAATGCTGCGGCCTCTTTCGAGAAGACACGCCGAACGGGTCTCGAAGAGAAATGACAATGCAGAAAGAACCGCAACTTGGAAACAACATCACCCAAGGAGACTTTGTGCTGTGCTTTCTGCAACCAAACTTGCCTATCTCAGATTGGCCTTTTTGGCATCAACGCGCTTGTAAAGAGCGTGGGATGAGTCCTTCCTAAGAATCTTCGTTCGCGAAGTAATGCCGAAATTTATTTATTACTTTATATATTTATTTTATTTATTTATTAGATTTATCAACCGCCACTCCCAAATGGCTCGGGGCGGTTCACACTCAGAACAAAGCTATACAATAAAATTGATAAAAACAGTTACAATAAAATACAGTTTAACCTGTGTATTACGACTCGAAAGCCTGCTAGAACAGAGCGGTCTTACAGGCTTTACGAAAAGCTAGCAAATTTCGTAAAGCTTGGGTCTCGGGGTAACGCATTCCAAAGAACTGGAGCAATAATGGAGAACGCCTTTTGATTTTATATACTGTTCCATCCCAACAGGCTCAGGGCGGTTTACATAAGGCAACATTAACAATAAAATACACTAAAAAACAGTAAAAGCAATTCTAAAACCAACAATCAAACAGTCACCCCTAGTACACCTAGTTGCATTGGGTCAGTTTAGATTGAAAGCCTGCCGAAATAAAGTTGTTTTGCAGGCTCTTTGGAATGCAGGCAACTCTCTAAGGGCCCGGACCTCATCTGGCAGGGCATTCCAAAGAGTCGGGGCTGCCACCGAAAAGGCTCTCTGTCTGGTAGAGGACAGGTGATAAGTGCGAACAGAAGGGACTTCCAATAAGTTATGTTCTTTAGATGAATAACATTTTCCTCTCTTACCCCCAAGAGCAAGTTGCAGTCATTTTTACACCTGAAGGCATTTTGTGGCAACCTGGTGGTGGAAACAGAGGGCAGTAGAGCTCATTTTGGGAATGTGGGGTGCTAGACTGGATGTCATTGAATCTGCCTTCCACCGTCAAAGGAGAGCAACGTTGACCTGCTCTTGGTTGTGTGTCTGTGGCACCGATGAGGATGGTCAGAAGGTGGATCGGGTGATGCAAGACGATCTATCAATTATCGCAATGCCAGGGCAGAGGCCGCCTCGCAAGTTATTCATGCTCTGGTAACCTTGGATTATTGCCATGCATTATACATGGGCATAGCCTTGAAAAGGGTCCAGGGACGTCATTTAGTCCTGAACAGAAGGGCCGATGCTCATAGGAATGGTATGAAATTATCACATATTATGGCTACAATATGTCAATTCTATATCTATATTTGGTGTAAGTTTTTTTATATTTTTGTGTATATAATCTATGTGAGATATTTATATAGATAGAGATATATAGAGATATATATTCGACTTTGTTGTACCCCACCTCAAGCCATCGGAAGAGGTGGGTAATAAATAATAATAATAATATAAACACATAAACAAAGTCACATATCTGTTGTAGTTTCTATATACCTCCAAGTCAACTCCAACTTATGGTGCTGTCACAATGCACGGACTTGGCCGGCCCCTTAATCACACACACAGAGACGGACTGAAGGCTAACTACTTTATTGAATATAAAAACAGTTGAAAGGAATATTGTCCATAAAAATAGCAAAAGCAAATCCAAAAACGGTAAGCAATCAAATGTCCAAAAGCAACTTGGAGATAATCCAAAGGCTTGACAAGGCTCCGCACAGCAATGCGGATTCAGGATACAAACAAGGTACAGGAACAAGGCAAGACTTGATGACCACTAGCTAGCTTAGCCCCGTGGTCCCACTTCGCTTCACATCTACTCAGAAGAGACGTGGCCGAAGCACTGGGGAATGGCTCCCACGGAACCTATACTTAATCCTTCGGCTGCGGTCCCCGACGCTCTAGGCTGCGTCGTCTCCAATCTTGCTGACGGACCTCGGCCTGTCTAGGCGGCGGTGCCATCCTTCTACTGGACTCAATGCTACTTCTCCTATCAAAGGTTCGACCTTGCCTCCCAGCAGCTGGGTCCCTATCTTCGTGAGAGCTCTCCTCCCCAGGATCTTCCCAGCCGCTTCCTTCCATGTTTTCACTCAGAAGCTCCTGCGATCCTCCCCCACCCGGGTGTTCATAGCTTCCACTATCACTGGATTCCATTTCCCCTTGATTATCATCAATGTCATCATATGGGTCCGGCCAACCTTCATCCCAAGCCAAACTTTCGTTGGGAGAAGGGGGCCCAGTGAAGGGAAATGCACCTTCAGGTAACCCTTCCAAATCCTCTTCAGATTCTAACTCTGCTGGTGCAGGCCCTAATGCTAATGGAACTCCCGGTGCTGTTCCCTGCCCCCCAGGCACAAACGAGAACTGCTGTGCTACAGGTGCTCTTATCCCAAAGAGTTTCGACATTGCTTTCCTTTAAGGCTGAGAGAGTGTGACTTGTCCATCGTCACCAGTGGGTTTCCACGGCTGACTGATTTCAAACAATGGGCCATCATAGTATGAGTCCAACACTCAACTGCTACACCATGCCTACCTACTGAGATCCTAAGGGAGAATTTTAAATCCTGAGACTGGATAGCCTCACTGTGCTATTTCCAATGCCTCCAGCAATGCCCATTTGCATGACTTCTACCAAAGGAAGCAAGGCAGGTGGTTATAAGATTAAAGAGCCCTTTGAGTGGTCCGTCCATTGCTTATATTTTAGATTTGAAATCTACCAAAATATCTTATATTTTAGATTTGGAGAACTATGGTTTCTGAGTGGTCTAAAGAGTAAGAAATACAGAAATCCATGTATCATTCCTGTTGCAGAAAGAACTATGCCATTACAAAAATGTAGGATCCAGTTCCCGATTAAAGGTAAAGGTTACCTCTTGACATTGAGTCTAGTCATGTCTGACTCTGGGACTCTGGTGCTCATTTCCATTTCTAAGCCAAAGAGCCGGCGTTGTCCGTAGACGCCTCCAAGGTCCATGGAAGACAACCATGGGCCATGAGGGAATGCCTATGAGTGAGTGATGATGAGTATTTTGAATAGCACTGTGCTAAAAGAAAGGAGTGAAAAAAGCTACGAGGGTGGGTCAATAAGTCTGTGACTTTTTGAATTTCCCGCCTCTTAACTGAAAGGGCGACACTGCTCCTGTCAACAGGCATCTGTCAGTTGACTCCTGTCAAAATTTGAACAAGCTGCGTCATTTAGTTTGTGTTTGACAGCCATTGATAGCAGACTACCGCGTGTTTTGAGGAGAAAATGGAAAAAGTGAATTTCGTGTGCTCATTAAGCATTATTTTTTGCGGAAAAAACCATCACTCAAACCAAGGCTAAGCTTGATAAATACTACGGGGACTCTGCACCTCCATTTCAATGGTAAAAAAGTGGTTTACTGAATTTTGTTGTGGCCGTACAAGCACGGAAGATGCCGGACGTTCTGGACGTCCAGTTGAGGTCTCTACACCCAAAACAATTGAAAAAAATCACGATTGGCCGATCGGAGATTGAAAGTGCGAGAGATTGTGGAAGCCATAGGCATCTCACGTGACTCAGTGGTTTCAATTTTAAATGATCACTTGGGTATGAGAAAGCTTTCCGCAAGATGGGCGCCGCGTTTGCTCACAATGCAGGACAATGCAAGGGTGCACACGTGTGCAGTCTCCATGGCAACAATCTAAGAATTGGGATACGAGTTGCTCCCTCATCCGCCCTAGAATCCGGATTTAGCCCCGAGTGACTGCTTCTTGTTTCCAAACCTGAAGAAATGGCTCGGCGGAAAGAGATTTGACTCCAACGATGGCATCATCTCACAAATACCTATTTTGATGACCTTGACAAATCTTTATTTTTTGGAAGGGATAAAAAAATTGGAGAAACGTTGGACAAAGTGTATAGAGCTCAAAGGAGACTACGTTGAAAAATAAAATGATTTTCCCCCCCAAAACCTGTGTTTCATTCAAAAAGTCACGGACTTATTGACCCGCCCTCGTATGTTGGAGATGAAAGAACTCAAGAGTGGAAGTAAACCAAAAGGTTTTGGAGTCTCTAGCAAAGTAGAGTGCTGCGAAGCCAGTATTAGATATGAGCTTGTGGTAGGAGACAGGAGAGGAAATAGGCAGGATACTCTGGTAAGGTGTAAGAAAGGTAGATAGACAAAAGAAAGCTGCCTAACATTGGTAGAAGAATACCTCATGCTGGCTGTCACATCTGTCTGGAAGGCCCCTTTAGGCAGAGAGACATCATGGTGCTCCCTTGAACACCTTGAGCTACATCAATCTAGGAATCGCCCCACAAAATTCCCTCTGTCCACCGTTCTCTATCTATCGAAGTGTTGATCCTTCTTCTCTTCCAGCAAACACTTCCTTGTGGACTATGTCCTCCCTGTTTTCTGGTAGCCTTTTGGGGGGCTTGAAGGTTTTGCTTCTCTGCCTCGCTTTTTCCTGCAGAGAGACGGCACCTGAAAACGGCGACGGTGGTAGTCGCTGGTGTTGCCGCCACACTGCGACTACCGCGGGCTTCCTCTGCTCTTAGCTGAGCATTTAAATGGTCCATTTGATTAATCATTTGTATACTGACTATCATACTCCCAAATTTCCTCTGAGTTGTACATACTGTAAAAGACAATTATGTTGCCACAGATTAAATAAGTGAATTAAAATGGAGTTGCAGCTTAATTTGACCTGTGATTTTGCTCTCGTTCCCTTTAGTGGCGCGCACACCATTCCGGCAAATAGATGAAGTCATCCATGACAGCTGGTGATGAATTGCCATCGCTATACTGTATATTTTAATAGCCTCTCACTAATTTAAATTGAGCACCGAGTAAATTATAATTCAGTCACTTGACTGCTTGTATTTAACTTGACAACTCATCCTTATTTGTCCTGGAGGTGTAGCAGAGAAGTGGCGGAGGTATTTCTTGTGGGGTTAACCCTTTCCCCTTGAAGCACGCCGTGATGACAGAGTCCGTTCAGACAGAGGCTCGGCTCACTGGGTCATGTTTCTGACCTCAACAGAGGAGAACAACTTCATTTCAAGTGGGAAATTAGAGATATGTTCGCAGTCCCTGTCTCCTGGATCTATCCCCATCTCTCCTGGTGCGCTTCCTAAATGGATCTACAATGAAATATTAAATCATGAAAGGACTGGAGACAATGAATCCCTCTGAGGAGCGGCTTAAAGAGCTGGTTCTGTTTAGCCCATAAGAGAGAAGGCTGAGTGAAGGGGACATGGGATCCATGTTTAAATATCGGGAAGGATGTCCTATAGAAAGGGGAGCAGGCTCAATGGAGTCATGGGTTCAAATGACAGGGAAGGAGATCCCACCTGAACATTGAGAAGAACTTCCTGACTGTAAGAAGAGCTGTTCAACAGTGGAACTCACTGCCTCGAAGTCTGATGGAAGCTTCTTTCTTTGAGGCTTTGAAATAGAGGCTGGATGGCCATCTGTCGGGGATGCTTTGATTGTGCTTTTCAGTCAAGGGGTTGGACATGATGGCCCATGCAGTCTCTTCCAACGCATATGATTGTATGATTCTAACTCAAGTCTCAGCATACACGGAAATATTGAGTGCTCTTAAGGACCATTCAAATCATGTAATAGTGCCGATGGTGCCTATTCCGATAGATCTAACATCACCTTGTTCTTTTTTACCGATTCTAAGTGAACTTAGAATAACTTACTTCATGTTGAGATTAATGAATTGGTGCAAAGTAGGCCTGGGCAAACATGGTTCTAAATGGTTCTAAAGTACTTACAAAACTAAAGTTCTGGTGATGAACACTAGGTGGCGCTGGTGCTTTGCTTCTACAGTGTTGCTAAAGTTCTGGTGGTGAACACTAGGTGGCGCTGGTGCTTTGCTTCTACAGTGTTGCTAAAGTTCTGGTGATGAAAACTAGGTGGCGCTGGTGCTTTGCTTCTACAGTGTTGCTAAAGTTCTGGTGGTGAACATTTCAGAACCCTAACAAAACTTCCAAAATTTCATTATAGATGGCAGTTCCTAATTAGTTCTGTCTTAAAAATTGCCAATAATGAAATAACAATGAAGTTTTTATGGTCTGATATTGATTGCAATTTGTTTTATATCTGCAGCTATTGTTGCATTTTATTTATTTTAACTAGTGGGCTTTTATGATTTTATGCTCTTTGTTGTGATATTGCCTATGGAGGAAGAAGAAGAATACGGCATATATATACGCTTTCATACTGATGGTAGCTTGTTCAACTTAAGCCGTCTGAGGACTCGCACTAAGACTCTAAACTATCTAGTCTGTGAGCTGCTTTTTGCCGACGATGCTGCCCTTGTCGCCCATTCAAAAGCAGCTCTGCAGTGCCTAACATCCTGCTTTGCAACAGCTGCAGAGCTGTTTGGGCTGGAAGTCAGCCTGAAGAAAACGGAAGTCCTCTACCAGCCCGCACCACAGGAAGAACACCATCATCCCCATGTCAGCATAGGCAAATCTGTGCTTAAATCCGTTCAGCAATTCATCTACCTAGGAAGCATAATCTCTTCAGACGCCAAGATTGATAAAGAGATAGATCACAGATTAGCAAAGGCATATCGTGCATTCGGAAGGCTTCACAAAAAAGTCTGGAGCAACAAGCACCTGAGGCAAAGCACCAAAATCAGCATGTACAGAGCTATCATACTATCTATTCTCCTCTATGGGTCTGAAAGATGGGTCACCTATCGCCAACACCTATGACTCCTCGAATGCTTTCATCAGCGCTGTCTTCACACAATCCTAAATATACACTGGACCGACTATGTGACTAATGTTGCTGTCCTTGAGCAAGCAGGGATCACAAGCATTGAGGCCATGCTATTGAGAACACAGCTGCGCTGGGAGGGCACGTCTCTAGGATGGAGGACCACCGCCTCCCAAAGATACTACTCTATGGTGAACTTGCCATGGGTCAGCGCAAGAGAGGCGCCCCAAAAAAGAGAGATAAGGACTCCCTGAAACAAGATCTCAGGCTCAGCCAGATTGATCACCAACAATGGTCCACCCTGGCCTCACATCGGGAGGCATGGAGACGCACTCTCCACAATGCTGCGGCCTCTTTCGAAAAGATACGCTAAAAGGGTCTTGACAATGCAGAAAGAACCGCAACTTGGAAACAACATCACCCAAGGAGACTTTCTGCTGTGCTTTCTGCAACCAAACTTGCCTATCTCAGATTGGCCTTTTTAGTCATCAACACGCTTGTAGAAAGCGTGGGATGAGTCCTTCCTAAGAATCTTCGTTCGCAAAGTAACGCCGAGAGAGAGAGAGAGAGAGAGAGAGAGAGAGAGAGATTGTCTATGGACTTATTGTATTTGTGTGTTGCACCTTTGAGTGCTTTTGTGAGCCGCCCTGAGTCCCTTCAGGGAGGTGGTGGCCGGCTGTCGGCGTGAAAACCGCATCCGATGCAACTATTTTGTGGCAGCCGTTGTGCCCCAGACAGGTGTCTCAAAAATCAATCCAGTGTAATTCACAGTATCCCTAGGACTTTCTTCATTTAGTGCTTCAGCCAACGCAGCATTTTCCACCCATGACACCAAACGCGGTCAATATCCAGCGAATGCTCTTGCGATGAGCAAACCTCCTTCTGAGCAGAGTTTAACCACCGGAAAGGGATCTCCTTTAGAGATGATAGAGGGTTAAATTTTGCTGTGGCTTTAATGGGCAAAATTGATATAGTGTTCCAGCGGGTTAGTTTGTTTTAAGCTTTCCACCCAGGGAGAGAAAAAAATGTAAGCGAATATTGTTGGCAAATGACTATCGATCTGGAGAAATGTGTTAAATGTTTTCTTGGCAGCCTTTCTATTACAGTTACAATTTAGTTTAGTGAGAGCTTTTTATAAATAACCCTAAAGCAAATTCTTGATAGAAAGTGGTTATGCTCTTTTTTCTCCATCGAGACAGACATCAATACTGTAAAATATGGATTTGAGTAGTAGAGGCTTCTTTGCTGCGTGTGTATTTGTGTGTTTCATCCATTATAACAGGAGCTCTCTTAATTCTGCAAAGGTTACTTAAACCTCAGCAGCATATACTCTTTCCTTATTTATTCTGGGCAAGAATGGCCAGTTTCTTCATATTTGGGGAGGGATATGTGATGTCGTGAAATACACTCGGCCTTACAAATACATTCAGAAGGCATGTAAAAGTTGGCATAATCTAACATAAGAGAGTTTGCCGATGAAGAAGTACATAATCTGTGGCACAGTTCATAAACAAATTCATGTATTTACTATTTATTTATTTATTATGAGCAGAAAAGGTCTGTGGCAAATCCTGTAACATCTAGGATGTCCTCCCAAATTTTCAAAATGATTATCCCAACCAAAATGACACAAAATGACACTCCATGAGGGCCAGTGCGGTCAAGAACGGCTGGGGTCTGCTGGGTCAGATACGGGGAGGGGCGATGCTCTCTCGGAGCCCTTTCTCATAACTAATGGAGTGAAACAGGGTTGTGTTCTTGCACCAACCCAGAGCCAGGCGTGCCATCTTCTTCAGCATGATGCTCCAAAGGGCTCGGCAGACCTCGAAGAAGAAGAAGGAGCAGTGGACGGGGCATATATATACACTATCGTACTGATGGTAGCTTGTTCAACATAAGCTGACTGACGGCTCGCACTAAGTCCCTCTAAACCAGTGGTTCTCAACCAGGAGTCCCCCAGATGGGGCAGAGAGCTTTTCGTTTTGAGGTCTCCAACTCCCAGAAACCCGAACAGCTGGTAAACTGTTCTAGGATGTCCCCCATTCTGGGAGTTGAGGGCCAGGCCAAAACACCTGGAGGGACCCACAGGTTTCAGCAGAACCACTGCTCTAAACTATCTAACTTAAGTCCGGAGCTGCTTTTTGCTGATGATGCTGCCCTTGTCGCCCATTCAGAAGCAGCTCTGCAGCGCCTCACATCCTGCTTTGCAACAGCTGCAGAGCTGTTTGGGCTGGAAGTCAGCCTGAAGAAAACAGAAGTCCTCTACCAGCCCGCACCACAGGAAGAACACCATCATCCCCACGTCAGCATAGGCAAATCTGTGCTTAAGTCCATTCAGCAGTTCAGCTACTTGGGAAGCATCATCTCTTCAGATGCCAAGATTGTCAAAGAGATAGATCACATGTTACCAAAGGCACAGAGTGCATTTGGAAGGCTTCACAAAAGAGTCTGGAGCAACAAGCACCTGAGACAAAGCACCAAAATCAGTGTGTAGAGAGCTATCGTACTGTCTATTCTCCTCTATGGGTCTGAAACATGGGTCACCTATCGCCAACACCTACGACTCCTCGAATGCTTTAATCAGCGCTGTCTTCACACAATCCTAAATATACACTGGACCCAGGGCCGTAGCCAGGATTTTGATTCGGGGAGGGCTGAGTTTGATTCGGGGGGGGCTGAGTCTGAGTAAGAGAGGGACTACCCTACCAAACCTTTTGTATTGTTATCCCAATAACCCCATGAATGTGGGATATAATGAGCATGGTGATCAGATTATGATATGAATAAACATAACAGTTTAAATAATGTACCAGTAAGGCCTTCTCGCGGACCACCCTGAGAATTTTGGGGAAGGGGGGGGCTGAAGCCCCTTAAGCCCCCCCCCCCCCTCCCGGCTACATGCCTGACTGGATCGATTATGTGACTAATGTTGCTGTCCTTGAGCAAGCAGGGATCACCAGCGTTGAGGCCATGCTATTGAGAACACAGCTGCGCTGGGCAGGGCACATCTCTAGGATGGAGGACCACACGCTTAATGGGTCTCGAAGAGAAACAACAACGCAGAAAGAACCACAACTTGGAAAAATAATCACCCAAGGAGACTTTCTGCTGTGCTTTTTGCAACCGAACTTGCCTATCTCAGATTGGCCTTGTTAGTCATCAATGCACTTGTAAAAAGAATGGGTTGAGTCCTTCCTAAGAATCTTTGTTCACGAAGTAATGCCGAGAGAGAGAGAGAGAGAGAGATTCATGTATTTACATGTTATGGAACTTAAAAGGTTAATGGGAGCGATCTAATATCAGAGTGGCAACTAAATCAGTATGTTATTCCTCCTACTAAATGATTATATTTATACATGAAACCGTGGACAATGAGAAGATGTTGCCCTTGCAAGGAACCAGATGAAACGGGCTTAGTGGTGCTCCTTGTCTAGGGCAAGGCAATGGAACAGATTTCAGCCTCTATGACCACTTGAGTTTTGATTCGTGTGCTGATTTGGCTGGGTTTTAAAAATAATAAAAATATTTTGCTTTTTAGTGTTCTTAGCTCTATAGGTTGTTTAAATGCATTTCAACAACGGTGTATCTTTTCACATTGGTGACTGTAAATAATTTTAAATGTATTTGCTTTTAACCTTTGCAAGTCACTATGAGTCCTTAGTGTTGGGGGAGGGAAGGAGGGAGAGAGGAGAGAATGACAGACGGGCAGATGGGGGGAAAAGAAGGAAGGAAGAAGAGAAGGAGGGAGGGAAGGAAGAAGAGAAGAGAAGAGAAGGAAGGGGGAATGAATGAAGAAAAGAAGGAAGGACAAGAAGGAAGGAGGGAGGGAAAGAAGGAAGGAAGGAGAGAGGGAGGGAAAGATGGAAAGAATGGGAGAAGGAAAGAGGAAGGGAAGAGAAGGAAGGAAGGAGGGAAAGATGGAAAGAATGGGAGAAGGAAAGGGAGGGAAGAGAAGGAAGGAGGGAGGGAAAGATGGAAGGAATGGGAGAAGGAAAGAGGGAGGGAAAGAAAGAAGGAAGGAAGGAGAGAGGGAGGGAAAGATGGAAATAATGGGAGAAGGGAAGAGGGAGGGAAGAGAAGGAAGGAAGGAGAGAGGGAAAGATGGAAGGAATGGGAGAAGGAAAGACGGAGGGAAGGGAAGGAAGGAGGGAGGGAAAGATGGAAAGAATGGGAGAAGGAAAGACGGAGGGAAGGGAAGGAAGGAGGGAGGGAGGGAAAGATGGAAAGAATGGGAGAAGGAAAAATAGAGGGAAGAGAATGAGGGAGGGGGGAGGGAAAGATGGAAGGAATGGGAGAAAGAAAGAGGGAGGAAAGGAAGGCGGGAAGAGAGGTGAAGGAAGGTGAGAATCAATGAAGGAAGGAGAAAAGGAAGGAGAGGAAGGGATGGAGGGAAAGAAGGAAGGATTAGGAGAAGGAAGGAGGGAAGAGAAGGAAGGAGAGTAGGAAGGAAGGAGGGAAGGAAGGAAAGAAGGAAGGAATGGGAGAAAGAAAGGGAGGAAAGGAAGGAGGGAAGAGAAGGAAGGAGAGCAGGAAGGAAGGAGGGAGGGAAGGAAAGAAGGAAGGAATGGGAGAAAGAAAGGGAGGAAAGGAAGGAGGGAAGAGAGGAGAAGGAAGGAGAGAATCAATGAAGGAAGGAAGGAGAAAAGGTAGGAGAGAAGAGGAGAAGGAAGGAGAGAAAGAAAGAAGGAATAGGAGAAGGAAAGAGGGAGGGAAGGAAGGAGAGGGGGCGGGGAAGGAGGGAAAGAAGGAAGGAATAGGAGAAGGAAGGAAGGACAAGAAGGAAGGAAGGGAAGGAAGAGAGAGGGGGGGGGAAAGAAGCAATGAATGTTAAGATTAACTATAGATAGCCAGGGTATACTTACAGAGAGTTTTAGGCAAAAAGAGTTTTCAATTCATACTTTTTCGACTTCTGCGCCCTTAATCCTATCGGAAGAGGAGGGCCCACTGCCCACTGCCCACTCCATTACTTGGGCTTAATAATGAAAAGGAGAAATACTAGTCACGTTGCTAATGCCTATTTCTGCAGAGATAATGTTTCTTTCCTTGTTTCCAGGTGATCCCCTTAGATATTACGCTGGAACTTCAAAAGCAGATTATGTCGGAGTTGGAAATCCTTTACAAGGTGCGTCTTTCCTGCGTCTAGATCCCAGTTCTGCTTGTCTGCTGCTTCTCTCTGGACGTATATTAACAGCCTCTTCTCTTCTCCCCTCCTTTTCCCTCTTTACAGTGTGATTCATCCTATATCATAGGATTTTACGGTGCCTTTTTTGTCGAAAACCGGATCTCTCTTTGCACAGAATTCATGGACGGTGAGTGGCGCATTGTCTATTCTTGCAAAGCCTTGACTGTTTACAGAAATATAATTGGCAAACGCGTCGGAACATTTGCGCACACTAAAGAAGCACAAAGCGATTCCCACAGATGGCGTGAGTTGCTGGTTTATATAGAGAGATATAGATATTTGAAAGAAGGTATTTTAGAAAATAATAACCATTCCCCAGCCTTGCCACATAAGGCGGGCGAGAGTTACGATTACTTGATGTTAAGCGCGTTATGTCTTTCTGAATGGAGTTGTACTGACTTTTATGGAAAATTTAAATAGAACAGAAGTAAAGGCTGGTTTATCTGTGGTTTGATACTTGCCACTTCCATACAATCTGTCTTTGCTGACAAAACAGCTGTTCTCCCTTTTAATGTTTCGGTCGCCAGCGCAGAGCTTCCTTCGCAAGGAGCCTATTAGCTCTCCCACTGTCCTGCGCTTTCAGCAAGCAGTTGGCTGGGAATGGCAGAAGACGAAGGCGGCTCTCAGCCCAGGCCCGAGAAGGAGCCTGATTGCTTCCACTTGGCTTGGCAATTTCACCCCAGCCTTTCTCTCATTAGAAGACGTCTTAAGTAAATGAAGCAGATGTTCCTACGAAGGTGACTCAACAGTGCATCGCGATCCCTTTTTGTAGGGATCGGAAATAATGCACCTCTCTGAAGGTTTAGGGCAGTGTTTTTCCACCTTTTTTGAGCTGCGGCACATTTTTTACATTTACAAAATCCTAGGGCACACCACCAACCAAAATGACACAAAATGACACTCTAACACAGTAATACATATAGTTAATATCTTTTTAAATGTATTTATACACTCAGTGTGAAACCTGGACCTGTTTCGATGAACACAACATAGATATCCTGGCAGGAATGGCAGAAAGACACAAACTTCCCACACAGAACTCCCATAACCAAGAGAAAATGCTATAAGAGTTTGGTGGGCATTGACCTTGAGTTTTGGAGTTGTAGTTCACCTATATCCAGAGAGCACTGTGGACTGAAACAATGTTGGATCAGGACCAAACTTGGCATGAATACTCAATATGCCCAAATGTGAACACAGATAGAGTTTGGGGAAAATAGACCTTGACATTTTGGAGTTACAGTTTTTGGGATTTATAGTTAACACACAAACAAAGAGCATCCTGAACTCTTGCAACAATGGAATTGAACCAAACTTGGCATATTGAACTCTCATTATCAACAGAAAGTACTGAAAGGGTTTGCTTGGGAATTGACCTTGAGTTTGGAAGTTGTAGTTCACCTACACCCAGGGAGCACAGTGGACTGAAATAATTATGGATCTGGACCACACTTGAAATGAATACTCAATATGTCCAAATATGAACGCAGATGAAGTTCAGGGGAAATAGACCTTGGCCATTTGGGAGTTGTAGTTGCTGGGATTTATAGTTCTCCTACAATCAAAGAGCAACTACAACCAACCGCTGTTCTGCGGCACACTAGTGTGCCGTGAGCGATCACCTGGTGTGCCGCTGGAAAACCTCTCTTCCCCCATTTCTTCCCCCTCCTGCCGAACTCCTGCTGCTGCTGCTTGGGGGGGGAGGAAGGGCCAGGCGGCGAAGAAGAAGAAGAAGGGGCCGGGGCGCTGCCTCCTTCGGCCGTTTCCCCAGCCAGCCTCCAATCGAGGGAGGGCGGGGAACGGAAGTCAAAGTGAAGAGCACAGTCCAAGGCAGGCCCACCGGCTTCTTCTTTCGAACTGCAGGAAAGAAGGAAGGAAGGAAGGAAGGAAGGAAGGAAGGAAGGAAGGAAGGAAGGAAGGCAACCGCGGACCGAGTGAGTGCCTTCCCTTCTGGTGTGGAAGAGGGAGAGAGCCATTCAGGAAGGGAGCCACCTGGGGGTTCTGTGTGGGAAGTTTGGCCCAGTTCTATCATTGGTGGGGTTCAGAATGCTCTTTGATTGTAGGGGAACTATAAATCCCAGCAACTACAACTCCCAAATGGCAAGGTCTATTTCCCCTGAACTCCATCTGCGTTCATATTTGGGCATATTGAGTATTCATTTCAAGTGTGGTCCAGATTCATCATTATTTCAGTCCACAGTGCTCCCTGGGTGTAGGTGAACTACAACTTCCAAACTCAAGGTCAATTACCAAGCAAACCCTTTCAGTACTTTCTGTTGGTAATGAGAGTTCAATATGCCAAGTTTGGTTCAATTCCATTGTTGCAAGAGTTCAGGATGCTCTTTGACTGTGTGTTAACTATAGATCCCAGAAACTATAACTCCCAAATGTCAAGGTCTATTTTTCCCAAACTCCATCGGTGTTCACATTTGGGCATATTGAGTAATCATGCCAAGTTTGGTCCTGATCCAACATTTGAATCCACAGTGCTCTCTGGATATACAGTAGGTGAACTACAACTCCAAAACTCAAGGTCAATGCCCACCAAACTCTTACAGCATTTTCTCTTGGTTATGGGAGTTCTGTGTGGGAAGTTTGTGTCTTTCTGCCATTCCTGCCAGGATATCTATGTTGTGTTCATCGAAACAGGCCCAGGTTTCACACTGAGTGTAAAAATGCATTTAAAAACATATTAACTATATGTATTACTGTGTTAGAGTGTCATTTTATGTCATTTTGGTTGGTGGTGTGCCCCAGGATTTTGTAAATGTAAAAAATGTGCCGCGGCTCAAAAAAGGTTGGCAAACACTGGTTTAGGGAACCTCGGTCAAAACCTACTCTCTGTGCCATTTGCCTAATGTGGGTTCAGTCCAGTCTTTACTGGGCATATTGAACCCTTTTTCATGTCTGTCTATATCACCGGCAATAAATCTACAGTATGTATATAATAAAAGTCAGTGTTTGTGGCGGGAGGTGCGGTGGGAGGTGTGGAGGAATATGTGGCAGCTTTTTGATTGGTCACCTCTGTGGGATTATTTGCATAAATGACTCCGATTGCCCAGCCACCCAACATTCCAACACTCCTAGGCAGCACAGAGAGAAAAGGAAAGGGCCTGAGGCAGACATAAATGGCTGGAGTTGAAGTTAGCCAGCTGACAGTTTTTACCGTTGGAAATGGAATGTGCAGTACCTTCACCCAAAACACATCACAAAAAACACTGCAACCCCTACAAATCACAAACTAGGCCCACACTTGACAGTAAGGCTTCATTAACTTGATTTTCCCGACTAGGCCTCAGCTCATGGGACATTGTGTATGGCCTGAATTGACAGTAAACAACTTTGGCACACAGAACACCCATGATCCAATCTACATCCTGGTGCAGTTTGGAAGAGGATGGACCATGGACGATGGGACTCCCAGCACCTTCCCTCACTTCCCAAAACCACTACAAGCCACATAAACAACTGATAAAGACCAATCTTGGCACAAAAGGCCTTTCTCAAATAACCCGGGAAGCGCCGGGTCCCCAAGCTAGTAGAAAATAAATCTGCTGTCAACATTTATTTATTTATTTATTTATTTATTTATTCGGACTTCTATGCCGCCGACTCCCTAAGGCTCGCGGCGGCTCACAGGAGCCGAAGCAACAAAATACAGAGAGTACATAAATAAACATATAAAACATACAGGGGGTAAAACATCACAGGGTGAACAACAGCAAATGGGGGGGGAAAGACCAGGCTCATGCCAAAGGGCAGAGCCACCCGGTGGAGCTATCGAGGGTGACCATCAAATGGGGAGCCGGGGGTCCCACAAATCGAGGAACGTCCTCAAAGACTCCAAGTCTAAGCAGTGACAGTCACTGCGGTGTCGGTTGTTGCCAGCCTGGGGACCATGCCTCGTGATCGGCGACTTGTCCACCTCCTAGAGTGGGGGTTCGCCAGTGGAGGCGCCCCGTGCCTGCGGGCAGTGTTCCGGAAAGTCCTGGGACGGGGCCCTCCGGAGGGCGCCTTCCAGAAGACAGCCACCGTGGGGAGGGGAGGTATTACAGAGCAGGGGAGGGACGTCCTCTGACCCCGCCCCCTACCCCGTCCTTGACCTCAACCCCGTCTCTGCCTCGTCGGGTGTCCATCGGATTGGGCGACCCACCGGGGCCCGAGCTGACCACAGTCAGGGGGACCGCCGGCAGCCGCCCCGCACATCGCCGGGGCCGCTCCCCCGGAACCCTCGCCAGGACCCCCTCGATGTCCACCGAATCCGTCGCGGGTCGCCTGAGCAGAGGCAAAGGGGAACTCGCGGCCTTGGCCGGCGGGACCAGCAGCGGTGGCAACTCCACGACAGGGGCCGCCGTGGGCGTGGTCCCAGCCACTGGGGAAGGTGGAGGGGCGGGCCAGGGACGCCCGGCTGGACGAGGCCGGCGCCATGTTGGGGCAGCCAGCCGATGCCTCCACCGTCGAGCCCGGGGGCAGCGTCCCAGGGCCGCCCACGGGCTCCACCACTGGACCGCCGTCGCTCTTACTGGGGTCTTGCCCATGGGCGGGGTCGCCTCCTCAGAGAGGGGGGCCCCCCCCTCGGCGGCCCGCTGGCCGTCCTCCGAAGGTCCATCTGTGGGGTCGGGGCTGGCCACTCCACCCGGCCCTCTCTCCTCCAGACCCGGGTGCGGGGAGGCCGAGCGAGGCGGGCCCAGTGCTCCGCCGGCCGCGCCTCCTCCAGGCCCAGGGCAGGGGTCCGGGCAGCGGGGGCGGCTGCACCGCACAAAGGACGCCAGCCGGTCCCAGCCTGTCCAACTCACCCAGCCAGATGGCCAGCCGCTCGACTAACTGGCCGAGATGATGGGTGAGGCCGGCAAGGTCCGGCGGCACGTCCCTGGTGTTCCCGGTTGTTCGCCAGCGTCCCTTGGATGGAGTTGGGGGTAGAAGGCCCGGCCCTTCCAGGCCCGGCCAAGGCACAGGGGACCAAGCCAGGCACCCCGGGGTCACTGTGGTCGCCGTAGTCGCTGCAGTCCCCACCAGGCCGGGGCCCTCCCGGAGGCAGCAACGCCCCTCAGTCCCGCAAGGGCCCTGAGGACGGAGGCCGGCGCCTGAGCAGCCTCCAAGGTGAACTCGGCGTCGGCCTGCAAGACCTCGAGAAGGGGCAGGGAGCACCTCGGAGCCTCAAGCAGCGGCCCCCCCGAGCCAGGCAAGTCAGGCAAGTCCGGTGAGTCGTTCCCCAGGCAAAGAGCATCCCCCCTCAGCAGAAGGGGTGCTGTGCGGGAAACGGCATGGGAAAAGTTACCAGAGGCTCGGCGGAGCTCGGCGTTTGGACGCCTGCTCGACGCGGCCATCTTGTATCTTGTATCTTGTATCATCTTGTAGAAGGGATCCCAAGGGTTGTCTAGTTGAATCCCTTGCCATACAGCAGTGGTTGCCAACCTGTGGGCCACGGCCCACTGGTGAGACACAAGACCTAAAATAAGGTCCATGTCTCTAGATTATTAAATATGGTTTTTTGTGAGCAAGGAGATGGCGACTAGTGGGTGGCATGTGTTCTGTATCAGAAACTAGAGCTGATGTGGCCTATCTAATGCAATTTTCTGAATCAGCACCCCAAATAACCAAACCGAATCTAAAGTTGACCAAAAACTGATTCATAACCCTTTTGGTACTAATGTTGGGGAGTGGTCCTTGGTCAAAGTGGTCCCTGGTCAAGGTGGTCTCTGGTCAAAGGGGTCCCTGGTCAAGGTGGTCCCTGGTCAAAGTGGTCCCTGGTCAAGGTGGTCTCTGGTCAAAGGGGTCCCTGGTCAAGGTGGTCTCTGGTCAAAGTGGTCCCTGGTCAAAGGGGTCCCTGGTCAAGGTGGTCCCTGGTCAAGGTGGTCCCTGGTCAAAGGGGTCCCTGGTCAAGGTGGTCTCTGGTCAAGGTGGTCTCTGGTCAAAGGGGTCCCTGGTCAAGGTGGTCCCTGGTCAAGGTGGTCCCTGGTCAAGGTGGTCCCTGGTCAAAGGGGTCCCTGGTCAAGGTGGTCTCTGGTCAAGGTGGTCTCTGGTCAAAGGGGTCCCTGGTCAAGGTGGTCCCTGGTCAAGGTGGTCCCTGGTCAAGGTGGTCCCTGGTCAAAGGGGTCCCTGGTCAAAGTGGTCCCTGGTCAAGGTGGTCCCTGGTCAAGGTGGTCCCTGGTCAAGGTGGTCTCTGGTCAAAGGGGTCCCTGGTCAAAGGGGTCCCTGGTCAAGGTGGTCCCTGGTCAAGGTGGTCTCTGGTCAAAGGGGTCCCTGGTCAAGGTGGTCCCTGGTCAAGGTGGTCTCTGGTCAAAGGGGTTCCTGGTCAAGGTGGTCCCTGGTCAAAGGGGTCCCTGGTCAAAGTGGTCCCTGGTCAAGGTGGTCCCTGGTCAAGGTGGTCTCTGGTCAATGGGGTCCCTGGTCAAGGTGGTCCCTGGTCAAGGTGGTCCCTGATCAAGGTGGTCTCTGGTCAAAGGGGTTCCTGGTCAAAGGGGTCCATGGTCAAAGTGGTCCCTGGTCAAGGTGGTCCCTGGTCAAAGTGGTCCCTGGTCAAGGTGGTCCCTGGTCAAGGTGGTCTCTGGTCAAAGGGGTCCCTGGTCAAGGTGGTCTCTGGTCAAAGGGGTCCCTGGTCAAAAACTCAGAGCAACCCAGCCCAGATGTTCCCGTATCCCAAATCCCATCAGCTCTAATCATGATGTCTAATGATGAGTATAGGATCTGGCCCTTGGGCCTTGAGTTTGACACACTTGATCTATATGATATTAATAGAATGTATGGTGTTTTATTTTGTCTCTGAAGGGGGATCTTTGGATGTCTACAGAAAAATTCCGGAACATGTCTTGGGAAGGATCGCAGTTGCCGTGAGTATTGTTTTGTCATCCTATTAAATATGTATCACCATAGAAATAAAACGGGAAGATGAGAAGATAATCCCAGGAGAAAGAAACATAGGCTGTGGCCCTTTGGAAAATATCGCCTGCGCCCCCAACTCCAGTGGATGTGGGTGCCTGACTTTGTATTATGGCATATCCATAGGTGCTGAACAATTGAGAGAGAGATTCAGTAGCCTTCTAGGTACCACAAGCCCCATTTGCTGCTACAGTAGCTTCCATGGCTATGGGGTGCGCATAACCTGAATTTAGGGGGAGAATGTATCATAATTTTAAAGCCGACGGCTGCTGCGGGAGGGGAGGAAGCCTTAGCTGAGCGTCGTGGGGTAGAGTGTCGCTGAACAATTGCTAAATCCGAAGCAGGCTTTGATAATGTAAGTGGCTTAAAGCATAACAAAGTTATTCTGTAATGTACCATTTAATTAAATGCCTGTTCTCCACACTCATTATACATCAAGCTGACAACTGAAGCCTTTTAATCTAACGCAGGCGTCGATCGGGGCTCCTTTCTGTGCAATTCACAGCTCGGCTTCGTCCTCCCCACTTGAGCTGCGCCTGCGAAAGAGCCTCTTTTCATCTGGCGCTTCTCTTTGGAGCCCTTCCAGATGGACTCATTTTGAGGCCCAGTGTGGGTCCTTCTGGAGCGCCGTTGTGGCCACGCTGCAGTGTTTTAAAAACAGGAGAGCCTAAAACTGTTTCATTTGTGGCTGTTGGCACAATATGACTCTCATCCTGTATGCGGTGAAGAATACTAGCGTGGCAGAGTGGTTTGAGGGTGCAATTGTGACTCTGGAGACCAAGGTTGGATTCCCAAACTCAACAAGTCACACCCTTTCAGCCTTCGGAAACCCCACACTAGGTTCAATTTAGAATGTCCAATAATATGTCCAGTGATCTGATCTCATTTTTCAATAGAGTTACAAGCTGGGTAGATGCAGTCAAGTCAGATACAGCGATGCTCTCTCAGAGCTCTTTCTAATAACTAATGGAGTGAAACAAGGTTGTGTTCTTGCACCAACCCTATTTACAATCTTCTTCAGCATGATGCTCCAAAGGGCTAAGGCAGAACTCAAAGAAGAAGACGGCATATATATACGCTATCGTACTGATGGCAGCTTGTTCAACTTAATCCGTCTGAGGGCTCGCACTAAGACTCTAAACTATCTAGTCCGTGAGCTGCTTTTTGCTGACGATGCTGCCCTTGTCGCCCATTCAAAAGCAGCCCTGCAGTGCCTCACATCCTGCTTTGCAACAGCTGCAGAGCTGTTTGGCTGGAAGTCAGCCTGAAGAAAACGGAAGTCCTCTACCAGCCCGCACCACATCATCCCCATGTCAGCATAGGCAAATCTGTGCTTAAGTCCGTTCAGCAGTTCACCTACCTGGGAAGCACCATCTTTTCAGACGCCAAGATTGATAAAGAGATCGATCACAGATTAGCAAAGGCATAGAGTGCATTTGGAAGGCTTCACAAAAGAGTCTGGAGCAACAAGCACCTGAGGCAAAGCACCAAACTCAGTGTGTACAGAGCTATCATACTGTCTATTCTCCTCTATGGGTCTGAAACATGGGTCACCTATCGCCAACACCTACGACTCCTCGAACACTTTCATCAGCGCTGTCTTCGCACAATCCTAAATATACACTGGACCGACTATTTATTTATTTATTATTTGGTTTTATATTCCGCCCCTCCCTGCAGGCTCGGGGCGGGTTACAACATATAAAACGGGCAGCATGCAACAGCCATGCAGCCCTACAATAAAACATTAAAACATATGTGATGAATGTCGCTGTCCTTGAGCAAGCAGGGATCACCCGCATTGAGGCCATGCCATTTGAAACACAGCTGCGCTGAGCAGGGCACATCTCTAGGATGGAGGACCACTGCCTCCCAAAGATACTACTCTATGGTGAACTCGCCACAGGTCAGCGCAAAAGAGGCGCCCCCAAAAAGAGATACAAGGACTCCCTGAAACAACATCTCAGGCTCGGCCAGATTGATCGCCAACAATGGTCCACTCTGGCCTCACATCGGAAGGTGTGGAGATGCACTCTCCACAATGCTGCGGCCTCTTTCGAGAAGACACGCCAAACGAGTCTCAAAGAGAAATGACAATGTAGAAAGAACCACAACTTGGAAACAACATCACCCAAGGAGACTTTCTGCTGTGCTTTCTGCAACCGGACTTGCCTATCTCCGATTGGCCGTTTTAGTCATCAACGTGCTTGTAGAAAGCGTGGGATGAGTCCTTCCTAAATCTTCGTTCGCGAAGAAAAGCCAAGAAGAGATGCAGGGAATGCTGTAGATGGAGGGTATCTGGATTTCAGGAAGGCCTTCCTTTGACAAGGTCCCCCATGATCTTCTGGCAAGGAAACTAGTCAAATGTGGGCTAGGCAAAACTACTGTGAGGTGGATCTGTAATTGGTTACGTGAATGAACCCAGAGGGTGATTCTCCCCGATGCTTCCTCTTCATCCTGGAAAGGCGTGGGGAGCGGGGTGCCATCAGCAGGGTTCTGGGCCTGTTCGGGATCTTTATTAATGACTTAGATGAAGGCTTAGAAGGTTTACACATGACACTAAATTGGGAAGGAGAGCCAGTACCCTGGAAGACAGGATCAGAATTCAAAACTATCTGAACAGATCAGAGAGATGATTGACCGAAATGAACAAAAGGAAGTTCAACAGGGACAAAGGCAAGATATTCCACTTAGGCAGAGAAAATGAAATGCAAACAGACTGAATGGAGGACGATGCCTGGCTCGACAGCAATACGTATGAAAGAGATCTTGGAGTCCTCGTGGGAGGAAGGGGAACATGAGCCAGGAATGTCATGCGGCAGC
This sequence comes from Anolis apletophallus, assembly GCA_030556195.1. Classification (NCBI taxonomy): domain Eukaryota; kingdom Metazoa; phylum Chordata; class Lepidosauria; order Squamata; family Anolidae; genus Anolis; species Anolis apletophallus. The sequence goes on from JARBWK010000015.1 coordinate 10,940,962, forward strand.
TAAAAAAGCCAGTGGATTTTGGCCTGCATAAATAGGAGTATAGTGTCTAGATCCAGGGAAGTCATGATATCCCTCTTTTCTGCCATGGTCAGATCACACCAGAAATTTAACTGTGTCCAATTCTGGGCACTGCAAATGAAGGGAGATGTTGACTCTAAGCTGGAATGTGTCCAGAGGAGGGTGACTAAAATGATCAAGGGCAAGCCCTATGAGGAGTGGCTTAAAGCAGTGTTTCCCAACCTTTTTTGAGCCGCGGAACACTTTTAACATTAAAAAAATCCGGGGGCACACCACCAACCAAAATGACACAAAATGACACTCTAACACAGTAAAGAACGGCTAGGGGTTGGTGGCCTGCTGGGAGCAGCTGCTGGGAGTGCGAGCCAGGGAGGGGCGGAGCCAGGCTGCATCATGCCCCGCCCCTACCCCGGCTTCACCTCTCCCAGCAGCTGCTCCAGCCTTGAGGGGCAGTGCCAAGCCAGAGGTGCCAGAGCCAGCACAATGCTGGCTTGGCACTGTCCCCTCAAGGCTGGAGCAGCTGCTGGGAGTGCCGGGGGAGGGGGCAGAGCCAGGCCGCGCCATGCCCCGCCCCCTCCCCCCAGCTTCAGCTCTCCTACAGAGGAGGAGCATGAGCGGTGGACGGGCTTCATTGGGCGGGGCTCCTCCTCCACGCGGCTTCAGCGAGCGATGGGCGAGAGTCATGGTGGGAGTCATGACGGATTGGAGGCTGGCTAGGGAAACGGCCGAAGGAGGCGGCACCCCGGTCCCGTCTTCTTTTTCTTTGCCACTGCCTGGCCCTTCCTCCTCCCTCAAGCAGCAGGTGTTCAGCAGGAGGGGGGAGGAAGGGGGGCAGAGAGCTTTTCTCGCGGCACAGCAGGAGGTCCGTCACGGCACACTAGTGTGCCACGGCACACTGGTTGAGAAAGACTGGCTTAAAGAGCTGGGCATGTTTAGGCTGCAGAAGAGATGGCTGAGAGGAGACAGGATGAGGGCCATAGATCAAGATGTGAGGGGAAGTCATAGGGAGGAGGGAGCAGGCTTCCTTTCTGCTGTCCTGGAGACTAGGACATGAAGCAGTGGCTTCAAACGACAGAAAGGGGGTGTGAAGACTTTGCGGCTGATGGCTAGCGACTTCACTTTAGGGTCTTTCTATAAATCTTGCGGCCACCATAAAAATATTCTTGCTGCCACCAATTTGTGAAGGAAGGCTGTTTTAAAACCATGGCAGGGCAGGCTATCCCACTGCTGCCACCTCTATGTAAAGGTCCGTTTATTAGGAGGCTCGTGTTTTCAAAATGATGTCACTGAGAGACTTTTGAAGAACAAGAACTTGAATGGTTTATTTTCCCAACAGCGTAGCGGTTTCAAAATGTACAGATCTTGGGTGGTTTCACTTCTTAGAGGCCAATGTCTTCTGGTTACTTAATTTCCAACACAATGTTAGATATACAGGCCCAAATATTTATTTATTTATTTATTTACTCGGCTTCTATGCCGCCACTCCCAATATGGCTCGGGGCGGCTCACAGCCAGAAAGCAAGACAATACACAATAAACATATACACTCTAAAATGCAATACAAAATGCAGGTTAAAAAATACACAATAAAACATCATTAAAAACACAGTTAAAATAATTAAGACGGTCTGGCAACAGTGGCATGGCTTGAGGAACCCGATGGGCCTATACCTGGAAAGCCAGCCGGAAAAGGTGAGTCTTACATGCCCGCCTAAACGGGAGTAAGGCATGGATAGCCCGTGTGGCTGGCGGAAGGGCATTCCACAATGTCGGCGCTATGACCGAGAAGGCCCTTCGGAGGGAGTGGCAGTTCTTTAGCCACCTTAGCAGAGGGGACAGGCAGAAGATTAGAGTCCTCCGAACGAAGTGATCTGGAAGGGTAATATGGGGTGAGACGGTCCCTCAGATACGCTGGCCCCAGGCCGTGTAAGGCCTTAAAGGTGAGAACCAACACTTTGAAGGCAATCCGGTGCTCGATAGGCAGCCAGTGCAGATCCTGCAAAATGGGTGTTATATGGCATCCTGCTGGGGAGCCAGACAGGAGCCGGGCGGCAGTGTTCTGCACCAGCCTGAGCTTCCGGGTTACCGACAGAGGAAGGCCAACGTAAAGAGCGCTACAGGCTTCCTATCTATCTCTACTACAATCCTAATAAGCTTCCCAAGCTTAACTGCCTTTCTGCAGAATCAAAATACAGTCTTTTCTGCTTCCCTCAGGAAAGACTTAGTAATTTTGCTTAAAGCTCTGACTAACTGCTCTCCCTAACTGTCAGAATTCAAACGTGCACCTGCCAAAGCCAGTGTTAGGCCCTGCCTCAAGCAACCGAACATCCCGAGAGGCTGTGCACCTTTATATTACCCATTAACTCTCTGCAGTCTGTTCAGCATATAACCATACAAACTATACATTTAACCACAAACAAATACAAAACCCTCAATACATATAGTGAAGTCACTACAAGGGGATTCCACCTGAACATGAGGAAGAACCTCTTGACTGTGAGAGCTGTTCAGCAGTGGAACTCTCTGCCTCGGAGTGTGGTGGAGGCTCCTTTGGAGGCTTTCAAACAGAGGCTTAATTGCTATCTGTCGGGGGGTGCTTTGAATGTGATATTCCTACTTCTTGGCAGAATGGGGTTGGACTGGATGGCCCACGAGGTCTCTTCCAATTCGATGAGGAGGAGGAGGATGAAAATAATGATTATGATATTTCTTACCCGCCTCTCCGCATGGCTCGAGGCAGATTATAGCATAGCTAAAAGCACATCATCATCATAAACATCATATATGTGTATTTTAATATGTATTTTAAAATATTTGTACAAAATACATATTAAAATACACAGGACAAAGATTAAAATGTAGTGAACACAAAACATGTGTTTGCAATTCATGCCAGAAGAGAGAGATCTTCAAACGTGTTTCAAATTCTGACAGCTCATTTAGCGAGAAAATGTTATCTCCAGATTCAGTGTAGCTCTGACTTTCAAATGTTTGTGCCTTTAAAACGGGGGAAAATGGACAAAGTGCTCCCGGCACATCCTTTTACTTGCTATTTTAAAGGCTTTTACAGCCTGGCTCTTGAAGCTGAATGCCTGAGACAAAAAAGATAAGCCGCGCACATGCCGGGAGCATTCCTCTCCTGGAATCAGAGCTAAAGCGGGGCTGTGACGGCTGCCTTTTGCTGGCCACTTCACACCTTTCTTACCTTTCCATTCCTGAAATAGTGTCACGGCGCAGGTGGTGTTTTGAGTGCTGATGTCGATAGCAGTCCTTACCCACAAAAAGGTGTGCTCTTCCACTGTCAAGAGAGTTGAGTGCGTCATGGCAGAGATATAGCTACTCTGGGAGTCAAGGCTTTGTCAAGTTATTGTTGTCAAACCTGCTTTGCTGAATGGCAGAAATGCCTTTTTAGAGCGTTGAGTCCAAAGAAAATTCTATGGCAGGCTCTCTTTAATATCCTCCTCAATGCCTGTTGGATAGAGTGGAGAGAATGGTCCCTTCTTTAGTGCAAGTGAATGGCTGTCATTTCCGATTAACCAAATAGGACTTACAAACTGGGCCAACAGATGCCCCATAACTGCTTGTACATGGGGCATCTTTGCACTTGCAATTTGTGCTATATTCATTTTCTGAAGTGTTATTTGGTTAATAATAATTTGCTTCTTATAATCACTCATTTTGCAAACATTACTTGCCAGAAGAGTATCTTATGCACTCTGTATATCACAGGTGTTTTCCCCACTTGGATCAAAATGTTGCTGCATCCGTTCAGCAGTTCCCCTACCTGGGAAGCATCATCTCTTCAGACGCCAAGATTGACAAAGAGATCAATCACAGATTAGCAAAGGCATAGAGTGCATTTGGAAGGCTTCACAAAAGAGTCTGGAGCAACAAGCACCTGAGGCAAAGCACCAAAATCAGTGTGTACAGAGCTATCGTACTGTCTATTCTCCTCTATGGTTCTAAAACATGGGCCACCTATTGCCAACACCTACGACTCCTCGAACGCTTTCATCAGCGCTGTCTTCGCACAATCCTAAATATACACTGAACCGACTATGTGATGAATGTTGCTATCCTTGAGGAAGCAGGGATCACCAGCGTTGACGCCATGCATTTGAGAACACAGCTGCGCTGGGCAGGGCACGTCTCTAGGATGGAGGACCACCGCCTCCCAAAGATACTACTCTATGGTGAACTCACCATGGGTCAGCGTAAGAGAGGTGCCCCCAAAAAGAGATATAAGGACTCCCTGAAACAACATCTCAGGCTCGGCCAGATTGATCACCACCAATGGTCCACCCTGGCCACAGATCGTTAGGCATGGAGATGCACTATCCACAATGCTGCGGCCTCTTTCGAGAAGACACGCCGAACGGGTCTTGAAGAGAAACGACAACACAGAAAGAACCGCAACTTGGAAACAACATCACCCAAGGAGACTTTCTGCTGTGCTTTCTGCAACCGGACTGGCCTATCTCAGATTGACCTTTTTAGTCATCAACTTGGTGTTAAAAAGCATGGGATGAGTCCTTCCTAAGAATCTTCGTTTGCGAAGTAATGACGAGATAACTTTTAGGTGTGTTGGTTCTCAATCCAGAGAGGAAAGTTGCACCAACACCATCATCACCATTACCATCTTCTGCTAAATATTTATGGAGCCTCCTGTACATCTGAGAGAGAGACACACACGCACACACACAGATAATTTTTGCATCAGAACAAAATTGATCTCCATATTAACTCTAGCAAATAAAATATATACATTGGAAATGGACAACTGTGTGATGTGATATTGGCCAGACACCTTCATGTGTTTTTGTCTCTTCTTCATTTATAGGTTGTTAAAGGCCTTACATACTTATGGAGCTTAAAGATTTTGCATCGAGGTGAGTTATGGTTTGTTTTGCTACATGCTCTGGAGCAGGCATGGGCAAGCTTGGGCCCTCCCTCCAGGTGTTTTGGACTTCAACTCCCACAATTCCTAACAGCCGCTTAAGGGGGGAAAGGAAGGGGCCTGAGGCTGTTAGGAATTGTGGGAGTTGAAGTCGAAAACACCAGGAGGGCCCAGGTTTGCCCATGCTTGCTCTGAAGGCTTTTAAGTAGAGCCTGGATGGCCTTCTGCCAGGGGGTGCTTGGAATGTGCTTTTCCTGCACGAAGGCAGAAGGGTTGGACTGAATGACCTTTAGGGCAGAGTTTCCCAACCGGTGTGCCGTGAGCGATCATCAGGTGTGCCGTGGGAAATTGGAACCTCCAATACCCTTTTCTTCCCCCTGTTGCCGAACACTTTTTCTTCTCCACTCGGGCTCCCTTCTTCCCAGCCTCGCTCTGCCCGCTACGTGGGGCGAGTCTGCGTAGTAGCGCCCGCATGGGTCATGTCTTCCACCCCCCTGCCCTCCTGAACACGCTCACACTGCCCCCTCGGATCAAAATGGTGGCAGAAGTGGCAGTGTGAGCAAAGCGAGGCAAAGCAAGCAGAGCGAGGCTGGGAAGAAGGGAGCCCGAGTGGAGACGAAAAAGTAAGTGTTCAGCAGGAGGAGGAAGAAAGGGCGCAAAGGGGGAGGAAGAGGTCTCTGTCGAAAGCTGGCATGGGCAAACTTCCAGGTGTTTTGGACTCCAACTCCCACCATTCCTAGAAGCCTCAGGGCCTCAGGCTGTCAGGAATGGTGGGAGTTGGAGTCCAAAGCACCCAGAGGGCCGAAGTTTTCCCATGCCTGTTTTAGGGACCTTAAAGTGGTGAGCCTCCTTCCAACATTGTGATTCTGGATAGAAAACAAGCAACAACATAACATTGTTTGAGTCCACAGTGCTCTCTGGGTGTAGGTGAACTACAACTTACAAACTCAAGGTCAATTCCCAAGAAAACCCTTTCAGTACTTTCTGTTGGTAATGAGAGTTCAATATGCCAAGTTTGGTTCAATTCCATTGTTGCAAGAGTTCAGGATGCTCTTTGATTGTTTGTTAACTATAAATCCCAGAAACTGTAACGCCCAAATGTCAAGGTCTGTTTTCCCCAAACTCCAACTGTGTTCACATTTGGGCATATTGAGTATTCATGCCAAGTTTGGTCCTGATCCAACTTTATTTGAGTCCACAGTGCTTTCTGGATATAGGTGAACTACAACTCCAAAACTCAAGGTCATTGCCCACCAAACTCTTATAGTATTTTCTCTTGGTCATGGGAGTTCTGTGTGGGAAGTTTGATTCCATTCCATCATTGGTGGAGTTCAGAATGCTCTTTGATTGTGGGTGAACTATAACTCCCAGCAACTACAACTCCCAAATGACAAAATCAATTTTTTGACTGATGGTCCCTCCTTGGGTTAGTATTAGTGTGTTTTGTTGCCAAATTTGACAGCAATTTGTCTAGTGGTTTTTGAGTTATGTTAATCCCACAAATGCACATTACATTCATATATATATAGTTCCACCGCCCCCTCCTCGCTCCTGTCGGACCCGCCCCTCCTTCCTTCAGTGAGGAGGAAGGAGGGCCCCCCCCCTGCAAGCGGCCCCGCCCCCCCGCAAGCGGCACTTCCAGAGTTTGGCCTAGGGCGCCACAAACAGTTAATCTGGGCCTGAGTATAGACTTGGTACACAGCAGTGGAGAACATTCGCTTGTAGGCCTTCTGTCGACCATGAATGGAGCGCAAATGCCCCTAATGACACGGCCGACCCACCTTTAAACGATCCCATTTGAGTCCCTAAAATCCCCACAAAAGTCCAAGAGGAGCACGAAAAGAGGATCAGAAGAGCAGCAGTAAAATTGCAAGCGAAGAGAGAAAACAAACACATTGTGTTGCTCCTGAATGTGCGCTCTTCACAGTTCACGTCTCCAACCCTGGCTGCGTTGCTCAGCTTCCTTGAACTTTGGAGTTCTGCGCTCTGATGCTTGGGCAACCCAGGTGGAAACAATATAGGATTTTTGAAAGTGATGGGCTTTTGAATATTTCCCCGTATTCAGCATCCTGACCCGTTCCTTGACAGTTTGGCTAATGGCAAATTAAAATCTTGCCTGTCCCTTTCATCTGGTGGAAACAGCTCAGATGGGAGGTGGAATGGAAAGGCGTCTGTTCACCCTCCATAAGGCTTGTCTCATATAAATAATTTGTATTAAGGAAACACTTGCGATGAGAACATAATGTCCCATATTGGCTCTTGTTTAAATTTTCCACTTTCAAAATGGAAGTATTAATCACAAACAGATGCTCCGGAATGGATTACGTGTGTACACACAGCCCTTTCTCTTAATTATTTTTCTTGAGGAAGGGAATAAATGTGGGAATAAATGTGATTTCGGGGAAAAAAAGAGAGAAAGCAAACAAGCGGTGTTGTTTTCTGAGGGCTGGTTGGCTTCCCATGATCTAGCCATGATCGGGATCCAGTGTGAATTGCATTTTATTTATTTATTTATTTATTTCAATTATTTATAACCCGCCCTCCTCTACCCTCGAAGGGGGACTCAGGGCGGCTAACAAAAAGCAACAATTCGATGCCACATGTACAAAAAATATATATAAATAATACATTAAAATCAAGTTGTCCTAATTTCGCTGGGGAGCAATTTCCACAGGCGAGGGGCCACCACCGAGAAGGCCCTGACCCTCGTCCCCACCAAACGGGTGGGACTTTTTAAAATGGGACTTGTAAAGGCGAGAAGGGACAGCTTAGGGTGCAGCTACAGTGTAGAATTAATACAGTGGTATCACTTTCATTGCCACGGCTCAATGCTGGGAACTGTAGTTTTGCTCCTACACATCAACTCTGCTGGACTGATCACATTGTCCAAATGTCCCATCACCACCTCCCAAAGCAGTTACTATACTCCCAACTCAAGAATGGAAAACAGAATGTTGATGGGACAGGAAAAAAGATTCAAAGATGGGCTGAAAACTAACCTTAAAAACTGGCATTGACACCGAGAACTTGGAAGCCCTGGTGTCGTGATGCAGATGCCAAGTAAAGCCAAGCCCAAGTGTTAAAAGGGATAACAAACAGTTTATTGCAGAATAAATGGGAATAGGACTAACAAAATACTAGCCTAACTGGCAAAAACCCACAAAAAACACCAGGGAAAGCCCAAAACTCACTGAAGAAGGAATCCAAAGCAAACTAAGGATGTCCTCCGTGACATCCTTCGAGGAATGAGCCAATAGCGTAGTCAGTAGCCAGTTCAGAGTCGTGGGTAGGAGAATGATGGAGAAACGAGGAGACAATCCAGGTCCACAGGAGAGAAAGTCCAGCGGAGTTCAAACCCCGTCGCTAGGAACACACGGCTGTAGGAGTAAACTGGATCAGGAACGCGATGCAAGATAACAAGATACCAAATAGGACGCCACAGGATACCAAGAACAACTCCTTGCTCGCCGCAAGGAAACTCCCCCAAAAGACCCACATTATATAGATCTAAAGATCAGCCTCGCCCGAAGAGGACCCCTCCTCCTGATTAGGCGATGCAGCTGCTTCTCTCTCTGCAGCTGACACCCTTTGAGAGTCTCTCCAAGATCCCCAGCGTCTTTCAAAACTTAGTGTATCCCAGTCATTCCCTGAGGTTTCAGAGGGCCAGTCTTTATTACTATCAAACCCCATAAAAGTATCTTAAAAGTATCAGTACTGGTATCTGCATTACACACATCCCGAACCTCCTGTACCAAAGTCCAATCCAACTCAGTATCACTCAGATACTGGGGAAACCCTCAGTAGGGGACATAAGTATTTGCTGAATTCTCTTCCTTTGTTCCAAACCTTCCCTGCTGGAATCACTTGTAGTCCTCTTTCTGCCTGCTCCAGCGTTTAGGTTACTCTCAGCCCCACCCAGTTCCATACTACACTCAGACGCTGTTGACTCAGCATCCTCCTCAGCCCTACTAGCAGGCAGAGCCAAGGGCTCAACTACAACACCTAGCCCTTGAGCACTCTTAACTGGAAGTCAGCTGTGACCAGCAGTGCTGTGGAATTTGAAGAGGCAGAAATGGAGGGAGAAACGTGCCAAAAGGAAGATGTGTCAAGCCAACCTTGATCAGGACCACCTTCCATCTAGAAATTGATGCCCTCACTGTGGAAGAACTTGTGGTCAAGAACAAAATGATAGATAAACCTTTCCTACCGAAATGGAAACCCAGTTGTATTTTGCTCAGAACGCTGGCAGCAATGCAGCCTCTATGCTGTGAGTCACGGGCCAGTCGACTTCAGTATAGGACCCAGTCCTTGCATCTTTAATAACGCAATTCATTGAAATGCTTAACTTTCAAAAACCAGTTAGCCCTTGGGAGGGAGTCCTTGTTAGCCTTCAGCTCTCTTGTTGTGGTGCTTCGTTTGCATGACAAAAAGAGGAAACAGGACTCTTCCATCCACTTAGTTGGGACTAACTACCATTTCTCTTCTGTTCCTCAGTGACCGTCCTTTTGTCCCTTTTAAATATTTATGCAATGTTTATGAAGAATTAGTGCCTCCGTTTTCTTGATTTCCTGTCCCTTTTCTCAAGGGCTCCTGCCTTGTATTTCTCTGGTGGTTAACCGCTGCTCTTCCTTCGGCATTTCCTCTCAAATCGCAGCATGTTAGTGTCGAAAGGGAAAGCGGTTGAGGCATCTTTCGTCAGCGGTCTTTTGCTCTTCCTTTACAGACGTGAAGCCTTCAAATATGTTGGTGAACACCAGGGGCCAAGTCAAGTTGTGCGATTTTGGAGTGAGCACACAGGTAGGCCTCCACAGTCCTTCCAACTTCCATTCGTCTAATGCCGTGTTTCCCAATCGCTGTGACGCGGAACACTAATGTGCTGTGACGGACCTGCTGCTGTGCCGCGAGAAAAGCTCTCTGCCCCCCTTCCTTCCCCATCCTCCTGCCGAACTCCTGCTGCTTGGGGGAGGAGGAGGAAGGTCCGGGCGGCGGCGTAGAAAGAGAAGGGGCCGGGGCACCGCCTCCTTTGGCCGTTTCCCCAGCTAGCCTCCAATCCGCCATGACTCCCCCATGACTCTCACCCCTCACTCGCTGAAGCCCGTCCACCGCTCATGCTCCTCCTACTCCACGCGGTCAGCTGTGGGAGAGCTGACGCCGGGGGGAGGGGGCGGGGAATGGGAAAGCCTAGCTTCACCCCCTCCCCTGGCTTCAGTTCTCCCACAGCTTCTCCAGGCTCGAGGGGGCAATGCCAAGCCAACATTGTGCTGGCTCTGCTACCGCAGGCTTGGTATTGCCCCCTCAAGGCTGGAGAAGTTGCTGGGAGAGCTGAAGCTGGGGTTAGGGGCGGGGCATGGTGCGGCCTGGCTCCACCCCTTCTCCCGGTTTCAGCTCTCCCACAGCTTCTCCAGCCTCGAGGGGACAGTGCCAAGCCAACATTGTGCTGGCTCTGCCACCGCTGGCTTGGTATTGCCCCCTCAAGGCTGGAGAAGCTGCTGGGAGAGGTGAAGCTGGGGGGAGGGGTGGTACATGGCGCAGACTGGCTCCGCCCCCTCTCCGGCTTCAGCTTTCCCACAGCTTCTCCAGCCTCGAGGGGACAGTGCCAAGCCAGCATTGTGCTGGCTCTGCCACCGCTGGCTTGGCATTGTCCCCTCAAGGCTGGAGAAGCTGCTGGGAGAGCTAAAGCTGGGGAGGGGGCGGGGCCTGGCGCGGCCTGGCTCCACCCCCTCCCCGGCTTTGGCACTCCCAGCAGCTACTCCCAGCAGGCCACCATCCCCCAGCCGTTCTTTACTGTGTTAGAGTGTCATTTTGTGTCATTTTGGTTGGTGGTGTGTCCCCGGATTTTTTTAATGTTAAAAGTGTGCCGCGGCTCAAAAAAGGTTGGGAAGCAGTGGTCTAATGCCTGGGCTCGCTTTGCAGACCCGTCCCTGCTGGGAACATCCGCTCTGTCCTTTCAATCTCCTGATGACTTTCCTTCATCAAAATATGATTGTTCATTGTTTAATGACAGTAAAAACTGCTGATATTGTAATTACTACTTACGAATGGCAAACGTCATTGATATGCAGCTTGGCTCCGAAAGCGTTTGGCCCGAACAAAAGGGAGGGCAGAGCGAGAGGGGCGCCTGGGGAGGCCGACTGGCCCACGGTAAAAATTAATATTGGGAGCAACAATAGTACGGGGCTCTGACAATGTGCCGCACCAATTTTAATTAATTTCCATTTTGGGCCTCCCCTGAGGACCTCTGTGATAGTGACCCATGCGCTCGCCGCAGCACTGAATTGAATTGCCGCCACCTTTCCTCCCAGCGAAACACAGGGACCAAAGAGAAGGTCACTGCTGCATTATACGTTGTCAAAGTCTGTTGTCCCTCCAGCATATTTAGTGTTCATTCCAGCCTGATAATGAAGGTGGCTTTATTCACATTTGGAGCCAGCTGACAGCGCGGGGAGAGGAGGAGGACCGAGTGCATTTGCGGGAGAAGGAACCATCTCTAAGACTTTTTATATCCAACTGGTTGGTGGGGTACTAAAACTCTTAAGCATCCTGTTTAAACACACACAATTCTCTTTAAGGTTGTCTGCCATAAACCGAAACACGATGGCTGTTTCAAATTAGGGCTCTTGTTCCAAAGGAGAGGGGCCTTCCATCATTTTTAATGCCTTCGCAAAGCAACGTGCCTCCTCCGCCCCTTTCTATCATTTTTCGCTGATTTATACATGGGATGATTGTAGGTTAAATGAGGAATAATTGCCCGTTTTATTCCCACATTATCTTTATATGGCTCTAACAGGCTGTTTTCTCTGATAGCTGGTGAATTCCATCGCCAAGACGTATGTCGGGACCAATGCATACATGGCGGTAAGTAAATATATGCAGATACTTCCCTTATTAGGTTGTTGTAGGTTTTTTCTAGCTGTATGACCATGTTCTAGAAGCATTCTCTCCTGACGTTTCACCTCACAACCCCTGAAGATGCTTGCCACAGATGCAGGCGAAACATCAAGAGAGAATGCTTCTAGAACAGTGTTTCTCAACCTGGGGGTCGGGACCCCTGTGAGGGTCGCGATGGGGTGTCAGTAGGATCACCAAAGACTATCCGAAAACACAGTATTTTCTCTTGGCCATGGGATTTCCATGTGGGAAGTTTGGCCCAATTCTATCCTTGGCAGGGTTCAGAATGCTCTTTGATTGTAGGTGAACTATAAATCCCAGCAACTACAATTCCCAAATGTCAAGGTCCATTTTCCCCAAACTCCACCAGTGTTCACATTTGGGCATACTGAGTATCAGTGCCAAGTTTGGTCGAGATCCATCATGGTTTGAGTCCACAGTGCTCTCTGGATGTAGGTGAACTACAATTCCAAACTTCAAGGTCAATGACCATCAAACCCTTCCAGTATTTTCTGTTGGTCATGGGGAGTCCTGTGTGCAAAGTTTGGTTCAGTTCCATTGTTGGTTGAGTTCAGAATACTCTTTGATTGTAGGTGAACTATAAATCCCAGCAACTACAACTCCCAAACAACATCACACACACGCAAACAAACCCAACCAGTATTCAAATTTGGGAGTATTGGGTATTTGTGCCAAATTTGTTCCATTGAATGAAAATACACCCTGCATATCAGATATTTACATGACGATTCATAACAGTAGCAAAATTACTGTTATGGAGTAGCAACAAAAATAATTTTATGGTTGGGGGTCGGCACGACATGAGGAACTGTATTAAGGGGTTGCGGCATTAGGAAGGTTGAGAACCACTGTTCTAGAACATGGTCATACAGCCGGAAAAACCTACAACTACCCAGTGATTCCGGCCATGAAAGCCTTCGACAATACACTTCCCTTATTAACTAAGGCGCTGTGGTGGGCTGCTCAACTTTGCCTGCGGATTCGCTTAGCCATGGGTTATTCCCGGAATAATGGTTTAGACCGGCAATAGACTAAAGTTACTGGTTATGTATGCGGACCGAACTGGACATGATTTTATTTTGGCGACCTGGCTTATACTGTATGTATTTTAATCTATTTATATTTTAGTCTTTTATTGTTTGTATGATGTTTTTAGACTGCATTTTGGCATTGAATCTTTGCTATTAGCCGGTCTGAGTCCCTCTGCGGAGGTAGAGAAGATCAGGATATAAAAGTTTTAAATAAATAAATGAATATTCTGCTGTAATACACTATTTTTTTAAAAAAAAACAGCATACAGGAATACCTCTAAATCTGCAAGGAATACGTTCCCTGACCATGGTTTAAATCAGGCCTGGGCAAACTACGGCCCTTTTGGACTCCAACAATTCCTAACAGCCGGTAGGCTGTTAGGAATTGTTGGAGTCCAAAACACCTGGAGGGTCGTAGTTTGCCCAGGCCTGGTTTAAACCAAACATCATTAAACTACAATAGAGTCTTGCTTATCCAGCATAACAGCCTGGCAGAACATTGGATATGTGAAAATGTTGGATTATAATGCGGGATTAAGGAAAAACCTATTAAACGTCAAATTATGTGATTATTTCACAAATTAGGCACCAAAACATCAACAAATCAACAGAAAAAGCAGTTCAATACATGGTAATGTTATGTAGCAATTACCATATTTACAAATTTAGCACCAAAACGTTGCAATGTATTGAAACGGCAGTGGATCCGGTTGGATAATACAAAAGATAGATAGATATTTATTTACGGTCAGGACCAACGTCGCCAGGGTTGATTCGTTGATCTGGCTGGCTATGTCCCCTTCCTCCCTCAATACAGAACATTGAAGATGAGCTCCAGTCTTCGGTCCCGGGGTTTAATAGGTTGGCTCTCAAGGATAATACAGAACATTGGATAAGCGAGACTCCTCTGTACCTCCTTTTCAGTCCCAGCATATCATAGAGTTGCATTGGAAGACCAAGAGATTCATAGAGAGATATTTTTTAATCACGGAGCTGCAAATATGAATATGAACAAAACATATGCATAAATTAACCCAGTGATTTTCAACCAGTGTGCCGTGAGAGATCATCAGGTGTGCCGTGGGAAATTATTTTCAAACTTCATTCATATATAAACTATAAGGCGCATCTGTCCCTTTAAGAAATGGAACCATAGCACTCTTGCATCACCTAAGAAGTGACGCGAGAGTGCTATGGTCGCGCCATCTTGGATTCGCTCAGACGCGGCTAAGTAAACAAAGTTAGAGTTAGTGCTGCAGCTGCCTGTCAAGTGACAGTGGCAATTTGGGATCACAGCAAGACAAGCGAGTGACAGTGATGGAGAAGTTTTTGAGAAGGGAAAATGCAAGTGCCGAACAGGGCCCTGGACAAACTTATGACGCAGATGAAGGCCCTAATATGAGTAGTGGACAAAAGAAAAAAGAAAAGACGGTGAGCTCGAGGCAATAGAGCGAAAGCTATCTTTCGTTTGGATTCACTTTCACCGGGGATACGACGGCACTGGCTCTGCTGTGCTTGGTGTGTAGTAAGAAGCTGTCCAATAGCGCCATGGTGCCAAACAAACTGAAACGCCATCTCCAAACGAAACACCCTGGCCAACATTCTGGCCAACAAAGCTATTTTGACATTGCTCCCGCTTTCAACCACATATCTGTGTGAGATGAGCTTCTCAAGCTTGACTGCGATAAAAACTAAACACAGAGAGAGACTGACAGCTGTTGAGCAAGAGCTTCGTGTGGGTCTTTCTACCATTCCTGCCAGGATATCTATTTTGTGTTCATCGAAACAGGCCCAGGTTTCACACTAAGTGATTGTATAAATACATTTAAAAACATATTAACTATATGTATTACTGTGTTAGAGTGTCATTTTGTATCATTTTGCTTGGTGGTGTGCCCCAGGATTTTGTAAATGTAAAAAATGTGCCGCGGCTCAAAAAAGGTTGAAAAACACTGGGTTAACCTCTCAAAGTGTGCGAGGGAGACTATGGGTAGGGCTTTTGGGGAGCCTGCTTTGCTGGTTGCCGTGCTTCCAATCTGCAAAAGAGCCGGAACGCTCCGACGGAGGCAAGGGAGCCTTCAAACAAATTATTTCATCTAAATCCCGCTCTTCTTCTTGATGGTCTTAAATAGTAGTAATAATTAAATTGTATTATTCTTTTTAATGTACAACCCTCAATTACACATCTATTTCCCAGGTGTGCATTAAAGAAATTACTTTTTTTCTTATTGTTTACGGACGGCTGTGGCGCATTCATCTGTTAATTGAAAGCGCGGGGATTAAAGCTCTGCCACGTTTCATCAGCCCTCTGCTAAGGCGGTTTTGCTTCTTGAAAGAAATTTGTTTCCAATTGTCAGATTCCTGTCTGCATGTTTTGCTTTAATCTTAAATGGGGAAAATAGGTGTGATCGCTTGGAAGAGAGGGAGGCCGGAGCCAAACTGTCTCCCCTTCCATCTGGGGCCTGTGGGACGAGAGGGCAGATGCAACTGTTTTGTTGGGCCCCTTGCGGAGCCTTTTTGTTTGGAGGCTAAAGAAAACGTCGATAACAAAAGCCGGTCCACTCATACCTCGAGCGAAGGAGACAAAACGAATTCAACAATCCGCTTATTCCTGGCACGTCTCAACGTTCATAAGATTGAGATGCCTGTTTTTATTGTGACCGAATGTCTCCCAACGCTTTGAATGAAAGAAGGCCCTCGCCGACACTTCATTGCTAGCTCCTTTGCCCCAAGATACGGACAAAGGGGCAGATTTAGGAGTGGATCAGGTGTCTCGTGTTGGCCCTGCTGTTCCCTGGCATCGGAAATATTGCCTCAAGATGCCAAAAGTGCTTCTGCCCGGCTCCGTCTGGCCCCTCAGCTGTGCTGTGGACAATCCATTTGAAGTCCATCTGCAACAGAAGGAACTGGCCAGGTGAGGCCTGATCCAGGCACCAAAGAGTTTGTTTCCGCCAAGGATGTCTTATTTCCTGCTTTCCTCATCACCCCATCTTAAAATCATAGAACACATTGCACAATAGGTTAGAATAGTGTTTCCCAACCGCTGTGCTGTGGCACACTACTGTTCCGTGACGGATCATCTGGTGTGCCGTGAAAAATGTCTCTTCCCCCCCCTTTCTCCCCCTCCCGCTGAACTCCTGCTGCTTGGGGGAGGAGGAGAAGGAGGAGGAAGGGCCAGGCGGCGGCGAAGAAAAAGAAGAAGGGGCCGGGGCGCCACCTCCTTCGGCCATTTCTCCAGTCAGCCTCCAATCGAGGGAAGGAGGAGGGAAGGGTGATGTCGCTCGGGCCCCACCTGCTTCCCAGTGGCAGAAGCTTGCTCGTGCCTGATTGAGTCATGGCGGGAGTCATGGCGGAGAGCAGCCCCCGTCCCCACTCTCTGCCATTACTCCGACCCCTCGTTCGCTGAGGCCGCGCGGAGAAGGAGGAGCATGAGCGATGGACGGGCTTCAGTGGGTGGGGCTGAAGTCCGTCCACCGCTCATGCTCCTCCTTCTCAGGCTGGAGGAGGAGCATGAGCGTGCAGGCTGGGGGGGGCTGAAGCCCGCATGCTCATGCGGTCCTCCTCGCTGAGGCCATGGGAGGAGGAGGAGCATGAGCAATAGATGGGCTTCAGTGGGCGGGGCTGAAGCCCATCCACCGCTCATGCTCCTCCTCCTTGCTGAGGCCATGCGGAGGAGGAGGAGCATGAGCAGTAGATGGGCTTCAGTGGGCGGGGCTGAAGTCCGTCCACCGCTCATGCTCCTCCTCGCTGAGGCCGTGCGGAGGAGGAGGAGCATGAGCGGTGAACAGGCTTCAGTGGGCGGGGCTGAAGCCCGTCCACCGCTCATGCTCCTCCTCCTCGCTGAGGCCATGCGGAGGAGGAGCAGCATGAGCAGTAGATGGGGTTCAGTGGGCGGGGCTGAAGCCCGTCCACCGCTCATGCTCCTCCTGCTGCGCGGCCTCAGCGAGCGAGGGGCCGGAGTCATGGCGGAGAGCGGCACTGGGACGGGGAATTGCCACCTTCTCCCTCTCCCCCGCTGCCCCTTTCACCCGTGAGCCGCTACCCGTGGCAAAGGGAGTGGCTGAGGCTGGCGGCAGGACCCTGAGCCGGAGCCTGGGCTTGGTGGTGGCCCTCAGCCTGCTCTACTGCCTGAGGGGCCCGCTTGCCAAGTTTGGTCCAGCTCCATCGTTGTTTGAGTCCACAGTGCTCTCTGGATGCAGGTGAACTACAACTCCAAAACTCAAGGTCAATTAACTATGTGTATTACTGTGTTAGAGTGTCATTTTGTGTCATTTTGGTTGGTGGTGTGCTCCTGGATTTTTTTTATGTTAAAAGTGTGCCGCAGCTCAAAAAAGGTTGGGAAACACTGGGTTAGAAGAAGACAATTCCTTACCAAACCAGCTCAAAAGTCCAAAGCATCCTGTGTCCTGCATGGATTGTGTAAACTTGAGTTCACCTGGGGACCCAAACTGGGTAAAAACTTCAGAGCACCAACCACTGCGCAAAAAAAATAATATATATATTGGCCCCTTGTTTCCATGGATTCAACAGCCATTTTAAGTCAAACGTAAGGCTCGTGTGGCTCTTTATGAAAATGAGTTTGATAGCCCTGGTGTAGATGTACATGACATTTGGGCTATCGGTCCTGAGAGTGGAGCCAGAGAGGGAGAAGCGGCAGTGTTATTTTCAAAGTGATTATGTTCTGAAGTATTCATCGTTCAAACTGGGTTGATGCAAGTCCTTTCAGGGTTGCCTGTATGCCTTGCAAAGGAAGGATTCAGAACCAAAGGAGGCTGGAGCTGGCCATGCCTCCTAGTTCTTCCTCTGTGATGGAGTGGGATAGATGTTCTTGACCCCTGCAACCTCGCCATGCCCCAGTTCAAGCCCCCCAGAACCTAAGGTCAGGCCTACAAGGTTCACCTGCTTTCCCAAGCAAAGCTTCCTTCCTTTTGTTCCTAGGAGCCCGGCTCAGGAGTGCAATCGCATTCTCCTTTTGGGGTTTTGCTTGAGGGATCTTCGCTGTCTCCTTGGCTGAGCCTGGAAGATTGCTTCATCGGTTGTGTCTGTGTTTTTTATTTAACGTTTACATGGTGCTAAAAGCCCCTGACCTGGGATTAGCGGCTGCAAAGAAACATCCTTGAGCATGTTCGAGTGGCACTAATTTGGGTGTGTTCGCCTCTCAAGGCTTCTGAGATAATGCTGAAGGGAGGAAAGGAAGGGTTGAGCAAGGTGTCTGAACGAGACAGGTGCATTAGCAGCACAGTCGGGGAGAGAGCCTCTTCGGGTCCTTTCATTGCCGCATTTCACATTGTACTTGACCTTGGCGATACTTAGAGCAGAGCTTCGGAGTGAAAGGAGCGGCCGGCTATTCGGCCTTCTTTGCTGTCTGGAATGGCATTAAACTGGCCGCTAATTGGTGTGAGCCCAGTCGCTTTCATTTCCTGGGTATATTAGCTCAGGAACCTTTTCAGCAAAAGCTGTGTTTCCACAAAGTGCTTACGTAAATATATACACTTGAGCAGACCAGCTTATATGTAGTGAGAGATATGGGTTGGAACTTGGAACTCAACCACATCCTGCACAAGTTTATAGTCCTCATCGAGGAAATAGATAGGCAGGTGAGTTAGCGGACAGGGAAAGCCCTTCCCCCATTTCCCTCTCTGCCTGCCTCTTTATTCTCTCTTCCCATTTCTCATTGTTTTAGACCAGGACTTCTCAGGAACATGCCTCTTTAGATTCAAAGTTTCAGACACATGGCAAGGCCTGGAGTCCTCCAGTTTGTTCTTCTCCTGTAAATGTCAACAGAGAGGTAGAAAGTTAGATCAGTGTTTTTCAACTTTTTTTGAGCCGCGGCACATTTTTTACATTTACCAAATCCTGGGGCACGCCACCAACCAAAATGACACAAAATGACACTCTTAACACAGAAATACATATAGTTAATATGTTTTTAAATGTATTTATACACTCAGTGTGAAACCTGGGCCTGTTTCGATGAACACAACATATATATGACTTCCTCTCACATACTTATACATGGCTATTATGTCTTCTCTCAGCCTTCTCTTCTTCAGGCTAAATATGCCCAGCTCTTCAAGCTCCTCCTCATAGGGCTTGTTCTCCAGACCTTTGTGAAGTTTCACCCTGAGTGAAACTTGCTTCCAGTTAACTATGGATGTCATGAAGCTGTTATATGAATTACCCCAAAGGAAAATCGTTGTGGTGGACTACACTTCCCAAGATGGATTGCGGCAGCATCGCCTCCGGTTTCCTGTAGAAGTAGTGGGAAAAACAAACAGTGCTTATCCAAGGGCAGAAAATAAAGATGTAGATGGCAACCACAGGAAAACACAGACAAAATATCGGTGCAGTGGTGTTCAACAAGAGGCCAGATGATGTGTAGAACCGCCTGACGGAATCATGGTTCCAGGCCTGATCCGTTTCGACCTTGCAGGGCTTTATCAAGGACAGATTGTGGTGTACAAAGAAGCAATTCGTATTTCACATGGATGAGGAGTAGGTCATACTCATTCCAGGTTATCAAGTGACCTCAACTGTTATAAACAGTTCCTTCGCGCGGAGGGGCAACTCTTAAAAAAAATCCAGTAAAATAGTAAAAAAAAATCCAAGCGGAGAGGCTCAATTTGTTTCTTGGAAACCTGTGAATGCTTCAGCCTCCCGATGCTCCTAGGTTCGCTCACTGCCCAATTCACCGACGTGGAGCTTCCGTATAGAGTTTCATAGATTTGTGTGGCCTCTTTCGCTGCTTCCCTCCTCCCTCCGCAAAAGCAGAGCACTAGCTCTGATTGAGTTGGCGTTTCTGTGTTGGCTTGGATTTCTCGCAAGAACAGCCAAAGCCGGAAGCTCCACGTTGGTGTATTGGGCAGTTAGAGAACCTGGGAGCATCGGGAGGCTGAAGTAGCCCTGAGCAGGAGCTGGAGCCATGCTGGGTCGAGGCTCCTGAAGGTTTCCTCAAGGCGGGTCTGGCCCTGGCATTCGATGGAGCCCTTCCTTTGCCTCGGGGAGGATCTTTGGGGAGGGAAAGAGGGAGAAAGAGCTGCTAGGAGGAGGGAGAGTGCCAATTTCTCATGGCACACCTGATGATCGCTCGCGGCACACTAGTGTGCCGCGGCACACTGGTTGGGAAACACTGAGTTAGATAGCTATTTAATTATTTACCACATTTATGTCCTGCTCTTCTCAACCCCGAAGGGGACGCAGGGCGGCCTTACAAAGGCAACAATTCTGTGCCATGTATTAATACATCAGCAAATAAACAACAACTTTAAAACCAAACCCATTAAAAACATATAATTAAAACATGAATTAAAATCATATGATCCAAATCGTATTCGAGGGCCGGTCCTAGTCGTCATTATATGAATTTGTAGTCTCCTATTGCACTACCCCTGTTACTGGCTGAAAGGCTGATCCCAAACCCATGTTTTCAGTTATTTCCTGGAGGTGAGGAGGGATGGGGCAGATCTCATTTCACTGGGGAGGAAGTTCCATAGGCGAGGGGCCACCACTAAGAAGGCCCTGTCTCTCATTTGCACCCGTTGCTTGCGAGGGGGTGGGACCGAGCGCAGGGTCTCCTCCGATGACCTTAACCTTTGAGGTGTGTCATAGAGGGAGATATGTTCTGACTGGTAAGCTGGGCTGGAACTGTTTAGGGATTTATAGGCTGAAGCCAGCACTGAATTATGCTTGGAAGCAGATTGGTAGCCAGTGGAGCTGCCGTTAACAAGGGAGTCGTGTGCTCCATGTACACCGCTCCGGTGATAAATCTGGCTGCTTCCTGTTGGACTATTTGAAGCTTCCGAATAGTCTTCAAAGGTAACCCCACATAGAGCACATTGCAGTAATCTATTCTCGATGCAACAAGAGCATGGACCACCATGGCCAAGTCTGACTCCGTAAGGTACGGGTGCAACTGGTGCACAGGTTTTACTTGTGCAAAATCTTCCCTGGTCACTGCCAAACCTAGGGTTCCAGGCTTAGCGATGAGTCCAGGATCACTCCCAAGTTGCGAACCTATGTCTTCAGGGGGAATGTAACCCTATCCAACACAGACTGTAACCCTTTACCCTGTTTGGCCTTAGGCTAGGCCCTAATTTTCTGAGCTAGACCCTAATTTCATCATATAGAAATGTAGTACTGTCAATAAAGTCTTTAGTCATTTTTAAAGCTTGTCTCTACTCCGGTATTGTTGAAGCTCATTCGCTCTGCTGCTTTCAGAAGCTTCTGATCTGCTAAACTGCTGCTGTTGCTGCTTTTCCTTTTTTTGAAGTGCTTCTTCCTTTTTGAAATTACCCAACAAGATGAGAATGCAGTAGTGCCTTTTGTTGGTTTCAACAACCTTTCCTCCATTTGTGTTTTTTTTATTATTATTTTACAGCCAGAAAGAATTTCAGGAGAGCAGTATGGCATTCATTCCGATGTTTGGAGTCTAGGCATTTCCTTTATGGAGGTAAGTGCATGTCAGTGGTTTGTTTCGTGGAGTCTGCATGCCCAGATTACCCATAAGGCCAATGAGGCCATGGCCTAGGGCGCAAGCCGGGGCGAGATCACGGACCAAAAAACCCCAAAACTGGTCTGTGCCCCTCTTTCACCCTTTCTTATGCTCCTCCTCGCGTCTCCCAGCAAAGTCTCTGCTCCGTCCCCTCCGTCTCTCTCTCTCTCTCTCTCTCTCTCTCTCTCTCTCTCTCTCTCTCTCTCTCTCTCTCGTGCATGCCTTTGGAGCGAGTTTGCACCCGCTGTGCTCTCCCCAAGCCTCCCAACTCCCGAGGAGACCTTCAGAGCACAGAGGAGCTTTCCAGACGGTGGGAATGTGGACCTTGGAGGTGGCGGGAGGTTGGCTTAAAGGGGCATAATTCCAAACTGTGGCCTAGGGCGCAAAAAAGTGTTAATCCGGGCATGGGAGTCTGAGCTCAGAGGGGTTGAAAGATGGGAATCGAAAGTCCCAAACACTCCTGCTAAAATAAACCAATTTGTCTCCCAAGGTACTGCTTGATTCCTTCACCCTCCCCTTTCCATTTTAGTCATGGCTTGACCGCAGTAAACCCAGCTCAGTTGATATCCAAACCAGGGAAACTTTGGTCACATCCTTACTCCCCTTTTTCAAAACAGTGATTGGTTCAATTATGGTTCCCAGGCATCAACAATTAGCACAACTATGATGACAATTCCATTATGTCTAAACATGCCGTTTCATTAAATATCCATAGACTAGAAACCTTTATGGTCCCTGCGTGTTAGTTCTTCACACCAACATGGTGGTGTACTCACCCAAATGTTACCGAGAATGCCCTTTGATGTTCCACTTGGGGCCAGAGAGCTTGTTCTGGACAGTGCCATTTTACGTGTATGCCTTGCATGGGGCAGGGAGCACTTACGGCCTCTCCTCCTGCCGCCCCCCCCCCCTTTCCTTCTTTTCCTCCATCTGTCTCCTGAGTTCGCTGTGTGGAACAATGTGTCTCTCTGCGCTTTGTTAATTGGTGTGTCATCTGTTCCTCTGAGACCTCTCTTCAACATGAGCATTGTTTTATTGAAGTGGTTTGAGTGATGTGTTAAACGAGGAGAGCGGAGGAAGATGTCTTCAGAAAGGCAAAGGTGCTGCTCCAGGAAGCCACCCAGAGTCAGGACCATTAAAGCCACACAGAAAGGGGCCAGGAGACATCTAGGGAGGGCAGATGGAGGTGATGACGGGACAACCAAATCCCTCCTTTTGAACTAGACTTCTGTGTCACTGAGCTTGTGTATTTAACCTATTTACTTGAATATAATGCTCACCTTTTTTGGTGAAATGACCTTGCCAAAATCAGGATACGCTTTAGATCAGGGGTGGGCAATTATTTTTTCCAAGGGGCCACACAAGAGCCAAAAAAACATTATGGAGGGCCGCACCTAAAGGCGGAACTGCATTCTAATCTACATAATGCATTTATTTATGTATTTACTATATATTACACATCATTAATATTAACATATTAGTATATCAAGAAATATTCATATATTATTAGTATTAATATCCTAATTATTATATTATAGTATATATATAGACATTATAATATATTGAAATTATAATATAATATAATATAACATTATATATTATATTATTATATTATTATAATAAAATTATTATAAAATAATAATAAAAACCACTAAAATAAAATAAAATTCAAGAAGACAAGGTGCAAAGAACGGAGGAGGGCAGAGGGAGGAGGAGCGGCAGGCCTTATTGACATGGTCCTGCCTCAAAGCGGGGGCTGCCGCGGGCTGAACCAGGGCAGCGGGGTTTCCTTCCTCCCTTCTCAGGCGGCCCTTGCGGTGGTGATCCTTGGCTTTGGCCCTCTTGCATGGAGGGTCCCGCGTCAGTGGAGTGAGGGAGGGCCTGAGGGTGGAGGCAGCACCAGCTCTGGGCTCTCCGCCTCCTCCTCCTGTCTCCAGCGTTGAAAGGCTCATGATGCCGGCGTGGCGGGGAGGAGCCTTTGGATGACTTCCTGTAGTCCCGGAAGAGATGGCCGAGGCATTCTGGGAACCGTAGTTTCCTGACTCCTACGGCTCCCAGAATGTCTCAGCCAGCTCATCCGGGACTACAGGAAGTCATCCAAAGGCTCCTCCCCGCCACGCCGCCGGCACTGACCCTCCCACGCTGGCCATCCGAAGCCTCTCCATGCCCGAGGCAATTGGAGGAGGCGGAGAGCCTGGGGCACTCCAAAGCCGCCGCGATGGGATGGCGGCAGCGGCACCCCTTCTTCTTGGTTGCTCCCGCCCCCAACGCCCTTCTCCCTGGACCGGACAGAACCGGCCAGGGGGTCGCATCCGGCCCGCGGGCCATATGTTGCCCACCCCTGCTTTAGATTGATGTCATACGGTCATCTTAGTGCTGAGCCAAAGCCAAAAGGGAAGCTGCTTCAGGAGCTGCACCTGAAGCTCCTCTTTGGAGGATATTACCTCAAATTTAACTGTCATGGCTCAATGCTATGGGATCCTAGGATTTGTAGTTTGGAGAGGCATCAGCAAACCTTTGGTAGAGAAGCCCAGGGTCTTGTCAAACTACAGTTCCCATGATTCCATAGCATTGTACCAAGGCAATTAAGGTGTATTCATTCCACAGAGACGCATCCCAAAGTTTTCCTTTCAATGGCTGGAAGCTTTAGTGTTGCAACACTTTTGTTTTTAAAGAAGGGGCTCTAAGCAGGCAGCAACTGTAATGCACACCTTTTTGGGGTGAATTACAAAGAGTGCACTTTTTGCCGCTATGCATGACATTTGGCAGCAAATACTTCTTTTGGTTTCAGGGTTTTGAAAATTGACACGCATATTAGATTTGATGTCGCAGTAGATTCAAGTAAATATGGTATTTGGCTAGGTAGACAGTAAAACTAATGAGGTTCTTTCTGCTGCATCCTTTTCTGTGCAAAAAGAACTAAAGGAGGAGGTATGTCCATCATCATCCTGAGATATTTAGTAAAAACAGTGATTGGTT
This sequence comes from Anolis apletophallus, assembly GCA_030556195.1. Taxonomy (NCBI): domain Eukaryota; kingdom Metazoa; phylum Chordata; class Lepidosauria; order Squamata; family Anolidae; genus Anolis; species Anolis apletophallus. The sequence continues at coordinate 10,965,287 of JARBWK010000015.1, forward strand.
TACTTCGGTGTTTCCCAATCGCTGTCCGCGGCACACTAGTATGCCATGGGAAAACCTTTCTTCCCCCCTTTCTTCCCCCTCCTGCCGAACTCCTGCTGCTGCTGCTTGGGGGAAGAGGAGGAGGAAGGGCCAGGCGGCGGCGAAGAAGGGGCCGGGGCACCGCCTCCTTCGGCTGTTTCCCCAGCCAGCCAGCCTCCAATCGAGGGAGAGCAGGGAACGGAAGCGGAAGTGAGGAGCGCAGTTTGAGGCAGGCCCACCAGCTTCTTCTTTCGAACCACAGGAACGAAGGAAGGAAGGCAGGCAACCGCGGACCGAGTGAGTGCCTTCCCTTCTGGTGTGGAAGAGGGAGAGAGCCATTCAGGAAGGGAGGCACCTGGGGGTTCTGTGTGGGAAGTTTGGCCCAGTTCTATCACTGGTGGGGTTCAGAATGCTCTTTGATTGTAGGGAACTATAAATCCCAGCAACTACAACTCCCAAATGGCAAGGTCTATTTCCCCTGAACTTCATCTGTGTTCATATTTGGGCATATTGAGTATTCATTTCAAGTGTGGTCCAGATTCCTCATTACTACAGTCCACAGTGCTCTCTGGATGTAGGTGAACTACAACTTCCAAACTCAAGGTCAATTCCCAAGCAAATTCTTTCAGTACTTTCTGTTGGTAATGAGAGTTCAATATGCCAAGTTTGGTTCAATTCCATTGTTGCAAGAGTTCAGGATGCTCTTTGTTTGTGTGTTAACTATAAATCCCAGAAACTGTAACTCCCAAATGTCAAGGTCTATTTCCCCCAAACTCCATCTGTGTTCACATTTGGGCATATTGAGTATTCATGCCAAGTTTGGTCCTGATCCAACATTGTTTGAGTCCACAGTGCTCTCTGGATATAGGTGAACTACAACTCCAAAACTCAAGGTCAATGCCTACCAAACTCTTAGAGCATTTTCTCTTGGTTATGGGAGTTCTGTGTGGAAAGTTTGTGTCTTTCTGCCATTCCTGCCAGGATATCTATGTTGTGTTCATCGAAACAGGCCCAGGTTTCACACTGAGTGTATAAATACATTTCAAAACATATTAACTCTATGTATTACTGTGTTAGAGTGTCATTTTGTGTCATTTTGGTTGGTGGTGTGCCCCGGGATTTTGTAAATGTAAAAAATGTGTCACGGCTCAAAAAAGGTTAGGAAACACTTCATATATGCCAGGCCCAAGACTACTCCTTGAAAGTTTGGAGAAACTGTTAAACTATTTAGATGCGATGGTGACTATTACACAATGACCAGGCGCGGCCTATAATTTGGAAGACTGAGGGTCGTCTTGTATATTGGGCTTAAAGAAAGTCAATTGCTTTCTTTAAATCTGAGGTGTTTGTGTAGGTTAGATGCTTCACCCCAATTCCCTGAACTGACCTACCTCCATCAGGTATTGGTTTAGATGCTGTCTCTTCACCTGATAACCTCTGTAAATGGAATGAAGTAGAAGACTGTGTTTTCTCCTTCACCATAGGCTTAAAAATATCTCGAAGGCTTTGGTTCTCTTGACAGGAAAACACCCACTTGTCCCTGAAATGCACTTGCATTGATTTTCATTCTTTCAACAGTGATTTGTGTAACTCTCGGCATTACTTCACAAACAAAGATTCTTAGGAAGGACTCATCCCAGGCTTTTTACAAGCGCATTGATGACTAAAAAGGCCAATCTGAGATAGGCAAGTTCGGTTGCAGAAAGCACAGCAGAAAGTCTCCTTGGGTGATGTTGTTTCCAAGTTGCGGTTCTTTCTGCGTTGTCGTTTCTCTTCGAGACCCATTCGCGTGTCTTCTCAAAAGAGGCCACAGCATTGTGGATAGTGCGTCTCCATGCCCCCCGATGTGAGGCCAGGGTGGACCATTGTTGGTGATCAATCTGGCCGAGCCTGAGATGTTGTTTCAGGGAGTCCATATATCTCTTTTTGGGGGCGCCTCTCTTGCGCTGACCCGTGGCGAGTTCACCATAGAGTAGTATCTTTGGGAGGCGTAGGTCTGCCCAGCGCAGATATGTTCTCAATAGCATGTCCTCAATGCTAGTGATCCCTGCTTGCTCAAGGACAGCGACATTTGTCACATAGTCGGTCCAGTGTATATTTAGGATTGTGCGAAGACAGCGCTGATGAAAGCATTCAAGGAGTCGTAGGTGTTGGCGATAGGTGACCCATGTTTCAGCCCTTAGAGGAGAATAGACAGTACGATAGCTCTGTACACATTGATTTTGGTGCTTTGCCTCAGGTGTTTGTTGCCCCAGACTTTTGTGAAGCCTTTCGAATGCACTCTATGCCTTTGCTAATCTGTGATCTATCTCTTTATCAATCTTGGCGTCTGAAGAGATGATGCTTCCCAGGGAGGTGAACTGCTGAACGGACTTAAGCACAGATTTGCTTATGCTGACGTGGGGATAATGATGTTCTTCCTGTGGTGCGGGCTGGTAGAGGACTTCCATTTTCTTCAGGCTGACTTCCAGCCCAAACAGCTCTGCAGCTGCTGCAAAGCAGGATGTGAGGCGCTGCAGGGCTGCTTCTGAATGGGCGACAAAGGCAGCATCGTCAGCAAAAAGCAGTTCATGGACTAGATAGTTTAGAGCAGGGGTGCTCACACTTTTTCAGCATGCGAGCTACTCTTAAAGCAACCAAGTCCAAAAGATCTACCTGCCGCCACGTGCTCCTGCCGCCGCATGCTCTTGCCACTGCGTGTGCTCCTGCTGCTGTTTTCCGCCCGCACAGCGCTTCTTCCACCTGCGGGGCATTGCAGGAAGGAGAAAGCACGAGGTGGGGCATCCAGAGGGAGCGATCCGCCCTGCCTGTCTCGCCGGCAACGGAGGCTGCATAGCTCCTTCTGGATGAGAGAGAGGCAGGGTGCTCCCTCCAAAGGCCCCTCCTTGTGCTTCCTTCTTCCTGCAAAGCCCTGCAGGCAAAAGAAACACCGCAAGAGCAAAAGGCAGCAGCAGGAGTGCGCATGTGCGCAGGGTGTGCGCGCACATGGCAGGAGTGCCCCATCCGGCTGGTGAGGCCCGAAGATCACCTAGAAGAGGGCTGAAGATCTACTAGTAGCTCCCGAGCTAATGAGCACCCCTGGTTTAGAGTCTTAGTGCGAGCCCTCAGACGGCTTATGTTGAACAAGCTACTATCAGCACGATAGCGTATATATATGTTATACACTATTGTATATATAGCGTATAACATATAACAGTTATTGTGCCAGTTAAACATATGAGGTGTTTCCACCCCAAGAATCTAAAACCATGTAAATCAAAGAAAAGAGGGGTCTTCAGATTGGTTATTTGTTTCCTTAAAGAAGCAAGTTTTGAGGAAGAATGAAAGCGTGCTGGTAGAGCACATGCTTTTGCACTCGGAAAATGCCGTTGCATTGCAAAGGCTTGAGTGAGACCTCAGAAAGCTGTTGCTATAAGGAGTGGACAGCAGTGGACTGGCTTTGAGTGGCAAAAAGTAACTTTGGATGACCAAGCCACCCCTGGCCACAGGTAGCCCAGACAAGTAGCCTTAGGATCCAGGAGAATGATTTCCAACTAGATCAGAATCTTGACTCTCTCTGTTTGGAAATTAAGCCTTACTCACAAGGGAAATATTTTGGACACAGTGGTCTTCCTTGAAATGCCCTCGATTGTGGGAAAGAGGCTTTGGGACGTCTCCTTTTTGTTCCCATTGGTATTAAAAGAGATGAATTGGGCAGGAGCAAGAGAGACGCAAGGCACCCATGGGATCTGGTTATGAAGCCTGCAATATTGTGCTGGGACCACAGTGATCACCTCTGTTGTAAAAAAAAAAAAGCCCCCAAAGCTTCTAACAACGATTCTTTGGGGTCTTCCGCATGAGCGTTGTCTGGTGCCGTCATTCCTACCTGCTCTTTTTTAGCAGACTTCTTTGGCCTCGGCTTCCGTGCAGGTCCTGGCTGAAGCAGCTGAAGCTATAATACAAAAAGGCTTCTGAAAGGATCATCCAGGTGAGGCCTTCACCGACTCCACTTGCCTCTTTTTAGATAATTCATTTTAAAATCAGTATTAACAAGTGGAGATTGTGACTTCGTAGAACAATATAAAACAAAGGAACAAGCTTGACCCATGGCTGGGCCATCCCAAACAGAAATATGGAGAATGCAAGGGCCATCCAGATTTCCAGTCCAAGCTTTGTGTTGCACTCCAGGCCAGGAAACACCTCTGTACTTCACCACCACACTCTAGTCCAAGTGAAATCAGCAAAGCAATTTATTGGAGACTAGCTTGGGGACCCGGCCCTGCCCGGGTTATTTGAGAAAGACATTGTGTGCCAAGTTTGGTCCGTATCAGTTGTTTGTTTGGCTTGCAGTGGTCTCGGGAAGTGAGTGAAGGTACTTCAAGTCCCATAAGCCATGGTCCATCCTCCAAATTGCACCAGGATGTAAAGTGGGTCATGGGGGCTCTGTGTGCCAAGTTTGGTCTCGATCAGTCATTGGATGAGGGTCGCAGCAGTCTCGGGAAATGAGTGAAGGTACCTCAAGGTCCATCATCTGTGGTCCACCCTCCTCCGAACTGCACCAGGATGTAAAGTGGGTCATGGGGGCTTTGGGTGTGAAGTGTGGTCTTCCTCAATCACTGGATGATGTTTGGAAAGTGAATCGGGTGAAGGTACTGCAAATCCCATCATTTGTGAGCCATCCTGCCGTAAACCGCACCAGGTGTGTAAAGTGGGCCACTGGGCCTCTATGTGCCAAGTTTGGTCCTGATTCATCATTGGTGTGGGCCACAGTGCTCTAAGGAAGAGAATTAAAGTACTGCAAGTCCCATCATCCATGGTCCATCCTCCCTCAAACTGCACCAGGATGTCTGTGTGCCAAGTTTGAGGGGTCTGTGTGCCAAGTTTGGTCTTGTTCTGTCATTGTTGGGGGCCTAGTCAGGAAAATCAAGTTGAGGAAACCTGACAATTTCCCATGAGCTGAGGCTTAGTCAGGAAAATCTAGTTAAGGAAGCCTTGCTGTCAATTTTGGGCCTGGTCTGTGATTTATAGGGGCTACAGTGTTGTTTGGGAAGTGAATCAGATGAAGGTACTGCAAATCCCATCATTCGTGGCCCATCCTGCCCTAAATCACATCAGGTTGTGAAGTGGGCCATTGGGCCTCTGTGTGCCAAGTTTGGTCTTGATCCGTCATTGCTGTGGGCCGCAGTAACTGACTGCCTGAGGCCTTTCCTTTTCCCTCTGTGTCACCTTAGAATGTTGGAATGTAGATGGCCAATCAGAGTGCTTTATGCAAATACTCCCTCAGGGGTAACCAATCCCCTCTGTCTGCTGCCTTAGAATGTTGAAGTGCTGAGCCTGACCAATCAGAGTCCTTTATGCAAATACTCCCTTAGTGGCAACCAATCCCCTCTGTCTGGTGCCTTAGAATGTTGGAGTTCTGAGGCTGGCCAATCAGAGTCCTTTATGCAAATAATCCCACAGTGGCAACCAATCGAAATGCTGCCACATATTCCTCCGCACCTCCTCACCTCTCGCCGCAAACACTGACTTTTATTATATACATAGATTATATAAAAAGCATGTCAGCAAAAAATGTAAAAACTTCAAAGTCTATACGTTTAAAATAGTCAACAAGGATCAAAATCCCAAAGCAACAGAACATCCAGCACAGGAATACAAGAAAACCAGGAAATACAAGGCAGCATACAAATATCCAGGAACAATCCTTCAAACTTGCAAACATGAAACAGAAGCCAAGACATGGAACAAGAATTCCCTCAGAAAGCTTGACTAGGACTTGGCAAGAGCTGTTGCCTCAATTACCAACATTGACCAGACTGGCTGGAAAATCCCCCTGGCCTGTCTAATATAGACATGAAATCATGCCTTCTCCCATGACTTCCTGATAACGGGTCTCTTCTCCGTTGAGCAGCATGAAGTTTACGAAAACTGAGTCTCCTATCAACCAGCTCATTATCTTGCAACTAATTATTCTCTCCACCTAGAATTTCAGTCTCTGAACTCATTTCCCTAGAGCAGTCTTTCTCAACCAGTGTGCCGTGGCACACTAGTGTGCCGTGACGGACCTCCTGCTGTGCCGCGAGAAAAGCTCTCTGCCCCCCTTCCTTCTCCCCTCCTCCTGCCGAACTCCTGCTGCTTGGGGGAGGAGGAGGAAGGGCCGGGTGGCGGCGAAGAAAAAGAAGAAGGGGCCGGGGCACCACCTCCTTTGGCCGTTTCCCCAGCCAGCCTCCAATCCGCCATGACTCCCGCCATGACTCTCGCCCCTTGCTCGCTGAAGACGCGTGAAGGAGGAGCCCCGCCCACTGAAGTCCGTCCACCGCTCATGCTCCTCCTCTGTGGGAGAGCTGAAGCTGGGGGGAGGGGGCAGGGCATGGCGCAGCCTGGCTCTGCCTCCTCCCCCGGCTTCGGCACTCCCAGCAGCTGCTCCAGCCTTGAGGGGACAGTGCCAAGCCAGCATTGTGCTGGCTCTGGCACCGCTGGCTTGGCACTGCCCCCTCAAGATTGGAGCAGCTGCTGGGAGAGGTGAAGCCGGGGGGAGGGGGCGGGGCATGGCATGGCCTGGCTCCTCCCCAGGCTTCGGCGCTCCCAGCAGCTGCTCCCAGCAGGCCACCCCCCAGCCGTTCTTTACTGTGTTAGAGTGTCATTTTGTGTCATTTTGGATGGTGGTGTGCCCCGGATTTTTTTTAATGTTAAAAGTGTGCCGCGGCTCAAAAAAGGTTGGGAAACACTGGCCTAGAGAACGACTCTTCTGCATCTCGGCACCTTTCTGGAAGGTGACCTTCACTAACTGCTGGAGACACAGACTGATCATTTTCAGGACTTAAAATCTCATGTTGGATCACAGGCGCAAAGTTCCCATGATACACTTCCCTATTGACATCAGTCTCATCCACAGTCAGGCATGTGTGAAGGTGGTCTGCGAGAAGGCCTTACTGATATATTATTTAAACTGTTACGTTTATTGATATCATTATCTGATCTCCATGCTCAATATATCCCATATGCATGGGGGTATTGGGATAACAATAGAAAAGATTTTCTAGGGTAGACCCTCTCTCACTCAGACTCTGCCCCCCAATCAAAATCCTGGCTAGGTCCACAGCCATGGTCTGAACTACAACACTCTGTGCCGTTCCTCTGCTTCAGCAAGGTAGAAGGTCAGTGTTAACCCGCCCCATTGAAAGTTGCATTAGCCCCTCATTTTAACTTGGAAGATTTCAAGTAATTGTTAACTGAGCACACCAGATGGAGAAAGGCACCTTTCAATCGCTTTGACATGATTTCTTTTAAATTGCATCAAGTATTTACCATATGTTTCCAACTTACTTTAGCCTAATAAAAATCCACCCTTTTGTAGCAAGCTATTGAAGGATCCAGTCAGCGATGTCAATAATGACAAAGTGCTCTCTTCTATCAGACCAAAGGGTCTTAAAAATATCTTTATAATGTCTCTCGGCATTAGTTCGCGAACGAAGATTCTTAGGAAGGACTCATCCAGCGCTTTTTACAAGCGCGTTTATGACTAAAAAGGCCAATCTGAGATAGGCAAGTTCGGTTTGCCTATGCTGACATGGGGATGATGGTGTTCTTCCTGTGGTGCGGGCTGGTACAGGACTTCCGTTTTCTTCAGGCTGACTTCCAGCCCAAACAGCTCTGCAGCTGTTGCAAAGCAGGATGTGAGGCGCTGCAGGGCTGCTTCTGAATGGGCGACAAGGGCAGCATCATCAGCAAAAAGCAGCTCACAGACTAGATAGTTTAGAGTCTTAGTGCGAGCCCTCAGACGGCTTAAGTTGAACAAGCTACCATCAGTACGCTAGCGTATATATATATGCCGTCTTCTTCGAGGTCTGCCGTAGCCCTTTGGAGCATCATGCTGAAGAAGATTGTAAATAGTGTTGGTGCAAGAACACAACCTTTTTTCACTCCATTAGTTATTAGAACGGGCTCCGAGAGAGCATCGCCGTATCTGACTTTATATTGAAGTGCATAATAAAATAATTTTCTGGGTAGGCATTCTATTATTGTCAATTATAACCATATCTATATCTCTCTATAGACTCTGCTTATCTGTGGGACTTGTATTTCAGTTTCATTTATCCACGTCGAACAAGCAATGCTTTCCCTGGGCATTTTCTTGGTCCTCCCCTGGAACTCTATGGGACTCTTAGAAGTCCTTCATTTCAATGCGGTCCACCTTTATCCACGGTTTTGCCTATCTATGCAAAGTCTGAGGATGTATCCCCTGCAGATACAGAGGTCCTGCCGCATTAAGCAATGGCGCACAGATTGGTGGAGACAGAAGGGCTGTGCCTTTCCCCCTCAGGCTGCCGGTAATGGAGGAAGCCATAGAGCCAGTGCTTGGTTTCTGTGACTCGCTGAGACAAGGTGACAGCTGGCAGAGAAAAGAAAAAACCCCGTTCATTTATTTCCCTTTTGCAGTTGGTTATTTTGTATTACGCTGCATTATTAAAAAGCCTCCGCTTTCTCATAACGTCAATTCAGTTGGCCCCCAATATGGTCTCTGAACTCTCTCTGGAAAGACCATGACCATTTTAACCCTGTGTTTGCATTATCACCTACAGTACTTTTACATGGAAATTGATACCGAGTTAAATTTGGCATAGATTGCAACTTGGCACACACAGTCCAAGATGTACACTCCTGTCTAATGTGTACAAGAAGTTTGATAACGTATTAGTTTGAAACCTAATAAAATAAAATAAAACACAACCAAAGCAAGCCAGGTTGAAGAATTCTATAAATTTAAATGCCTGATAATGAAACTATTGTATTGTTTGCAGCAACCATACCTCTTTCCAGCTAACAAGTTTAGTTGTCATGCTCAAGAAACTTCGTTTTTGTGGCAGCCACAAACTAGTTTGAATGTATTGCCTAAGGCAGTCTTTTTCAACCTTTTTTGAGCCGCGGCACACTTTTTACATTTACAAAATCCGGGGGCACACCACCAACCAAAATGACACAAAATGACACTCTAACACAGTAATACACATAGTTAATATGCTTTCAAATGTATTTATACACTCAGTGTGAAAGTTGGGCCTGTTTCGATGAACACAACATAGATATCCTGGCAGGAATGGCAGAAAGACACACACGAAGGTCTTGCTCAACAGCTGTCAGTCTCTCTCTGTGTTTAGTTTTTATCGCAGTCAAGCTAGAGAAGCTCATCTCACACATAAGGTCCAAGTTTGCCCATGCCAGCTTTTGACAGAGACCTCTTCCTCCCCCTTCCCCTTCGTGCTCTTTCTTCCCCCTCCTGCCAAACACTTACTTTTTCTTCTCCACTCGGGCTCCCTTCTTCCCAGCCTCGCTCTGCTCGCTTTGCCTCGCTCTGCTCACACTGCCGCTTCTGCCGCCAATTTGATCCGAGGGGGCAGCGTGAGCGTGTTCAGGCAGGGAGAGGGAGGGAGGAAGATGTGGGGCAAGTCTGCGCAGTAGCGCCCACATGGGTAACGTCTTCCTCCCTCCCCTCCTGAGCAAAGCGAGGCGGCAGCATGAGCAAAGCGAGGCAAAGCGAACAGAGCGAGGCTGGGAAGAAGGGAGCCCGAGTGGAGAAGAAAAAGTGTTCGGCAGGGTATTGGAGGTTCCAATTTCCCACGGCACACCTGATGATCGCTCACGGCACACTAGTGTGCCCCGGCACACTGGTTGGGAAACACTGGTCTAAGGCTTTCATGGCCGGAATAACTGGGTTGTTATGAGTTTTCCGGGCTGTATGGCCATGTTCCAGAAGCATTCTCTCCTAACGTTTCACTCATATCTATGGCAGGCATCACAACCTCTGAGGATGCCTGCCATAGATGCAGGAAAGACATCAGGAAAGAATGCTTCTGGAACATTTCTTTATTATTATTTATTTATTATTTGGACTTGTACGCCGCTACTCCCCGAGGACCTGGAGCGGCTTACAAACATATAAAAGCATCACAGGAGTAAAAACAACATATTAAACTAGACAAATAAAGATTTTCCAGCTTAGCACTCAAAGGCTATCTGGAAAAGGTGGGTCTTGCAGGCCTTGCGGAAAGAGTAAGATCATGCAAGTCCCACACATCACTTGGAAGGGTGTTCCAGATTGACGGCGCTACTACAGAAAAGGCTCTGCGCTGGGTCGATGTGAGGCGAATTGCTTTAAAAGTTGGCACTTCCAGGAGATTCATTTGTTCGGATCGAAGTGACCTCTGGGGTTGGTAGGGGAAGAGACAGTCCCTCAGATACAGCGGCCCCAGACCATGCAAGGCCTTGAAGGTTAACACCATCACCTTGAAGGTGATCCGGTGCTTGACCGGAAGCCAATGGAGCTGCTGAAGAATAGGTGTTATGTGACATCTCACTGGGGTCCCAGTGAGAAGTCAGGCAGCGGCATTCTGGACGAGCTTTAATTTCCGGATCACTGACAAGGGCACGCCAATGTAAAGGGCGTTACAGTAGTCCAGTCTTGAGATGACCGTGCCTGGAGCACCGTGGATAGGGATGCCTAGCTTGCCGCAGATGGAAGAAAGCGGTTTTGCTGACGGTGGAGACCTGGGCTTCCATCGACAGCAATGGGTTTAAGACGACTCCAAGGCTCTTAACTGAGGATGTCGGGCATAATGTCACACCATCCAAGCTAGGCAGTCGGACCTCCCCACCCACCGGGCGGCCCAGCCACAGTATCTCCGTCTTTGCTGGATTCACCCTCAATCTACTGGCCTGCAGCCAACCAGTAATGGCTTCAAGGTACTGTTGGAAACAAGAGGGTACAGAGTGCGGTCGGCCTTCCATTTTCAGAACGAGCCGGGTGTCGTCAGCGTACTGATAACATTCCAGCCCAAAGCTTTGGACCAGACCAGCAAGTGGTCGCATATAGATGTTAAATAATAAAGGGGAGAGAATGGCACCTTGAGGGACCCCAAAAGTAAGTGGGGCCCTCTCGGAAACCATACCACCCCTTTCCACTCACTGTCTCCAGTTGTGGAGAAAGGACAACAGCCATTTCAGGGCTGTTCCTCTAACTCCAGCAATGGCAAGGCAGTGGGCCAAAAGATTGTGATCGACCATATTAAAAGCTGCGCTGAATACAAACAGCGCTGAACCGTCCTTGTCCAGTTGGCAACGAAGCTGATCTGAAATGGCGACCAACACAGTCTCCGTCCCGTGCCCCAAGAGGAAGCCGGACTGGAAGGGATCTAATCCAGCTGTGTCCTCAAGGATCTGCTGCAGCTCCCCCGCTACCGCCCTCTCAATCACCTTGCCCAGGAACGGAAGGTTCGACACTGGGCGGTAGTTGAAGGGAACCGATCGATCTAAAACATGGCCATACAGCCCGGAAAACTCAGAACAACCTAGGTTGAATGTGTTGAGACTCAAAGAAAAATAGAGCAAAATGTGCCACAGGATGTCCCTCCCCCCAAAAACCAATGTTTTTGCAGTTTCATAAAATTTTTCCATTTTTTTAAAATTGGGGAGTGACATTTAATACTCAGGAACAAAAATAGTTCCTGTGTTATAATAATGGCTACCAGTATTTAAAAAAACTCTAAAATTAGGACAGTAAATAAATAACAACAAATAAACAGGGGAATTTCAGAAATGAAACAGTCAGGGCCAGCTAACATTGCCCAACAAAGGATTCCCCCAGGCATGAATCAGCTAAGCTGCAAGGCTTTGCAATGCTAATCAAGATGATTCATTGCAACGTTCACACTTGCCTCAAACAGACAAGAGTTCTTTCTCCCACCCTGGACATTATTCCACAGATATATAAACGTCCCTTGCTTAGTTTCCAATATATCTCACAGCCTCTGTGGATGCCTACCATAGATGTGTTTCACCCATAGATGTGGGTGAAACGTCAGGAGAGAATGCTTCTGGAACATGGCCAGACAGCCTGGAAAACTCACAGCAACCCAACAAAAATAGTATTACATAGTGTAATCCTTAGACCAGGGCTGCCCAGGAAGTCGATCGCGATCGACCAATCGATCCCGGGATCGAAGGAGGTCAATCCCAGCCGGATGGAGCACTTCTCAGAGGGGGGCGGAGCCAGGCCATGCCAAGCCCTGCCCCCTCCCCCGGCTTCGACATTCCCAGCAGCTTCTCCACGCTTGAGGATGGCAGTGCCAAGCCAGCTTTGTGCTAGCTATGCCACCACTGGCTTGGCATTGCCATCCTCAAGCCTGGAGAAGCTGCTGGGCGCGCCAAAGGCAGAGGGGAGGGGGCGGGGCTTGGCGCGACCTCCCCCCCCCCCCCCCCCGCTCTACCAGCAGCTTCTCCAGACTTGAGGATGGCAGTGCCAAGCCAGTGGTGGCATAGCTAGCACAAAGCTGGCTTGGCACTGCCATCCTCAAGCCTGGAGAAGCTGCCGATAGAGCTGAAGCCAAAGGGGGGCGGAGCCAGGCTGTGCCAAGCCCCGCCCCCTCCCCTCCCAGCCTTGAGGAGGTAGGTAGATCTTTCTGACTTGGTTTTATTATAAGTAGCTCGCGTACTGAAAAAGTGTGGGCACCCCTGCCTTAGAAGTTTCTGCAAAGCCGGTGGCTCTGCTTCAAGGAATGGTGACACATCTGCGTTCCAGATCGATGGCATTTTTCAAACAATGGTGTGATTGTGTATGTGAGAGAACATGCATTAGCGTTCGTTCTGTTGAGTTTTTTTTCCCCAAAGGAAGATCCTCTGCATAGAATATTCTTCTTTTGTGACAAAAGAAGCCGATGTCCAGCCTTAGCGGTTGTTTGGCCGTGGTGAAAGAGGAAGGAAAGGTTCCAGTGCCGAAGGCCCAGGTCATGAATTAATAATTGCCTCTGTGGCTGGTGAGGACCATCAGAAAAACTGGGAATGGAGAAGAAGTTGCCTCGCAGAGTGCTATCAATCACCCAGTGACCATAACTTCGAGTAATTAGTGTATTTTATGGGGCTCTGCTTCAGTGGCTTGGAAGCGCATATGTTCCAGTCAGAGCGAAACTTAGCCGGCGTAATATTCCAGAATGATTTATCCACTTGCTGCACTGGGAGGTAACCCTATATTAGGAGAAGATTGTGAGCTAAGCTGCAATAAAGTGTAAGTTTAGGTAAAGTTTGCCCAGGTTGAGACCTCAATGTATCATTGCCCCCCCAACTCTGTAGTCAGTGCTGGGCAGCTTTGGAAACAAATACGACAATTACTTGAATGGAGTAGGATATGAGCAAAGTATATCCTACAATCGCACCTCACTCTTGTCCCCTTAAACTAAGATTGACTGGAAAGCTTCTTCTAGAAAAGGTTTGGAGTCGCTCAGGCCCCATGGCCGTGCAGTCTGTTTGGATTCATTGCCACCCAAAAGCATCCAGGAAACAGTTTATGGGCACATTGGGATGGCATAAAGCGATGTGTCCAAAATACATAATCACACGACACTTGAGTCCAGCTTCCTATTTTCCGAGTGTTCTTTGTGTACCGCATGCACCATCTGTGTGCCTGGTGCTTTTCAGCGCAAAACAGACTCTGCCCCGGGGGCTCATGACCTAACACTCGATACGGGGAATCAACAGAACGAGGAGAGCCAGCAAACAGGAAGGGGCCTTTGCTGTTGTTTCTGTAGGATTACTGTTGGGCACGGGAGCAAAACGTTGTGCTACTGGTTTCCTAGAGAATTTAGGTTTTGGTGAGGGATTTGAGGAAAGTTGTCTTGGAACCATGCAGGTGTTCTGTAAGCGAGTTATATCTCCAGGTTGCGCAGATCTCAACCCTCAAACTTTTGCTTATGTTTCTTAGAATTGCAAAATCCTAGAGTTTGAAGGGATTGCGAGGAATGCCTCTTTGAATACACAGGAAGACTGTCTCTCTCGGCATTACTTCGCGAACAAAGATTCTTAGGAAGGACTCATCCCATGCTTTTTATAAGCGCGTTGATGGCTAAAAAGGCCAATCTGAGTTCGGTTGCAGAAAGCACAGCAGAAAGTCTTCTTGGGTGATGTTGTTTCCAAGTTGCAGTTCTTTCTGCGTTGTCGTTTCTCTTCAAGACCCATTCGACGTGTCTTCTCAAAAGAGGCCGCAGCATTGTGGATAGTGCATTTCCATGCCTAACGATATGAGGCCAGGGTGGACTCAGATTGATTGGTGATCAATCTGGCCGAGTCTGAGATGTTGTTTCAGGGAGTCCTTATATCTCCTTTTTGGTGCGCCTCTTTTGCGCTGACCCGTGGCGAGTTCACCATAGAGTAGTATCTTTGGGAGGCAGTGGTCCTCCATCCTAGAGACGTGCCCTTCCCAGCGCAGCTGTGTTCTCAGTAGCATGGCCTCAATGCTGGTGATCCCTGCTTGCTCAAGGACAGCAACATTAGTCACATAATCGGTCCAGTGTATATTTAGGATTGTGCGAAGACAGCGCTGATAAAAGCGTTTGAGGAGTCGTAGGTGTTGGCGATAGGTGATCCATGTCTCAGACCAATAGAGGGGAATAGACAGTACGATAGCTCTGTACACGCTGATTTTGGTGCTTTGCCTCAGGTGCTTGTTGCTCCACACTGTTTTGTGAAGCCTTCCAAATGCACTCTATGCCTTTACTAATCTGTGATCTATCTCTTTATCAATCTTGGCGGTGTCTGGCCAATATCACATCACACAGTTGTCCATTTCCAATGTATATATTTTATTTGCTAGAGTTAATATGGAGATCAATTTTGTTCTGATGCAAAAATTATCTGTCTGTGTGTGTGAGTGTGCGTGTGCGTGTGTGTCTCTCTCTCAGATGTACAGGAGGCTCCATAAATATTTAGCAGAAGATGGTAATGGTGATGATGGTGTTGGTGCAACCTTCCTCTCTGGATTGAGAACCAACACACCTAAAGGTTATCTTGTCATTACTTCGCAAATGAAGATTCTTAGGAAGGACTCATCCCATGCTTTTTACAACCACGTTGATGACTAAAAAGGTCAATCTGAGATAGGCCAGTCCGGTTGCAGAAAGCACAGCAGAAAGTCTCCTTGGGTGATGTTGTTTCCAAGTTGCGGTTCTTTCTGCGTTGTCGTTTCTCTTCAAGACCCGTTCGGCGTGTCTTGTCGAAAGAGGCCACAGCATTGTGGATAGTGCATCTCCATGCCTAACGATCTGAGGCCAGGGTGGACCATTGGTGGTGATCAATCTGGCCGAGCCTGAGATGTTGTTTCAGGGAATCCTTATATCTCTTTTTGGGGGCGCCTCTCTTACGCTGACCCATGGTGAGTTCACCGTAGAATAGTATCTTTGGGAGGCGGTGGTCCTCCATCCTAGAGACGTGCCCTGCCCAGCGCAGCTGTGTTCTCAAATGCATGGCGTCAATGCTGGTGATCCCTGCTTCCTCAAGGATAGCAACATTCATTACATAGTCGGTTCAGTGTATATTTAGGATTGTGCGAAGACAGCGCTGATGAAAGCGTTCGAGGAGTCGTAGGTGTTGGCAATAGGTGGCCCATGTTTTAGAACCATAGAGGGGAATAGACAGTACAATAGCTCTGTACACACTGATTTTGGTGCTTTGCCTCAGGTGCTTGTTGCTCCAGACTCTTTTGTGAAGCCTTCCAAATGCACTCTATGCCTTTGCTAATCCGTGATCTATGGTATCTCTTTGTCAATCTTGACGTCTGAAGATACTATGCTTCCCAGGTAGGTGAACTGCTGAACGGATTTAAGCACAGATGTGCCTATGCTGACGTGGGGATGATGGTGTTCTTCCTGTTGTGCGGGCTGGTAGAGGACTTCTGTTTTCTTCAGGCTGACTTCCAGCCCAAACAGCTCTGCAGCTGCTGCAAAGCAGGATGTGAGGCGCTGCAGGGCTGCTTCTGAATGGGCGACAAGGGCAGCAACGTCAGCAAAAAGCAGCTCACGGATTAGATAGTTTAGAGTCTTAGTGCGAGCCCTCTGACAGCTTAAGTTGAACAAGCTACAGGAATACACAACTATAGCATTTCTGAGAGATGGCCGCCCAACCTTTGCTTAAGAGTCCTTACCCTTGAAAGCAGTTCATTCCACTATTTATTTATTTACATTTATTTATTTATTTATTTTTATTGGACTTATACACCGCCACTCCTGGAAGGCTCGGGGCGGTTTACAACATAGTTATACAGATACAAATAGATAAAACACAAGTAAAACAGCGGTTAAAAGTCACAAGCATTCAAAAGCCTGCCTGAAAAGATGAGTCTTGCACCCTCTGCGGAAGGTGTTCAAATTTCGCAGAGCCCGCATCTCCGGTGGCAAAGCATTCCATAACACCGGGGCAACGGTGGAAAAGGCCCTTCGCCTAGTTGATGTCAGGTGGAAAGATTTCACGCTGAGGATGCCTAGAAGATTCTGGTCTTCTGAACGTAGTGATCTCGGAGGATTATATGGAATCAGGCGATCCTTTAGGTACGCTGGCCCCAGACCATATAAGGCCTTAAAAGTAAGAACTAACACCTTGAAAGTGATCCGGTATTCAATTGGCAGCCAGATCCTGCAGTATTGGTGTTATCTGGCAACTCGCAAGTTCCCCCACGAGGAGCCGGGCTGCACTAGCTTAAGTTTCCAGATCACGGTCAAGGGAAGACCAATGTAAAGAGCGTTACAGTAGTCAAGTCTTGAGATGACCGTGGCCTGGATTACCATGGCTAGGTCGTTCCGGGACAGATAGGGAGCCAGACGCCTCGCCTGTTGCAGGTGGAAAAACGCGATTCTGCTGACAATGGAGATTTGAGCCTCAATTGACAGCAGAGGGTCCAAATGGACACCCAGGCTATCAAACAGCTCCCACTGTCAATCCTTTATTTCCTAATATTGAAGTGTTTTCTCTTGTTATTTGAATGTGTTGCTTTATGATCTAGTCTCTGGAGGAGCAGAAAACAGGCTACCTGACATCCATTCAGCTATTTTAAGGATGGCTGTCATGTCACCTCCCTGTCTTCTCTTCTTCAAACTTTTATTTATCGTGTCAGAAGCAAGTTGAGGGTGCAGTTAAAATGCATTTTAAAACACAGAGATTTAGAAAAACTTGGCATTATGCTAAATGTCCTTTGACCAGAAACTGGCCACTTGGAGTGCCTTTGATGTCCCTGTGACTTCTCATTGTGCATGTGGCAGGGCTCAGACTGCATTGTAGTAGGTGATCTGTGGTTTGCTCTTCTCCACACTCGCATGTCGTGGACTCCACTTGGTAGCCCCATTTCTTATGGTTAGCTCTGCATCTTGTGGTGCCAGAACGCAGCCTGTTCAGCACCTTCCAGGTCGCCCAATCTTCTGTGTGCCCAGAAGGGAGTTTCTCATCCAGTCTCAGCCACTGATTAAGGTGCTGGGTTTTAGCCTGCCACTTTTGGACTCTTGCTTGCTGAGCGTTCCTGCAAGTATCTCTGTAGATCTTAGGAAGCTGTTTCTTGATTTAAGATATTGGCATGCTGGCTAATATCCAAAACTACAAAAAAGGGGGGGAGCTTGCAAAGACAAAGGAGCAACAAGAAGAACCACAGTGAATGATCAGGTTCGCACAAGTAATGAGGACAATAATGCAATGACTGTAGTATCAAAAATAGCATATTTAATGGGAAAGGCTAAATAGCAAAGTGATACAACATAGGTCTAAACATTAGAACATATGCAATGCACAATGGCAAGAACATCAATTTCAATCACTATGTAGGAATATATGTGACAACTGTGAACATACTATGCATTCAAGCATGTGCAACATATCATGGCATCATCATTGAATATCAATATCTACATGCAAGTATATGTAACATATATAACAGTACTACTCATTCAAGTATATGGGGTACATCATAGTAAAACTGTCAATGACAATTGATACAAGCATGCATATGCCACATATAACTGAGAAGTGAAGCAGATGGAATACATTTACAAAGATAGTACAATGTGGAAAGACAATACAAACGGAATCTGTTGGATAACTTGGTCAGTCCTTGTTGCTCCTTTATGCTGGCTAATATCCAAACAGAGGATGGGCCGGAGAGTTTAATTCCTTGGTCCTTTCATTTTGCTGCTACTTCCCAACGGATGTCAGGTGGTGCAGTACCAGCTAATTAGTATAATTTCTCCTGTGGTTATGTAATCATAACTACATAAGTCATCTCATATGTTGTTTCTATGTCTTTGATCATCTTGGTCGGTCTTCTTTGGCTATTGTTAGGTTGCTCCCTACCATCATACAACTTTTAAGTTCATTGCTGGGATGGTGGGAAATGCCTTATTTGACCATAAAATTGAGGGTATTGATTTTGAGCCATCAATTCCCAAAAGTACCTGTATAATGATGTTATATCAGTGTTTCCCAACCTTTTTTGAGCCGTGGCACACTTTTTACATTTACAAAATCCTGGGGCACACCACCAACCAAAATGACACCCTAACGCAGTAATACGTATATTTAATATGTTTTTAATGTATTTATACACTCAGTGTGAAACCTGGGCCTGTTTCAATGAACACAACATAGATATCCTGGCAGGAATGGCAGAAAGACACAAACTTCCCACACAGAACTCCCATAACCAAGAGAAAATAAGAGTTTAGTGGGCATTGACCTTGAGTTTTGGAGTTGTAGTTCGCCTATATCCAGAGAGCACTGTGGACTCAAACAATGTTGGATCAGGACCAAACTTGGCATGAATACTCAATATGCCCAAATTTGAAGGCAGATGGAGTTTGGGAAAATAGACCTTGACATTTGGGAGTTACAGTTTCTGGGATTGATAGTTAACACACAAACAAAGAGCATCCTGAACTCTTGCAACAATGGAATTGAACCAAACTTGGTATATTGAACTCTTATTACCAACAGAACGTACTGAAAGAATTTACTTGGGAATTGACCTTGAGTTTGAAGTTGTAGTTCACCTATACCCAGAGAGCACTGTGGACTGAAATAATGATGGATCTGGACCACACTTGAAATGAATACTCAATATGCCCAAGTATGAATGCAGATGGAGTTCAGGGGAAATAGACCTTGCCATTTGGGAGTTGTAGTTGCTGGGATTTATAGTTCCCCTACAATCAAAGAGCATTGTGAACCCCACCAATGATAGAACTGGGCCAAACTACCCACACAGAACCCCCAGGTGGCTCCTTTCCTGAATGGCTCTTTCCCTCTTCCACACCAGAAGGGAAGGCACTCACTCAGTCTGCGGTTGCCTTCCTTCTTTCCTGCAGTTTGAAAGAAGAAGCCGGTGGGCCTGCCTCAGACTGCGCTCCTCACTTCCACTTCCATTCCCCGCCCTCCCTCAATTGGTGGCTGGCTGGCTGGCTGGGGAAACGGCCAAAGGCTGGGGAAACGGCCTTCTTCTTCGCCGCCGCCCGGCCCTTCCTCCTCCCCCCCCCCAGCAGCAGCAGCAAGAGTTCGGCAGGAGGGGGAAGAAAGGGGGGAAGAGAGGTTTCCCCGCGGCACACCAAGTGATCGCTCACGGCACACTAGTGTGCCACGGAACAGTGGTTGGGAAACACTGTGTTATATAGATGAAGAAGGTGCCTAGGATGTGATGGTACCCTGTGTGTGTGTGTATTAGGTTTTTTTCTTATTCATGGAGAACAAAGCTTTGGGCTTCATCTCTCCTGTCCGGCCATCGTTGTTGGTCTCAGTCTCAACAAAGATGGCTGCCCTGTTGCCAGGATTGACGCTGAGGTCACTCATTCCACAAGTGACGGGCTCATGTTCTTGTACATTAAAACATGGACGCTTTCTTCCTTTGCTTGCTGGCCTTGCGTTGCTTCGAAACCCCAGACACTTTGGAGCGCGGCTGCGAATTACAGGCAGAAGATTAAATTAATTTGTAACTCTTTCCCGGCCCACTCTCTTCTTCTGGACCCACGTTCGTGCTAAATCCATCTCATGTAATTGAAACCCTATTTCGAGGTGGTTTGTGTCTCCGTTCTTTGTGGCCAATTTAGCCTCCAAAGCACTTTACCATGGGCAAATTGCGGTTATATCCTCCCAGATTCTCTTTTAAACTCTGTGAGATGAAGGCAGTGGAATTGGTATCGGGAGGAAAGAGAAAACGAGAGGTCCGCGCCGTGGGTTTTTTTGTTTGTGTAGTATTTAATATTTATCAAGGTGTTTATCAGTAGAATTTGAGGCGATTGTCTCCGAGAGTCGACAAATTGGCCTTGGAAATGAAATCCTCTTGCGCGAGTTCCAGGTAATCCACTTGTTATGTCTGGGTTAGAAGGGGGGGAAAGTTCCCTGCGCCTGAATGTGCCGAACCGGCGGCCTCCCTCTAAATGGAGGGTTTAACGGCAGTGCACAATCTAAATGCAAAATCCCGGGATGGAGATTTAATTGTGCAAAATGTGCACAGAGTAATTAAGAACAAATTTTAGAACATTTCAGACTATAAAGTCCCTTCTTTAGCTCGATCACAAGCGGTATTTCTAAGTGCTTATTTTCAATTTGCAGTTATGTGGAGAAACATGGAATGCGTCTAAATAAACCCATCCTGGGCTCTTCTTCGGGATAAACTGTAAATTAAAAAAACAAACAAACTTGCAAGTTGTGCGGAGCAATCTCGGGAAAGGGGGACAAGAGACTTTATAGCCTCATTGTCCTTAGGAGGAATATTCAAAGTCTTCTTGCCTCAGTTGCTTCTTGAGAGGAATAAAGTCAAGGCATATTTGTGTGTGGGTGTGTCTCAGGATTCGGCATTACTTCGCGAACGAAGATTCTTAGGAAGGACTCATCCCATGCTTTTTACAAGCACGTTGATGACTAAAAAGGCCAATTTGAGATAGGCAAATTCGGTCGCAGAAAGCACAGCAGAAAGTCTCATTGAGTGATGTTGTTTCCAAGTTGCGGTTCTTTCTGCGTTGTCGTTTCTCTTCGAGACTAGTTTGGCGTGTCTTCTCGAAAGAGGCCGCAGCATTATGGATAGTGCGACTCCATGCCTCCCGATGTGAGGCCAGGGTGGACCATTGTTGGTGATCAATCTGGCCGAGCCTGAGATGTTGTTTCAGGGAGTCCTTATATCTCCTTTTTGGTGCGCCTCTTTTGCGCTGACCCGTGGCGAGTTCACCATAGAGTAGTATCTTTGGGAGGCACGTCTCCATCCTTGAGACATGCCCTGCCCAGCGCAGCTTTGTTCTCAATAGCATGGCTTCAATTCCTCAAGGATAGCAACATTAGTCACATAGTCGGTCCAGTGTATATTTAGGATTGTGCGAAGACAGCGCTGATGAAAGCGTTTGAGGAGTCGTAGGTGCTGGCGATAGGTGACCCATGTTTCAGACCCATATAGGAGTATAGACAGTATGATAGCTCTGTACACACTGATTTTGGTGCTTTGTCTCAGGTGTTTGTTACTCCAGACACTTTTGTGAAGCCTTCCAAATGCACTATATGCCTTTGCTAATCTGTGAGCTATCTCTTTATCAATCTTGGCTTCTGAAGAGATGATGCTTCCTAGGTAGATGAATTGCTGAACGGACTTGAGCACAGATTTGCCTTTGCTGACGTGGGGATGATGGTGTTCTTCCTGTGGTGCGGGTTGGTAGAGGACTTCCATTGACTTCCAGCCCAAACAGCTCTGCAGTTGTTGCAAAGCGCTGCAGGGCTGCTTCTGAATGGGCGACAAGGGCAGCATCTTCAGCAAAAAGCAGCTCACGGACTAGATAGTTTAGAGTCTTAGTGCGACCCCTCAGATGGCTTAAGTTGAACAAGCTACCATCAGTACGATTGCGTATATATATGCCGTCTTCTTCTGTCGTAGCCCTTTGGAGCATCATGCTGAAGAAGATTGTAAATAGGATTGGTGCAAGAACACAACCTTGTTTCACTCCATTAGTTATTAGAAATGGCTCTGAGAGAGCATTTCTTGCAACCACGTGGATGTCTAACAGATATGGAGAAGGAGGCCACACTTGTTGGCTGCTCATCACCTGTGGGAAGTTGCTCTGAAATATACTGGGAGGAAGAATTGGAATAATCAGGGAAGGGTGGGTAATGGAGATTCAAATGAGGAGGGTCCCACTGCGTTGAGGCGTCAATCTATTAACTTGTCAAGCCCATAGGATTCTACAGCTAAGCGGGGCAATGAAAATATGGCCCCGAACCTGCAACAGAATGGGGCGTCTTTCCTGATTGACTGCCTTAACTTGCCTGCCTTTATCCCTTCAATTTCCTTGGGGATTATCTATCATTTTATGTCGAAATGGCTTCCGTCGTGTGGATACAACGCGCTGTTGACAAAGCTGTAATCTGTTTGTTTTTGTGGGGGTGCCTTTCTCTCCCCGTCGGCTTCTGCGCTGCAGCCATTAGCCCATTTATACGTTGAAATCTATATGCAGAGGTCATTGGTTGGCTGAACTTAAAACCATTTTGCTCAGTAAATTTAATTAAGAAAATACAGTGCAACTCATAAGCAAATGAGTTTTTCCGAGTTTTAAACCAAACCATCCTCTTGAGCGTTGATTGCCTGGCTCGACCCCTGGTGATACAGAAACAGGCAAAATTAAAAAGGACATTAAAGCTTCATTAAATCTGAAACACATTTAGTACAGTGACATATCTGCAGGCTATTTCGGGGAAGATTACAGGCTCTTTTGTGAGTCTTCTTAATTTATAATACCTTGACAATCCTGGAATAGCAACACCGGGGGGCTCAACCTTGCCCAAGACAACAATGGGCCCACGCAATGGGGTTTCTGGGCGCTTCGGGGCGGGTTGGGGTTCCGCTTTGCATACAAAGCAAATCCCAATAGAGATTTTTTTTTTTGGAAAAGGTTGAGATTGGTGTGTGTTAAGTATGGGAAAAAATCAGTCTGCATACTAGCCAGTTCAACCTCCAAAACAAGTTATATTTAAGGGGCGGAGGGGGGAAAGGAAGGGGGCTGAGGCCAGGAATGGTGGAAGTTGAAGTCCAAAACACCTGGAGGACCAAAGTTTGCCCATGCCTCTTCTATAGGCTCAAAAGGAAGTGACCAGAACTGCCTGTCAAGCATCCTTTTGGAGGATCGATTTCTTCCCTCGGCTTGATTATCATGCCATTTAATACTACCCCAGTGTAGCACAGCAGTTCTCGTTTGTGCCTGGAGAACTGGGGCTAGGACCCGGGGTCCCATTAGCATTAGGCCCTGCAGCTGCAGAACCAGATTCAGAGGATGAGTTGGAAGATTGGGGAGAAGGACAGTTTCCCTTCAGTGGGCCTCCTTCGCCCACGGAGAGTTTGGCATGGGAAGAATTGATGTTTGGCCCTGACGTAGATTCAGATAACCAGGTGCAACTGGAGGGAAGCGATTGTGGGAGTTATGAGCACCCGGGCGGGAAAGGTTCACAGGAGCTCCTGAGTCAAAACATGGAAGCAAGCGGCTGGGAAGATCCCAGGGAGGGAAGCTCTCATGCAGATAGTGACCCAGGTGGTGAGAGGCAAGGCCGAACCTTTGATAGGAGAAGTAGCATTGAGTCCCGCAGAAGGGGATGGTACCGCAGCCTAGACAGGCCGAGGTCCATCAGCAGAGATTGGAGGCGACGAAGCCTAGAGCGTCGGGGACCTCGGCCGAAGGATTAAGTATAGGAGTCGTGGGAACGAATCCTCAGTGCTTCGGCCACGTCTTATTTGAATAGGCGTGAAGCGAAGTGGGTCCATGGAGCTAAGTAGCTAGTGGTCATCAAGTCCTGCCTTGCATCTGTCTTGCCTTGTTTCCTGATCCGCAGTGTTGCGCGGAGCCCTGCTTTGTTTCCTGATCCGCAGTGTTGCGCGGAGCCTTGCTAAGCCTTGCTAAGCCTTTGGATTTTGCCACGTTTGTTTTGGACATTATTACTTCAAGCCTTTTGGTTTATTTGCTATTCTTTTGGACAATATCTATTGGACTGTTTTTATACTCAATAAAGTAGTTAGCCTTTAGTCCGTCTCTGTGTGTGTGATTAAGGGGCCGGTCAAGTCCGTGCATCGGGACACCCTGGTACTTATAGGAAGGGAACCTCTTTTATCCTTCCCATGAGTGTTTATAGCAGTGTTTCTCAACCTGGGGTTCGGGACCCCTGAGGGGGTCGAGAGGAAGTGTCAAAGGGGTCACCAAAGGCCATCAGAAAACACAGAATTTTCTGTTGATCATAGGAGTTCTGTGTGCTAGGTTTGGTTCAGTTCCATCGTTGGCGGAGTTCAGAGTGCTCTTTGGTTGTAGGTGAACCAGCAACTACAACTCCCAAATGTCAAGGTTTGTTTTCCCAAAACTCCACCAGTGTTCACATTTAGGCATCTTGAGTATTTGTGCCAAGTTTGGTCCATTCTATCATTGTACGAGTCCACCGTGCTCTCTGGATGGTTTTTCAACCTTTTTTGAGCTGCGGCACATTTTTTACATTTACAAAATCCTGGGGCATACCACCAACCAAAATGACACAAAATGACACTCTAACAGAGTAATACATATAGTTAATATCTTTTTAAATGTATTTATACACTCAGTGTGAAACCTGGGCCTGTTTCGATGAACACAACATAGATATCCTGGCAGGAATGGCAGAAAGACACACACGAAGGTCTTGCTCAACAGCTGTCAGTCTCTCTCTGTGTTTAGTTTTTATTGCAGTCAAGCTTGAGAAGCTCATCTGTATTGTTCAGAATTGCCTTTGATTGATGCCCCTGGAGAGTGTAACTGTCTGCTTCTACTGTTGTTGTATCATTTGCAACTTTTATTTGTGTTGTTTTTATGATGTATCACTGTTTTACAGTGCATTTTAGCATGTATGTAAACCGCCCCGAGCCGGCCAGGAGGGGCGGAATATAAGATTGAACAAATAAATAAATAAATAATAAAATCTCACACAGTTATGTGGTTGAAAACGGGAGCAATGTCAAAATACTTACAGTTTCTGGGATTTATAGTTAACACACAATCAAAGAGCATCCTGAACTCTTGCAACAATGGAATTGAACCAAACTTGGCCTATTGAACTCTCATTACCAACAGAAAGTACTGAAAGGGTTTGCTTGGGAATTGACCTTGAGTTTGGAAGTTGTAGTTCACCTACACCCAGAAAGCACTGTGGACTCAAACAATGTTATGTTATGTTGTTGTTTTTTTTCTATCCAGAATCACATTGTTGGAAGAAGGCTCACCACTTTAAGGTCCCTAAAACAGGCATGGGAAAACTTCGGCCCTCTGGGTGCTTTGGATTTCAACTCCCACCATTCCTAATAGCCTGAGGCTCTTTCGTGCTTAAGTGGCTGAGGGGAAAAAGAAAAAGGGCCTGAGGCTGCTAGGAATGGTGGGAGTTGGAGTCCAAAACACCTGGAAGGTCCAAGTTTGCCGATGCCAGCTTTTGACAGAGACCTCTTCCTCTCCCTTCGTGCCCTTTCTTCCCCCTCCTGCCGAACACTTACTTTTTCTTCTCCACTCGGGCTCCCTTCTTCAGGAGGGGAGGGAGGAAGACGTGACCTGTGTGGGCGCTACTGCGCAGACTCGCCCCACGTCTTCCTCCCTCCCCCCTCCCCTCCTGAACACGCTCGCGCTGCCCCTTCGGATCAAAATGGCGGCAGCATGAGTAAAGGGAGGCAAAGCGAGCAGAGGGAGGCTGGGAAGAAGGGAGTCCGAGTGGAGAAGAAAAAGTGTTTGGCAGGAGGGGGAAGAAAGGGTATTGGAGGTTCCAATTTCCCACGGCACACCTGATGATCGCTCACGGCACACTGGTTGGGAAACACTGATGTAGGTGAACTACAACTCCAAAACTCAAGGTCAATGCACATCAAGCCCTTCCAGTATTTTCTGTGAATCATGGGAGTTCTGTGTGCCAAGTTTGGCCCAATTTCATCATTGGTGGATTTCAGAATGCTCTTTGATTGTAGGTCAACTACAACTCCCATCAACTACAACTTCCAAATGATAAAATCAATAGCCCATCCCAAATCCCATCAGTGTCCAAATTTGAGCCTGTCGGGTATTTGTGCCAAATTTGGCCCAGTGAATAAAAATATGTCCTGCACATCAGATATTTACATGACGATTCATAACAATAGCAACCTGACATTTGTGAAGTAGCAACGAATATAATGTTATGGTTGTGGGTCACCACAACATGAGGAACTTTGTATGAAGTGGTCCCGGCATTAGGAAGGTTGAGAACTACTGGTTTATAGAATCATAAGGGTTGGAAGAGACCCCAAGGGCCATCCAGTCCAACCCCCTCCATAGACCAGTCTTTCTCAACCAGTGTGCCGTGACGGACCTCCTGCTGTGCCGCGAGAAAAGCTCTCTGCCCCCCTTCCTCCCCCCTCCTGCCGAACTCCTGCTGCTTGGGGGAGGAAGGGCCAGGCAGTGGCAAAGAAAAAGAAGAAGGGGCTGGGGCGTCACCTCCTTCGGCCGTTTCCCCAGCCAGCCTCCAATCCGCCAGACTCCCACCATGACTCTCGCCCCTCACCCGCGTGGAGAAGCCCCGTGGAGAAGCCCCGCCCACTGAAGCCCGTCCACCGCTCATACTCCTCTGTAGGAGAGCTGAAGCTGGGGGAGGGGCGGGGCATGGCGCGGCCTGGCTCTGCCCCCCCCGGCTTCGCACTCCCAGCAGCTGCTCCAGCCTTGAGGGGACAGTGCCAAGCCAGCATTGTGCTGGCTCTGGCACCGCTGGCTTGGCACTGCCCCCTCAAGCCTGGAGCAGCTGCTGGGAGTGCCGAAGCCGGGAGGGGCGGGGCATGGCGCGGCCTGGCTCTGTTCCCCCGGCTTCGGCACTCCCAGCAGCTGCTCCCAGCAGGCCACCAACCCCCAACCGTTCTTTACTGTGTTAGAGTGTCATTTTGGTTGGTGGTGTGCCCCCGTTTTTAATGTTAAAAGTGTGCCGTGGCTCAAAAAAGGTTGGGAAACACTGCCATAGACAACCAAAGCACCCCGACATGGCCATCCAGTCTGCTTAAAAACCTTCCGAGGAAGGAGCAAGTGAAGATTTGAATCCGTTCTAGCGACGGTGAATAGAGAGCCAAAGACATGTATGTACTTCTTTTGAGGCTGGATCTACACTGCCATATAAAATCCAGATTATCTGATGTGAACTGGATTATATAAGAGTGTAGAGTCATATAAACCAGTTCAAAGCAGATCATGTGGATGATCTGCTTTGATAATCTGGATTATATGGCAGTGTAGATCCAGCCTGAGTTAGCTAACACAGGGGACGTGCTATAGCTTCTCAACCTTCCTAATGCCGTGACCCCTCAATACAGTTCCTCATGTTGTGGTGACCCCCAACTGTAACATTATTTCCGTTGCTACTTCATAACTGTAATTTTGCTCCTGTTATGAATCACAATGTAAATATCTGATATGCAGGATGTATTTTCATTCCCTGGACCAAAATTGGCACAAATACCTGATACACCCAAATTTGAATACTGGTGGGGTTGGAAAGGGAATTGATTTTGTCATTTGGGAGTTGTAGTTGTTGGGATTTATAGTTCACCTACATTCAAACAGCATTCTGAACTTCACTAATGATGGAATTGAACTAAACTTGGCACACAGAACTCCCACAGTCAAGAGAAAACACTAGAAGGGTTTGGTGGGTATCGACCTTAAGTTTGAGAGTTGTAGTTCACCTACATCCAGCGAGCACTGTGGACTCAAACAATGACGGATCTGGACCAAACTTGGCAGAGATACCCAATATGCCCAAATGTGAACACTGGTGGAGTTTGGGGGAAAATAGACCTGGACATTTGGGAGTTGATGCTGGGATTTATAGTTCACCTACAATCAAAGAGCATTCTGAACCCCACCAATGATAGAATTGGGCCAAACTTCCCACACAGAATACCCATACACTAGAAGGGTTTGCTTGGGAATTGACCTTGAGTTTGGAAGTTGTAGTTCACCTGCACCCAGAGAGCACTGTGGACTGAAATAATGATGGATCTGGACCACACTTGAAAAGAATACTCAATATGCCCAAATATGAACGCAGATGGAGTTCAGGAGTTCAGGGGAAATAGACCTTGCCATTTGGGAGTTGTAGTTGCTGGGATTTATAGTTCACCTACAATCAAAGAGCATTCTGAACCCCACCAATGATAGAATTGGGCCAAACTTCCCACACAGAATACCCATAATTATGCGTTTTCTGATTGTTTTGGTGACCCCTCTGACACCCCTTCGCAACCCCCCCCCAGGGGTCCTGACCCCCAGATTAAGAAATGCTGCACTAAAATAAGTAAATGGGGTGCTCAGTAATGGCTTCTAAACTCAGCAATATCCACTCTGTAGTTCTACTAGGACAGGAGTAGGGAACCTATGGCTCGGGAGCCAGATGTGGCTCTTTTCACGATTGCATCTGGCTCTCCAGAACAGCCTGGGCCTCGGTTTCCCAGATTGATGTCAATCTGTAATTCCAATATTACATGGTTTTCTCTCTTTGTCCAAATGCCCAGATACCATGGACGGGGACAATGGGGTTGTCCACTCCCATACTGAAAATCCCAATTGATTATTATCTCCCAGTTTATATTTCACCCCAATGTATGTTTGGGATGGGCAGGAGGAATGGCTTGCCTTGTGTGTTGCAGTCCTTTTTGGTCCCAAATGTTGACGTTGCTCTAGTTCTGAAGTTACGTTTTGCTCCGCTTCCTCCCTCCGCCTGCCCATTTCCCCCCTCTTTGCTGTCGTGATTTCCTTTCCTCGCTCTGCACCCTCCAGGAAAGCCTCTTCCTCCCCTCTCAGCCCGCTCCCCGCTTTGCCCGGCCCCTCATGCAAATCTCTCTAACTAGACAAATATTATTTCCTTTCGCAGCTTGCTCTCGGGAGGTTCCCGTATCCTCAGGTAAGAATGTTCATTATCAGTGTCTGCCGCTGCGGCATTCCTTGCAATGTATGAACTTGCAGAGAGCAATTGTCAGCCTTGCAGCCAGGTTCATAGCAAAGTGCTCCGTTAAGTGGAAATATCATATCTCCAGCCTTGTCGCAAACTGCCATGGGTCTCTTCTTGCTTTGAAACGCAGGATTTATTGGAGGGCAATCAACGCAGAGTGCTTTTGGTGGCCAAACTCAATTTCCAAATTCACTAGAAAATAGGATGAGAGGGAGATCCCTGCACTTTTTGGTATTTGAATTGTTAAATTGTGAAATATTACTGTTTGGCTTAACTAAGGAGGAAAATGGATCCAACTTAGGCATGATATTAAATTTTCTTTTCTGTTTAAATGGGTCTGCTTTCGGTTAGTTGCAGCGCGCTCCTATCATAAGGCCCCAATGTTGACAAAGTAGAATGAAGTAGATTATCCTCCAAAACAAAACTTTCAGGACT
The DNA here is from genome assembly GCA_030556195.1 of Anolis apletophallus. Classification (NCBI taxonomy): domain Eukaryota; kingdom Metazoa; phylum Chordata; class Lepidosauria; order Squamata; family Anolidae; genus Anolis; species Anolis apletophallus. The sequence continues at coordinate 10,994,507 of JARBWK010000015.1, forward strand.
GCTAAGAAGTCTCTAACTCAGGGGTGGGCAATTATTTTTTCCAAGGGGCCACACGAGAGCCAAAAAGTATTATGGAGGGCCGCACCTGGAGGCTGAACTACATTCTAATCTACATTATTTATTTATTTATTTACTATATATTACACATCATTAATATGAACATATTAATATATCAAGAAATATTCATATATTATTAGTATTAATATCATAATTATATAGTATATCTATATAGACATATATTGAAATTATAATATAATATAACATTATATTATTTATTATATTATTATATTATTATAATAAAATTATTATAAAATAATAACAAAAAACCACTAAAATAAAATGAAATTCAAGAAGACAAGGCGTGAACCAAGATAAGAGGCTGACATCCTCAAGAGAGAAAGGATCCCAAGATGGAATGGCCCAATGGACCCAGCCCAGAGGATGACAAAGCGGGCCCAGCCACCGCCGCAGCAGAGGAGAGCAGAGCAGCAGACGATCAGAGGCTGCAGGCCTCCGCCCGCTCTCGCCCCCAGCCGTTCCCCAGCTGATCGCCCTGCCATGGAGTGCCTGCCATCCCTGGAGGCGATCCAGGCCTGCAGGGGGAGCAGTCAGCGATCTGAGGTGGCTGATTGCCCTGGCGACCCAGAAGACGATCAAGTCTTCCGGGTCGCCAGGGCGATCAGCTTCCGCAGGTCAGTGACTGCTCCCGCTGCAGGCCCGGATCGCCTGCAGGGATGGCAGGCACTCCAAAGCCGCCGCTCCTCCAGCCTGTCTGCCGACACAGGCCCCACAGAGCCTGCGATGGGATGGCGGCAGCGGCATCCCTTCCTCTTGGCCCTGCCCCCGACGCCCTTCCCCCCGGGCCAGACAGAATCGACTGCCGGGCCACATCCGGCCCGCGGGCCGTAGGTTGCCCACCCCTGCTCTAACTAGTATTTTGTATTTTGAAAATAGTTCCCTATGTTTTGAAAGAAGTTTTAAAAAAGACATATTTTAGCTCACTTAAAGAGTAAGGCTGGACCTACACTGCCATATAATCCAGTTCAAAGCAGATAATCTGGATTCAGAAACTGGATTGTATGACAAGGTAGATGGAGCCATACTGGAGAGTTGAAGCCCGGTCTCACGGAATCCTGCCCTAACTCTTGAATGGCTTCATCATATGGCTCTCTTTGCAATGCTATTAAGCCAATTGGATGGTATTTGTATATAAAACCTGCATTTAGGCCTAATTGCTGCTCTCCAAAGAGTCACACACTTTGATGTGAAGGGCTAGATACATTTGTACTATTTGTTCAGGATGCCAGTTCGCCCTTGATCAAAAATGGTTTGGAGGGTTTTCAAAACAGGTCCAGGTTTCACACTGAGTGTATAAATACATTTAAAAAGATATTAACTATATGTATTACTGTGTTATAGTGTTATTTTGTGTCATTTTGGTTGGTGGTGTGCCCCAGGATTTTGTAAATGTAAAAAATGTGCCGCGGCTCAAAAAAGGTTGAAAAACACTGGCCTATATAATGTGAGCCTATTTGGGAGACGGCTGTACCACGATTCTGATGCTAAAAGGGGGAGATTGGCTATGGAGAAGGGGAGAGGTTTGGCTTGTGGGTCCTTACCTTTTAGGCCCCATCTACAATGCCATATGAAATCCAGATTATCTGCTTTGAACTGGATTATGTAGCCGTGTAGACCCATATAATCCAGTTCAAAGCATATATGGATTTTCTGATTTGATAATTTGGATTATACGGCAGTGCAGATCCAGCCACTGATGGCTACAGTTGGGCTGCACCCCATGAAGACCAGGAGCAGGTCTTTGGAGGTAGTCTTAAGGCTTTCTGGAAGCTGTTTTACCTCTCTTGAGTCAACTCAGAAAGTAAATAAAGAGGCGAGAGAGAATGGAACATTCTTCAGAAACAAGTGCAATGTTCACTCTTCTCTCTTTGGCTCTGTTTCTGTGCAAATATTTCTCTTGACAAAAATGGATGGGTAGAGTTCAAGGGCGGGCAGGCCAAAGGAACTGCTGTTCTTCTTCTCAGGAAAACTAAGCATTTTTTCCCCTTTTTTTCTGGAAAAGGGTTATGTGAGGTGATGCTGCAAAATGAATTATGTAAGGTGTGCTTTTCTCTCTTGGTTTGATCCCTTGCTCTGTGAACATGGGATTCATCCACACTGGGAGGAGCATCGCCTCATGCCGAAATGAATGGGAGCTGCGGACAGGCTCTTTGGCAGTTTCCTTGGGGCCGGAGCCCCGTTCCCAGGGGGTCGTCCCCACTTTCTGTGGTCGACACAAGGCCAAGGTGCCTGGAGGCACGTCTGATTCAAACCCGCTGTTGGTCTGCGCTCTTTAAGCATCTATTAAGTTGTTATTATTATGCAAATAACACGGACTAATTTATGCACGGTTAGATTATGCAGATGCCTCACCACCGTGGTTATTGAATAAGAGCAAGGGATATGATTTCTCCCGTCTGTTTGTAAGCAGTTTTCTTCTGGTGCTATTCCTGGACTTTTGGAGATCGGTCAGGACTGCCCTCCACGTGAAATATCTGGTGGGGTTGCCAGCCAGGAATTAAATACACTCTTAAACAGTTGGTGGTTTGATGTTTGGGAACTGAGGAGTCGCATCAACATACCTGTGTCTATATTGGATTTGACCCCGTAGGCACAAACCCAGTCCATGAAGAAGATTTTATGAGGACAACTTGAGGAAGCAAGATGGAAATGGATTCAAAGGTGGATCAAAGGCAAAGATGCCCTAAAATCAAGATGTACCAGGACTGAGATACCTTCAGTTGTTGTGGAGAGTATTTTGGCTGCTTCAACAGCTTCGACAGCCATTAAATATGTAAAGGGTTATACGTCTGTCTCCCAAACATCAAAGATCTTGACCTGCTTGCACACAAAATTGTGTGTGTGTGTGTGTGTGTATGAGTGTGTGTGTGTGTGTGTCTCCAGATTGCCTTCAAATCCTGAGATCCTCTGGTATTACGAGCCGAGGAACAGCCCACCTCATTTGTAAGGATTGGGGTGGCATTTCTCAATAGCAACAGAGTCTCCATCCCAGTGACGCCAGTCACTCATGGCCTGATCCAATGATAATTTATTGAAAAAGATAAACCAAGTCACTCCTCGTAGCACTTCCTGCAGCCCAAGCAATACTTCCATCAAAGGTCAATTGGCTATCTCTGGTGACTGGCCAACTCGCTGCCATGCTTTACCTGCATGGCAGGGGGTTGGACTAGATGGCACATGTGGTCTCTTCCAACTCTATTATTCCATGAGTGAAACAATCCTACTACAGAGCTGAGAAAATTTGCCTCAGCAAGAAAATGAAACCAGACCATCTGATTTCTTTGGCATCCCAAGGTTTCTCTGTTACATGCAACCCTTGATCCTTCACCTTATATTTCGGAAATGTTGAAGAGCAGTTGCTATTCTATCCTTCCTCAGCCGTGGTGCTTTTCCCACAAAACAGAGTTCTTTTTGCCCCGTATATCATTCAAGCCGATCCTTTCCATGTTTGCTCTTCCTCTACGACCAGCTTTTCAATATCAGGGACATTGGTTGGCAACAGGGCAATGGGAGCCAGCTCAGAAATATCTAGGAACTAACCACGCTCCGGTTACATCCCGTATAGACTACTGCAACGCTCTCTACGTGGGGTTGCCTATGAAGACTGCCCGGAAGCTGCAATTAGTCCAGCGCGCAGCAGCCAGACTACTAACGGGAGTGGGGTACAGGGAGCGCACAACTCCCCTGTTGCGTCAGCTCCACTGGCTGCCAATTAGCTTCCGAGCACAATTCAAAGTGCTGGTGTTGACCTACAAAACCCTATATGGTCTCAGCCCAGTTTACCTGTCCGAACGTATTCTCCCCAATGAACCATCAAGAGTGCTAAGATCGTCTGGAGAGGCCCTGCTCTCGGTCCCACCACCTTCGCAGGCGCGTCTGGTGGGAACGAGGAACAGGGCCTTTCCTGTGGTGGCCCCCCGGCTGTGGAATTCCCTCCCAAATGAAATTAGATCTGCCCCCTCCCTCCTGACTTTTAGGAAGCGGATGAAAACATGGCTATGCAAGGAGGCCTTCGCAGAATGAAGGAGGAGATCGCGAAGCGACTAAAGTCGGTAACCACTTGATACGGACCAAATATATGGATTAAGTTGGACTTGATTTTACTTTGGCGGAAGGCTTTTTACATGTATTTATTGTATTGTATTTTATTTGATAATTTTATTGTAAATTTATGATGTTTTTAGATTTTAAATGTTAGCATTGAACACTTGCTGTTTGCCGGTCGGAGTCCCTCTTCGGAGGTGAGAAGGCCGGGGTAGAAAAGTTTTAAATAAATAAATAAATAACCCAGTTTGTACATCTTAAACTGTGAATCTTGTGTCTTTTTCCCACCCTGGATATATGGCAACAGTTACTTGTGCATCAGTTCCCATAGGTTTCAGAAAGGACTTACCAGGAATCGTATTCTTATGAAGAATTTCCTGTGTGATATAATTTAATCTCGATTTCCTATGTGATATAGTTTGCCCCTCTGTCTTGATCACAAAATAGAAATGCCTATAATGGTCACATTTTTCTGATAATTATGTGCTTTCTAGATTTGGGTTTCTACCGCATTTGGATTTGTATTGCATTTGTTTTCATTTCCAGCTCGCTTGCAAATGTGTCAATTTGCAGAGAAAATGCTTAAATATTGTGATAATGAGACCAGCCGTGGCTGTTGCCAGGTGTTTACACACGCAAACCCCGTCACTTGATCAAACCAGCCAATTCCTGGTTTGCTTGATGTTTTTATTAAGCTCTAGTGGTGCCAATCTTCATTCATTTGCTCTTTCAAAATAGTCTCTAGGAAGATGTCAGGTGTTTACAATTCAGAATTGTTGAGAAGGGAAAACGCACGAGGCCCGATCCATTTTCTCAGGGATGTTTCTATTAGATGTGCAAACGTTACTAAAAGTGGAGCAGAACTTGTAACGTCCGCGTGTGTTTTGTAACAATAATATATTTTCCTGTTGACAGTAGATCAACATAAAACAATACAAAAGCAAAACATACCTACCGGTACGCAAAGGACACCGCTGCGTGGGGCGCCATCTGGGTAAAGGGCGCATTCCCCCGCCCGCCAGACAGCGGCCAGCCGATGTTCCGCTTTTGGGCCTTGTGTGCTCCGACGCCGCGCTGTAGCAAACCTCCCTGCGTGCCGAATAGGGAGTGCTGTATTTACAGGCTTCTGCGCACAAGAGCTTCTGGGCATGCACAAGGGGGGCGGGCGTGCTGAATAGGGAGTGCTGTGTTTACAGGCTTCTGCGCCTGCGCACAGGAGCTTCTGGGCATGCGCGGAGGGGGGGGCGCATGCAGAATAGGGAGTGCTGTGTTTACAGGCTTCTGCGCCTGCGCACAGGAGCTTCTGGGCATGGGCACATGCGGGAGGGGGGCGCGTGCCGAATAGGGAGTGCTGTGTTTACAGGCTTCTGCGCCTGCGCACAGGAGCTTCTGGGCATGCGCGGAGGGGGGGCGCATGCAGAATAGGGAGTGCTGTGTTTACAGGCTTCTGCGCCTGCGCACAGGAGCTTCTGGGCATGCGCGGAGGGGGGCGCGTGCCGAATAGGGAGTGCTGTGTTTACAGGCTTCTGCACCTGCGCACAGGAGCTTCTGGGCATGCGCGGAGGGGCGTGCGAATAGGGAGTGCTGTGTTTACAGGCGCCTGCGCCTGCGCACAGGAGCTTCTGGGCATGTGCGGAGGAGGGCGCCAAAATAATGTTTTTGGGGGGGGGCAAAGTAATGTTCGCTTACCATTTAAAATTACCTTAGACCGCCCCTGCATACCTTGCCAGAAAACAGGGAAGTCCATATGTATTATAGAAGAGCTACGTCATCGTAAATTTTGCATTGTCTTCTGATTCTTAAGGACAGTATCAGAAGGACATTGGGTTACTAACAGCAACTCTTTAGAGCAGGCCTGGGCAAACTTGGGCCCTCCAGGTGTTTTGGACTTTAACTCCCACAATTCCTAACAGCCGGTAGGCTGTTAGGAATTGTGGGAGTTGAAGTCCAAAACACCTGAGGGCCCAAGTTTGCCCAGGCCTGCTTTAGAGTCATGAGATGTCGATAGCTATCAAATTTCTACTGCTTAAATCAAAGCAGTAACAGAAGTCAGTGGCATGTTTTACTGTTGTGAAAACGGCAGAGAAAGGCTACGATTTGCCCTTGTCAAAAAGCTGCATCTTTTCCTGCCCAAACTCTTCCAAACTGGGGCCCGAATCGAATCCCCAGAAAGTCTATCAAGGCAACTCTGTGCCTCTTTGACAACTAGACGACTCGGAAATGTATTTAAACTAGTCCTCCCGAGTCTGACTAAAACCCCTTCTCCCCTGGTTTATTTTAATTTTTTTTGTGTGTGGATACACTTACAGATCTTTGTTAATAAATTACATCAAAATGACTTGAAGTTTGGGAGAGAGGATGCTATAAGCCCCCTCCCTGCGCTCCTTTCAAAAAAAAAAATCTGAGCAAATAGTGCCCCTGGTATTGTAAAGCTTTGAATGTTTTCACACCCCATTAATTTATTACTTCTCCTTCTTCATCTTTAAATTTCATTTTTTTTCCAAACAGGGGAAGGGGAGAAAAAAACCCCTAGCTCCCTGCTGCTTGCGAGATTTCCATCTTGTTGTTAATTTTCTCTGCTCCATATGGAACACCAGACATTTCACCTGGAGGCTGTACTAGATTTTTCTGTAGTGATCGTACCTCCGGAGGGGCAGAACTGTCATTTCTGGATCCGGGCGCATCTGTCTGTGCCAGGCTTCTTCTCCCCCTCCGTTTCCCTCTTCTTTTTTTTTCCGATTGGCACCAAAGAGTGCGAATAACAAATTGGGCGCACCTGAGCTTTGGTTATTAGTGGGTTTCTGTGTTTGTGTGGCAGGTCTCCGAAACTCGTGAGCGGATTGTTCTCCGGGACCAGAGAAGATCTTCTTTCCTTTGGTCATCTTTCCTCTTCGGAGGCCTGGCTTTGGGGAGCGCTGCCCTCCATCCGCCGCAACGGGTAGGGGAGGAAAGCGAGAGGAGTAAATATTTCATCCTGCCTTGTCATTGATTAGAAAAGAGCCTTTAATTTCATCTCACCCCATGTTGCGATTAATTTGCATTCTTTGTCAGAAGTTAATGGAGTTTTTTATGGTTCAGTCTGAAATCCTTGAAGACATCAGCGAGTTGATCTGATGTTTATACAACCGCCAGCGGAATTTCTCCCCCCTCCCCTCCTTCCCCGGCTTTTGATTGATGGGGAGCCGGGTGTTTATTCCAAACGGCTTTTAAAGCTGTTTTTAAGAATTATTTGAATAAAATGCAAGGCGGATATTGTTATCACAGGCAAGATTATCTGTTAAAAATCTGTTTCAAATGAAGAGCACGAGATATCGGACGGAGACCCCGAAAAGAAGAGAGAAAGAGAGAAAGGGCCCTTTCAAACGTTCACAAAACAAATGCTAAAACGCCTTACTGTATTTCTTCGATTCGAACATGCATTTTCCTCGTACAAACATCTTTAAAAATGGGACGTCTTAGAATCGCAGGTGATATATAATTCTCTTATTTCTGAAATTAGTGTCCGTCTTCGAATCAAGAAAATACAGGTCCTTCTCAAAAAATTAGCATATTTATTTATTTATTTTAGGATTTTACCCCGCTCTTCTCAACCCCCGAGGGGTTACAATACGGCACAATTCGATGCCCACATAGCAACAATATAAAACTCCAAAACCCTTCAACCAGGGCCGTAGCCAGGATTTTGGTTCGGGGGCTGAGTTTGGTTCGGGGGGACTGAGACTGGGTGGAAGAGGGTTTATCCTAGCAAACCTTTTGTATTGTTATCCCAATAACCCCATGAAGGTGGGATATAATGAGCATGGTGATATGAATAAACATAACAGTTTAAATAATGGTGAGCATGGTGATCAGATCATGATATGAATAAACATAACAGTTTAAATAATGTACCAGTAAGGCCTTCTCGCGGACCACCCTGAGAATTTCGGGGGGGGGGGCTGAAGCCCCCTTAGCCCCCCCCCCCGGCTACATGCCTGCCTTCAACAATTAAAATACATTAAAATACATTAAAATACAATTACATTAGCATCATACGCATTCATTCCAAGTTCAAACAATGTTCAGTCCATAAAAGTATTGGCCCTCTTCATCCACTTCCATTAAAATCCCATCTAACATACTGCCTTGTGCTGGTGTGCAAACGCCTGGTCCCACAGCCAGGATTTTACCTTTTTCCTGAATGCCAGGAGGGATGAGGTGGACCGTACCTCAATAGGGAGTGCATTCCACAGGCGGGGAGCCACCACCGAGAAGGCCCTGTCCCTCGTCCCCACCAGCCGCATTTGAGAAGTCGGCGGGAGCGAGAGCGGGGCCTCCCCGGATGATCTTAGATTGCGAGGTGGGACGTAGCGGCTGATGCGTTCGGACAAGTAAGCTGGGCCAGAACCGTATAGAGCTTTAAAGGTCAAAACCAGCACTTTGAATTGAGCTCGGATACTGATGATTTTGGCATACATATCTCAAAAAATTAGCATATTCCATCCGACCAAATATGTTAATTTTTGAGACAGTATTTTTGGGTTTTCAGGAGCTGTATGCCTAAATCATCAGTACAAAACAAAAAAAAAGACCTGAAATATTTCAGTTGGTGTGCAATATATGAAAATTTAATTTCTATCATTACATTATGGAAAACAATGAACTTTAGCACTATATGCTAATTTTTGAGAAGGACCTGTACAGGTGTAACAAGTGAGAAAGGTGGTAATATGTGAGCTCTCCTTTCCAAAAAGGGATGATTTTTCTCGTCAAGTTATGCTCTTCCTTTTCGAAAACAGCATCCCGGCCAATGAAGTCACGGACTCTCCAGTCTTGGCCGCTTCCCATTCCTTCTGCCAGTCTCGGCGGCCTGCCTTTTGCCAGCGGTTTGATGGAGTGATGCTGTCTCCTTCCTAACTCAAAGGGACAAGATGGTTAGGCCGGTTAGCTCAACAAAATGATGACATATTGCTTCTCTCCGGGTAGAGACGCCCCGCACACGACGGAGGCAAAAGTGAATAATAGGGAATGTTAAAGAGCAAGAGGCAGCTTGCTCCTCTTTGAGGGTGATTTTATAAAGGAAGGCAGCAGGCCAAAACGTTATTAATGGACAGGGATGTGAGTGTGTGTGTGTGTGTGTGCAACTTGGGTGTGTTTTATCCAGTTCTTCAGAGTTACCTTGAACCGGCACCCCTTGTGAGCTCTGATGGGAAGTGCAAAGGAAAGAACACCTTGACGCATGTCTGACAATTGTGTGTAAGGAATGAACACTTCTCCAAATGGTAGCTCTGCGCACGTAGACCAACACCAATGCTTTTCTGCTCCACTATAATAAATAGTCAAGGCAACTTTCATCTGCAGTTAACACATAATCATAGGATTCTTGAGTCTGGAAAGACCCCAAGGGCCATCCAGTCCAACCCCCTTCTGCCAGGCAGGAAGGCATAGTCTAAGCCAGACCTGGGCATCTTATGGCCTGCGGGCCGGATGCAGCCCGCGGGCCAATTCTGGACGGCCCGGGCACAAGGGCGTCGGGGGCGTGGCCATTTCTGCAAAGCCTGCGTCGGCAGACAGCCCGCCACTCTGGAGAACCATCAGAGGAGCGACGGCTTTGGAGTGCCTGCCATCAGCAGGAGCAGTCGGCGACGATCGCCAGGATGATCAGCCGCCACAGGTCGCCGACTGCTCCCACTGCAGGCCCGGATCGCCTCCCGGGATGGCAGGCACTCCAAAGCCGGGACGGCAGGCACTCCATGGCAGGGCGGTCAGCCGATCGGGAACACCTCTGACAGAATGGCTGGGGGTGAGAGCAAGCGGAGGCCTGCAGCCTCTGATCATCTGCTGCTCTGCTCTGCTGCGGCGGCGGCTGAGTCTGCTTTGTCATCCTCTGGGCTGGGTCCATTGGGCCATTCCATCTTGGGATCTTTCCTCTCTTGAGGATGTCAGCCTCCATCTTGGTTCGCACTTTGTCTTCTTGAATTTAATTTAATTTAAGTGGTTATTATTATTATTATTTTATAATAATTTTATAATAATATAATAAATAATACAATATATTGTTATATTATATTATAATTTCAATATATTATAATGTCTATATATATACTATAATATAATAATTATGATATTAATACTAATAATATATGAATATTTCTTGATATATTAACATATTAATGATGTGTACTATATAGTAAATATAGTAAATATAAATAAATAAATAATATAGATTAGAATGTAGTTCAGCCTTTAGGTGTGGCCCTCCATAATATTTTTTTGGCTCTCGCGTGGCCTCTTGGAAAAATAATTGCCCACCCCTGGTCTAAGCCCTCCTGAGAGATGACCATCCAACCTGTTTCCAAACAGCCGTGGTTCTCAATCTGTGGGTCCCCAGATGTTTTGCCTTCAATGCCCAGAAATCCTAACAGATATCTGGTAAATTGACTGGGATTTCTGGGAGTTGTAGGCCAAAACATTGGGGACCCACAGGTTGAGAACCACTGAGATAGAGACTCAATCTCATTCTAAGGAAGTTCATATTCCACTGCTGAACGGCTCTCGCCGTCAGGAAATTCTTTCTTATGCTGAGGTGGAATCCTTTTTCCTGCCATTTGAATCCATGGCTCCATTGTGGCCTAGTCTCTGGAGCAGTGGAAAACAAGGGTTCTGCTTCCTTTATGTGACCTCCTTTCAAATGTTTAAACATGGGTCGCCTGTCCCCTGTCAACCTTCTCTTCTCCTGTCTAAACCTGCTCAGTTTCCCAAGGTGATCCTCAATGGTTTCTATGCTTTGGACCGTTTTGGTGACCCTTCTCTGGAGCCCTTCCATCTTGCCCACCTCCTTCTTGAATGGCTTTGCCTAGAAGGTTATTATTCCAAGTGAAGAGGCCTGACCGAAGCAGAAGAGAGTGGGACTGTGACTTCCCTTGATCTTGACACTAGACTCCTATCAGAATGTTATCAGTGTGCTGATGACACCCAGCTCATTCTGAAAATGGAAGGCCGACCGGACTCCATACCTTCTTGTTTCCAATAGTGCCTTGAAGCCGTTACTGGTTGGCTGCGTGCCAGTAGATTGAAGGTGAATCCAGCAAAGACGGAGATACTGTGGCTGGGCCGCCCGGTGGGTGGGGAGGTCCGACTGCCTAGCTTGGATGGCGAGGCATTATGCCCGACATCCTCAGTAAAGAGCCTTGGGGTCATTTTAGACCCGTTGCTGTCGATGGAAGCCCAAGTCTCCATTGTCAGCAAAACTGCCTTTTTCCACCTGCGGCAAGCTAGGTGTCTGGCCCCCTACCTATCCAGAGACGACCTGGCCATGGTGCTCCAAGCCACGGTCATCTCGAGACTGGACTACTGTAACACCCTTTACATAGGCCTACCCTTGTCAGTGATCTGGAAACTTAAGCTCGTCCAGAATGCCGCTGATCAACTTCTCACTGGGACCCCAGTGAGATGTCACATAACACCTATTCTCCAGCAGCTCCACTGGCTTCTGGTCAAGCACCGGATCACCTTCAAGGTGATGGTGTTAACTTTCAAGGCCTTGCATGGTCTGGGGCCGCTGTTTCTGAGGGACTGTCTCTTCCCCTACCAACCCCAGAGGTCACTTCGTTCCGAACAAATGAACCTCCTTGAAGTGCCGACCTTCAAAGCAATTTGTCTCACATCGACCCGGCGCAGAGCCTTTTCTGTAGTGGCACCGTCAATCTGGAACACTCTTCCAAGCAAGACCTTTCCGCAAGGCCTGCAAGAACCACCTTTTCCAGCTAGCTTTCGATTGCTAAGCTGGAAATCTTTTCTCTAGGCTAGTTTAAAATGTTGTTTTTTAACTTCTGTTGTGCTTTTACTTGATTGTAAGCCGCTCCGAGCCCTCAGGAAGTGGCGGCATACAAGTCCAAATCATAAATAAATAAATAAATAAATAAATAAATAAATCAGTGCAGCCCAAGATGCAACTCATCCCTCTTCCATTACAATCATGTTTTCCTTCCGTTTAATTACGTTTCTTTTTTAAGAGTGATTTTTTTTGACATCTTGCTTATTGAAGTCCCCACTAAGTGGATGGAAATGCCAACGTTGCCATACATGTAACCCTGGGAAATGCCATAAAGGAGACTACACTAGACATGGAGTCATAAAGTCTCACGCTTCCAAATTTCCCATTGGTTTTGCAGTTATCCAAAGTTTTCTCCTTCCACACGCTTTTGTTATCCATTTTTTAAATATTTTTTTCAGTCTAGTTTGTGGGGGAATGTTTTTATGTCCATCTCTTCCATGACGATCCACTAATGGCAGGGTGAGGATGTGAAGAGCGGGGTTCTTTCCTCCATTCCCAAAGGATTTGATGCCAAAGTGACTTGTAAACACATGCCACGATGACCCATGTCACGCTATAATGCAGCCCTTCTCTTCCCATTGCAATAGAGAACATTTTGCAAATGGCTTTTGACTACTAATTCAAAAGCCTTTCCAGGAGAGGAAGAGAAGAAAAAAAACACTTTGTTTCAGCAGATTCCTACCTCATGATGATTCCTGCCAGGTCTATTGAATTGCGGGTCAAAGAGCTCTTCATCCAAGGACTTCCATTTAAAAGCAATTCCTTTTATTTGCCGCATCTTAAAGGGCTGAATAATTGGCTGGTTTTAATTGAGGCTCCTGCTTTCTGCTCCGCGATACCAGCAAGGTCCAAGGTTCCTTCTCTTATATGTAATCCATAGTATTGACCAGGTTTGGCCTCTTTGCATTTCAGCCTGAAAGCGACTTGAAGGAGGGGCCCGGGGAGGATGAAATAATTTTGTTTAACTGCCTGCGTTGAAAGGCAGTTTTGCCAGGGTTTTCTTCCTCCCTTGATGGAGCTGTCATTCATTAAACATTCATTTATTTTTGCGAGAACAAATTGAAGACCGGCATCAGTTGGTCGAATAAGAGCAACACTTGTGCTGTCATTCATATGCAATACCGAGCCCTCCGAGAAGGATTGACCACCATTGCAAGCCAACAGTGTTCCACTCTGGCTTATCATTTAAAATCTTTAAGATTGTATGTGTGCGCGTGTGTGTATGGTGATTGTAGACTGATTCTTCTGGAAGCGATCTGCTACTCTTTTTTAAAAAACATGCCAACAGGATCTAAATATTGGTTCAACGATAGCTTTTTTTGTCTTCCCAAATGCAAAAGCTTATGTCTGTGTTCATACCCAAAACATAGTATTTTGGAGATTACTAACTGGAGCAAGCTACAGGGAGTTGTCAACCCCCCTGTTCAAACAGCTCCACTGGCTGCCAATGAGTTTCTGGTCCCAATTCAAGGTCCAGGTGATTACCTACAAAGCCCACGGTTCAGGACCTGGCAGGATAAACGAAATGGTCCGGTCGTTTTCAAAGCGGGAGAGGCGGACACACTGGTGGAACTTCATGTCCTCCAGCTCCACTGACTTGCTTTTGCCGCGGCCAGTGTTGTCGAAGAGGACTTTGTCATTCAAGCCAAGGCGCAGCTCTGGCATCCCCGACAGGAAGACCCGCATCTTGATGGAGCCCATGATCTCACTGCGCAGGACGTTCCCGTTGGCACTCACCAAGAGGTTGACCGACTCGATGACGTCCAAGAACACCTCGGTTTTTCAGTACTTGATCCCTTTGGACCGCCAAGAGACTGCGTTGGTGACTGTGGCGGGAGGACGGGGTGCCCCTGTTTCCAACTTGTGGCCTTCTTGCGTGATGTACTCTTGTAAAATCTTGCTGTCAGTGGTCTGGGGATAGCCAAAATCCATGAGCTCATCGAGGAGTTCATAAATGAAAATTGTCCCGAATGCTTTCCTCTTCCAGCTCTTTGAAATATTCAGAAAATACCTGAACCACTTTGTACAGAAAGGAGAACACCAATGAGACGCAGGCATTCTTTTTCGAGGTGGCTACCAAATACAGGTTGTTGTGTTTGATCCACATGAAGCGGATGCCTCCATGTGCCAAGATGGGCGAGAGCGTCCCTTCCTCCTCCTTCTCCATCAGGATAGGCATGAAATGCTCAACTTCTGACATGTCTACATCACCGCAGTAATTCCTACAGATGAGAACCTTTCCCTTCAGGTCCAGTCATTCAACTGATAGTGAATGGTGATACTTGTTTTTATTAATCATAACCCAAATGTGATGTTATTAATTTCTGAAATGCTGCATTCCATTGTTGTACTTTCACCTGACTTAGCCGATGGTTTGTTGACCGAAATAAAGGCTACTGACTGACTGGTTCAGGAACTGCCTATCTTCTCCTACGGACCAGTACGAGCCCTAAGATCATCCAGGGAGACCCTTCCCTCACTCCCACCTCTATCACAAGCACGGTTGGTGGGGATGAGGGAGAGGGCCTTCTCGGTGGTGGCCCCCTGGCTCTGAAACTCTCTACCTAGGGAGATCAGACTGGCGCCTACCCTGTCCATCTTCCGCAAGAAGCTAAAAACATGGATGTTCCACTGTGCCTTTGACTAGGCAGTTCCAAAGAATTGGCCAGTTACCCAAGTTTCCGGCACTTTAGCATGGCCCTCGGCTCTATAATTCTGGCATTTTAATGCCCAAGAACATTATTCTCCCAGCCCTGCCTTTTTGAATTTTGCACTTGCCCATAGCTCTATCTAGGAATTTTGCACAAACTCAGAGCCCTCTGAATTCTGCACTTTATTGCTCAGCATTGTACTGTTTTTTTATGTTTTATTTTGATAGATGGTTTTAACTCTTGTTTTCTTTGGGCTTGTCCCTTTGTAAACCGCCCCAAGTTTCTTTGGGGAGATGGAGGCGGGGTATAAAAATATTATTATTATTATTATTATTATTATTATTTGAAACACAACAAGGCGAGTCCACAGCAAACAAGATCTCTCTGCTGTATTGGATCACACATCGGGCACATCCCAAGTGTCTAGGACCTTGTGATGTATCGGTGAATAATGCATGCAGATCCCAGTAAGTTGGCCTTTTGCAGTTGGCAGGTGGTAATTTTGTCAGCACCGATTGTGTTTAAGTGCGGGCACTGCACCCAGTGTGCCAATCTTTAGGCACTGCACCAAGTGTGCCAATCAACACTGGGACCACCTTTACTGGCTTGTGCGAGTCTATGCAGTTCGATCTTTAAATCCTCATATCGTGTCAGCTTTTCCAGTTGTTTCTCTTCAATCCTAATTATTGTTGTTGTTATTGTGATTATTATTATTATTATTATTGATGCTGTATTTGAGGTTTATGTTTGAGAATGGGATTCTCCCAGCCTCCATTATTGTATGACTAGGGCTTCATCATTCATACATTCAGTTTGACACTACTTTGACTGTGACTCAATGCAATGGAATCCTGGGAGTTGTAGTTTTGCAAGGTCCTTTTCTGCCAAAGCATTTTTATACTGAAGATTGCTTTCAAAGAAACGAAGCTGCTGTGTATTTTTTCCATGAACTGTATGCAAAGGTAATGCTGCTGGAACTGTTTTGTCTTCAGTGTTGGGGCTCGCAGAAGGCAAACACCTTCATTCCGCAGTGAGAAATATGCCTAATATAAGCTTGAGTCGCTTTGGAGAAAATACGGCCATGATGCTTAATTTTTTTAGCAAAGTCAGTTGATGGGGAAGAGTACAGCGGTAGAAATAGCCAGGTTGGAGCAGCGTAGAGCAATAAATACAGCCAACTTTCTGGTCCCATAGTAAAAAGGGCAATGGTGACTTTAATGGGAAGCATCCCCCAAACCCAGCAAAAGAACAACCTGGCCTTCCTCGCATCCACGTTAAGATGTTATTGAAGGTCTTGAGTGCATTGAATTAATCCTAGGTATCTTGATGCAAAATTTAGAAGGAGGTGGAAAGGGCAACATAGTGTGGTAGAAATCAGTAGTAGGGCCTTTATGTACCTGTGTGTGTATCTTTCGGCTGAAAAGGTCTGCAAAGGTGTAAAGCTGCTGCTGGAAGACCACAAAGGAAGGCTGACCTGAAGGAGGATTTATGGGTTCAAGTGCCCCGGCCAACGGATTTCGATAAATGTCTTCTTTAGGAGCAACAATTACAAGGCTGTGTTTTCCTCTCAAGCACCAAGCACCTTTTCAAATGGGAAAACTGTGATTGTCCTCCCTGAAAAACACATCAGTCTCCTTCAGCACCAGTCCAAGATGCACTCGTCCCTTAGGTATTAATGGAAACCGCCTCGTCATTAAGAAGCCAGGGATGTTATTTGTCCATCTCCGGAGCTTGCGGATAGCACTTAAGAGCATCGTACAAGAATGGCCGGCCCCTCCTTGGCCATTTCTGTGCAATCCCAGCCTAAATTGCCTTCTTCCGCCATGTGCAACAAGTGTCCTGACTCTGAATATTGGAAGGTGGACAAGTGACCCTCATGGAAAGAAGGAGCATTTGAGAGAGCTTCGGAATAGCACCATTCCATGTCTTTGTCTTGATGAAGCTTGGTGGACCAACTCTTGGGATTGTCCCAGTCTTTGCTGTAAAACATTTCAAGAGGTTTCTGGTGTATCTCTCCTTCGGTCTTGGCACTCCATGTCCTCCTACTTTCTCATTTTGTCCTCAAGTTTCTGCTTGGACTTCAGGCCCGGATTATCCATAAGACCAACCTAGGCCATGGTTGTTGCAGCCCCTGAGGGCGAAACGTTAGGAGAGCATGCTTCTGGGAGGAAACGGGGCCAGGCGGCCGCAGGGAGCACTCCGCGTCCCCCAGGGGGACCCCGCCGCAGGGAGGGAGGGGGAAGGAGGCCTCGTTTTGGGGCGCCTGCCCGTGTCCGCCATGTTTGTGCCGAGCGGAAGTCCAGCGAGAGGGGTGGCCTACGCTTCCTAGAGAGATGGAAGAAAGAGACCTGTGCTTCCCGCTGTCTCACTTCCGGAGGAGAGGAGAAAGGGAGAGAGAAAGTGAGAGAGGAAGGGAGGGCAAGGTAAGAGGGGTTATGCGTGCATGTGTGCTGGGGCCTGAGCGAGTGGCCCCTTGGGTCTGCTTCCCCCTCCATCCCTTGGTCACTCACTCTTTCCGGGGCTGAGGCCCTTCCCCCCTCCTCCTGGCGGGTCTCCGGCCTCAGCAGGACCTTTGCCACGGCCTTGGCAAGGAAAGGGAGGGAGGGTTGGCCGCTTGCTCTCCCCTGGCATGGCGGCGGCGTGTGTCATCCCATGCTCAGCAGTGTCCTTGGACCGTGCCCGGGGGCGCAGGTGGCAACCAAGAGCCTCCTCATGAGACCAGGCCCAAGCCGGGGGGAAGGGCCTCCAGCGAGGTCTCCCTCCCTCCCAGACAGGCGCCGGCAGCATATAAATGTCGTAAATAAATAAATAATAAAAAAATATGCCTGACATAAACGGTTGGCTTCCCTAGGGAACGGTTCTTGGCCGGAACCTTGTTTCTCGCGGTGTGTTTCCTGGGGTGGGGAGGGAAGATTATCGCTGTTGGACCTGCATTTCCTGTTTGGGACTGGAAGGAAGGAAGGGGCCGTACTTGCTGCCTCGAGGCCTGAAAGGAGAAGACTGGGAAGCGGGCACCTGGGTCCCTCCGCCAGGCCAAGATGGCCGCTGTGATCCGGAAGGACTGCTACCTGCAGGGCCTGGCCAGGAAGACCTGCATCCAGGAAGGCAGCAGCAGCAGGAGTGCCCAGGGTGCGTGCTCACCCTTCCTCGGGGGATGGAGGCCTGGCTCTCTCCCTCCCTCTCTCTCCCCAGGCCTACAACTCCAAGAGGCACCCCACTTGGGCGAGGGAGAGAGCCCGGCGGCGTAAAGGGGGCGTAATTCCATCGTGTGGCCTTGGACGCAAAAAGGTGTTAATCCGGGCCTGTTGGACTTACGTTTTTCCCGTGTATCAGAGCGATTCCGATGCGACCCCGACCTCTTTCTGCCACTCTGTCTCCCCATCATGGAATCCTCTTCATCTTCCCTTGCTGGAAAAGGTAGGATTGCACCCTGCTCAGAGGAATTCTGCCTCCCATGTGCTGGAGAGAAAGCTTCCAATCCTTCTCCTCCTCCTTCATAAACCCAATTAGCTGTCAAGTCCTGGTAAATATGCAGTGCAGGTTGTCGGGCAGACATTTTGCCCCCTGAAATGTAAACAGCATATTGTCTTAGGCGGGATCGGAACAGCCTCTATCGCTGAAAATGAATTCAGATACAACATCTTCCCCTTGTGCACTTCCAGGTTGCTCTAGTTCCTGGCTCTTTCTAGGGACTGCCACTCGTGCAGTGTGACAGGAGATGCATTGCGGTGCCCTGATGCTCTGGGTGCATCTACTTTGCAGAAGCAATGCAGTTTGACACCATTGTAACTGTCCTGACCCAATGCTAGAGAATCAGGGGATTTTAATTTTGTGAAGTTTTTTAGCCTTTTCTGCCAAAGAGCACTGGTGCCTCGCCAAAACTACATCTCCCGGGATTCTATAGCACTGAGCCATAGCAGTTCAAGTGGGGTCAAACTGTAGTAATTCTACAGTGTAGATCAGTGGTTCTCAAACTTTTTTGGCCTACCGCCCCCTTTCCAGAAATTTTTTTACTCACCGCCGCCCTAGAAATTAATTTGCTAAAGTGCCACTGCCAGAGAGGGCTCTGAGGGGATGGGTAGCCGCAGCCTGAGGGGACGAAGAAGCAAGGCATGCTCTCCCCGCGGAAGCCCCGGGCTCTCTTGCTCCCTCCGCCACCTCCACCAGGGAAAACCACGCTTTCTTCCACAGTGGCGGGGAGGCTCCGCCGGAGGATGCGGAGGCCTTTGTACTGCAGCCTTCGCACTGCACTGCATGTGGGGGTCAAAGCAAAGGGGGCAGGGCCAAAGAAGTGGGGGGGCGCAACCTTTCCTAAATGGCCAATGGTTCACCACCCCCTTAAAGGGGCTCAACTGCCCTCCAAATGCCCCTAAGCCTCCCACCGCCCCCTTGGATCACCCCACCCCTACCAGGGGGCAGTACAGCCCACTTTGAGAATCAGTGGTGTCGATCCATGGTGTCCAAACTACGGCTTGCCGTCTGGATGCTGCCCTCCAAGGCCATTTACCTGGCCCTGTCCTAACTTTAGACTTAGGAGCACTCTAAGTCAGAAATGACTTGAAGGCCCACAACAACATCAATCCTAATTGACTCTCTACTCCAGTGTTTCCCAACCAATGTGCCAGGATGTGCTGTGGGAAATTGGAACCTCCAGGAAGGGGGGGGGGGTCTATTACGTTGAAGTATAAAAACCCTAAGAAACCTACCTCAATAAAGGCACCAAATTACAAACACCCCCCCCCCCACCCGTTGTCTACTTGGTCTCTCCCTCTCCATGCATTGGGAAGGGCCGCCTCCCTTTCCCCAAGTAGAGACCTCCTCTTGCCTCCTGGGGGTTCTGTGTGGGAAGTTTGGCCCAGTTCTATCATTGGTATGGTTCAGAATGCTCTTTGATTGTAGGGGAACTATAAATTCCAGAAACTACAACTCCCAAATGTCAAGGTCTATTTCCCCTGAACTCCATCTGCGTTCATATTTGGGCATATTGAGCATTCATGCCAAGTTTGGTCCTGATCCAACATTATTTAAGTCCACAATGCTCTCTGGATATAGGTGAACTACAACTCCAAAACTCAAGGTCAATGCCCACCAAACTCTTATAGCATTTTCTCTTGGTTATGGGAGTTCTGTGTGGGAAGTTTGTGTCTTTCTGCCATTCCTGCCAGGATATCTATGTTGTGTTCGTTGAAACAGGCCCAGGTTTCAGACTGCGTGTATAAATACATTTTAAAAACATATTAACTATATGTATTACTGTGTTACGAGTGTCATTTTGTGTCATTTTGGTTGGTGGTGTGCCCCAGGATTTTACAAATGTAAAAAGTGTGCCGCGGCTCAAAAAAGGTTGGGAAACACTGCTCTAGTCAGTCAAAAACAGGCCCACACTTTTCATTGACATACTGGGACATTTTCCTATAATCCAACACAGTTCCCTTTGTTTTTTGTTGACCTCAAAGCACGGTTGTTAGGAGAAGACGGGGAGCTAGAAGCTCCTTGGAGCAAATGTCAGAATAGTAAACAAAACAGTTAAATAAACCCACCAGCTCTTCTATCGGATTAAATATTGCACTGCTGGGGCTTGGAATCTGTTTAACACTGTCAGGATTTAAGGTGTTGTGCATATCTTGGAATAATTGCTGATTTAAAGTGGTATTTGGAGACTTGGAATAAGATGCGAGCGTTGATATCATGATATTAGGGATGTGTTGCATTTTATTTTGGTTAAGGCTTTGCAAAATTCCAAATGGGTTTTTGATTGCAGTACAGATACACCCACTTTGTGATTGGGTTTATGGGGAGGCCTTTCCCTAATCATAATTTCATGGGGATTGTTGCTCCCTATCAGAAGAGGGAGCAGAGCCTCCAAATCCAGTGGCAGAAGCATCAGCTGTCCATCATGCCTGGCACAACTCTGCTGAAAATATTAAATGGCTGAGGAAGGCCAAGTTAACTAAGTGGTTTAGCCCAAAAGAAACCCACTGCAAGACAGAAGGACATGCTGATATTTGCAAAATATGGGCCTGGAAGGCAATGGTAAAATCATAAGGATCCAAATAAAAAGGGTGGTCAGGGAAATAATCAGGAAAATAGCCTCATCCTTGAAGTTGGTCATTGGAGCATCGTTTTCAATGGTGTCGTTGGTGCAAGAGAAGCCACAATGCAACACGGTCCATGTGCCACAACTGAGAATAAATGCTGTGGTTGGAAGTCATAATGCAATGTGGTCCATGTGCCACTAGTAAATGCAAATGCTATGGTTGGAAGCCATGATGCCACATGGTCTGTTTGCAACTCCTGAGAGTAAATGCTATAGTTGGTAGTCGTGATGCCACATGGTCCGTGTGCCACTCCTGAGAGTCAATGCTATGGTTGGAAGCCATGATGCCACATGGTCTGTTTGCAACTCCCGAGAGTAAATGCTATAGTTGGAAGTCGTGATGCCGCATGGTCTGTGTGCCACTCCTGAGAGTAAATGCTATGGTTGGAAGTCACAATGCCACATTGTCCATGTGCCATTCCTGAGAGTCAACACTATGTTTGAAGCCACAATGCCACATGGTCCGTGTGCCACTCCTGAGAGTAAATGCTGTGGTTGGAAGCCATGATGCCACATGGTTCATGCACCACTACTGAGAGTCAACGCTATGTTTGCAAGCCACGATACCACATAGTCCATGTGCCACTACTGAGAGGAAATGCTGTGGTTGGAAGCCACAATGCCACATGGTCCATGCGCCGCTACTGAGAGTCAACACTATGTTTGGAAGCCACAATGTCACATGGTCCGTGTGGCACTTCTGAGAGTAAATGCTGTGGTTGGAAGCCGTGATGCCACATTGTCCATGCGCCATTCCTGAGAGTCAACACTGTTTTGAAGACACAATGCCACATGGTCTGTGTGCCACTCCTGAGAGTAAATGCTGTGGTTGGAAGCCGTGATGCCACATGGTTCATGCACCACTACTGAGAGTCAACGCTATGTTTGCAAGCCACGATACCACATAGTCCATGTGCCACTACTGAGAGGAAATGCTATGGTTGGAAGCCACAATGCCACATGGTCCATGCGCCGCTACTGAGAGTCAACACTATGTTTGGAAGCCACAATGTCACATGGTCCGTGTGGCACTTCTGAGAGTAAATGCTGTGGTTGGAAGCCGTGATGCCACATGGTCCATGCGCCATTCCTGAGAGTCAACACTGTTTTGAAGCCACAATGCCACATGGTCCGTGTGCCACTCCTGAGAGTAAATGCTGTGGTTGGAAGCCGTGATGCCACATGGTTCATGCACCACTACTGAGAGTCAACGCTATGTTTGTAAGCCACGATACCACATAGTCCATGTGCCACTACTGAGAGGAAATGCTATGGTTGGAAGCCACAATGCTATGTGGTCCACGTGCCACTGCTGGCACTGGAGTCAGTCTCCTTTGTGTTGTCCCTTCAAGGCCAGAGCGACCATTTCGTGCCATGTTTCTGGGTCTACATTCAAGGAGAAGGGAGCAGGGCAACCGACAACCTTGCTCCGCAGGCTTACCCCAAAAGTTGGTTTGCAGAAAATATCTGTTTGAAGTTTGAAGACATTCCGCAATGTTCTGGAGCATCTGAGAATGTTCTCTCTCAGCCACATAATTAAAGTTTCCTTCAGAAAAAAAAATAATGGGGGGAGGGATGGGGAGGGGCGTTGTTGTGAGCGAAGCCTGGCAGTAATCCAAAATTCTAATTTCTGACTATGATTTAATTTCAATTTTAAATAAATCGGTTTTTAATTTAAAAAGAGTGAGCTTCATAACATTAGCGATGATTGCAACATTAAGCGCAGTGTTCACCATCGAGCAATATAAAACATTATTTATATCTGAATCGTAAACTGCCTTTTGAAATGGATTATGGTTTTCCTCCCTCTTCTAATACAACCTGGAGGGTACTAAAAAGTGTTGTGTGAAATTAACATTCTGCTGACTTTCGCCTATAAATGAGAAGCGAGCTATTAACATTTGTGTATTTTCATTATGTAAATTGTGTTAACACATGCCCACAAATTGCCACCAGCGATACAATAATTTTCTCTCAGTGATCATAATGTGTCCAAGTGAGTCATTTTGATTATGACATGCTAATTACATATTGCCTCCCCTCTTTTCTCCCCCCCCCCCTTCTCTTATTTTCAGATTCAGAAAAACCAGGGATCTTTAATGGTAAGCTTTATGAGTTTGGGGGAAAAATTCACTTTTCTTTTTCCTGATGACTGCTTCCTTTGCATGCTCGAATGCCTTGTTTTAAACTTCGCAAATTGCATTTTGTGGAAAACGCAAACCTTTAACTGCCTGTATTAGATTAGGTACCATTAGAAATAATAGGACATCCTGAGCCGCAATGTTTTTATAAGAGTTTGCTGCCGTTGATTAATCTTGCTATATTTTATTGCATTAATGATTTTTTTTCTTTCCACTCCACTGTAAAGATATTGCATATCGCCTAATACTTCTCTCTCTTTCTCTCTCTCTCGTTCCCTCCGCCCGCTCCTTTCTATCACAGCCTCTTCAGTTACTCCAGTGCATTGTTGATGAGGTGAGTCGCCGTCTTATGTGCTTTCACTCCTAAAGTCATTCCTAATGGACTGGAAAGCTTATATTTTGTTTCCTAATGAAGCACAATGGCCCGGCGTCCTCAACGGCGAGAGCCAAGTTGCCTGGTGCAGCGTGGCGCCCTCCTCCTCTTCTTCGAGTGCCGCCCGTCCTTGTCCCGCTTTGTGCCGCTTCCTGGCTCGCTCCGATTCAACCCTTGGAAAGATGGGCCCTTTCCGAGGAAGTCCGGGGCTTATTCCCCCTCCCTTAGGGCTAACAGGGACACCCCCACACCCATCCATACATGCCTACAAGCCCCCATGTTAATTGATCACCTCTCCACCTTGCCAGATGTGGCAGACGGGAGGAGATGAAAGCTGCCATCTTGCCTCCGCATACCAGGCTCGCTTTGGGTGTGCTGTTAAAAGGGGTCGGAGTTGAATAGTAAACAAGAGCCGATTCGAAGGCTGCCTTCTTCTCTCTTTGGGTTTTGCTATGGTTGGAACCCACCCCCCGGATGGGACGCACCCCCTTGTTTTCAGCTCCCAAATCTCTTTGTCGGGGAGATTTGCCCAACTTTTGGAATCCCTTTTTTCCCCTTGACTGGCTTGCCACCCTTTTATCTAAGCAGGCCCGGATTACCCATAAGGCCACCCTAGGCCATGGCCTAGGGCGGCAGTTTTGGGGAGCAGCAGATCCGGATCCCCCCAAAAAGTTTTTATTAATTCAAAAAAATTCCAAAAAAAGTGTGCATGCGTGCGCGGCAACAGGACGCCTCTTTCTCCTCCGCACCGCGCCCCACCCTCCTTCCTTGACTGAAGGAAGGAGGGCGGGCGAGGAGGAGAAAGAGGCGGAGGGACCCTGCCGTGCATACGCCTGGCGGGAGCGCCTCTTTCCCCTCCGCGCCCGCCCTCCTTCCTTGATTGAAGGAAGGAGGGCGGGCGCGGAGGGGAGAAAGAGGCCTTCCACCCAGCGCGCCTCGCGCTGCAGGGGTTCCTCCACCTCTTTCTCCTCCTCGCCCCGCCCTCCTTCCTTCAATCAAGGAAGGAGAGCGGGGCGAGGAGAAAAAAGAGGAGCACTTCCGCCGCGTGCGCATGCGCAGCAGGGGTCCCTCTGCCTCTTTCTTCTCCTCGCCCCGCCCTCCTTCCTTGACTGAAGGTAGGGGGCGGGGCACGGAGGAGGAAGGTGGCCTAGGGCGCCGAACTTCCTTAATCTGGGCCTGTATTTAAGTCATAGCTCCTCAAACTCTTTAAGCCGTGATCCAGTTCGTGGTCCCTGCAGCTGTTGAAGGGGCAGGACTATAGTTTGTTTTTTTAAAAAAAACACACACACACAAAAAGGTTCCTCTGTACCAGTGGTTCCCAAACTTTTTTGGCCTCCCGCCCCCTTTCCAGAATTTTTTTTTACTCACTGCCCCCCTAGAATTTTTTTTTATTTAATAGCAATTAAACAGAAAGATATATGTATTAATGAAGTGCTTCTCAACCTTTCTAATGCCATGACCCTTAAATAAGGTTCATCATGTTGTGGTGACCCCCAACCATATTTTCGTTGTTACTTCATAAATAATTTTGCTACTCTTACGAATTCTAATTCAAATATATAATATGCAGGTCAAAGCGAAGGGGGCAAGGCGAGGCCAAAGAAGAGGGCCGCGCGACCCCTCCTAAATGGCCAATCATTGACTGCCCCCTTAAAGGGGTTCGTGTCCCCCCCAAATTCCCCTGAGCCTCCCACCGCCCCCTTGGATCGCCTCACCGCCCACCAGGGGGTGGTACCGCCCACTTTGAGAATCAGTGCTCTAAGTGGCTGATGAGATAGTCAAGTAAATTAGGATTGCTGTTGTTGTTGTCTACCTTCAAGTCGTTTCAGACTCAGGGAAACCCTAAGTCTAAAGTTTGAGGTGGGGTAAAGGACCTTGGAGGGCTACATCCAGACCACGAGCCATAATTTGGGGAGCCCTGGTCCAAGGGAACCAACAGTCCAATGCTTAAATGAAGCATCCCATAAATGCAGAGCCACTGGGTTGCTGTGAGTTTTCCGAGCTGTATGGCCAGGTTGGTTCATCAAGTGGTCGTCGTGAGAGTGGCCCAGCATTTCTGTGTTCTCAGATAATATGCTGTGTCCAAGTTGGTTCATCATGTGCTCTGCTATGGCTGACTTCTCTGGTTGAGTTAGTCTGCAGTGCCTTTCGCGTTCCTTGATTCATGTTGTTGTGCTGCATTTGGGACCGCTAATTCAACCAGAGAAATCAGCCATAGCAGAGCATTTGATGAACCGACACGGACACAGCATATTATTTGAGAAGACAGAAATACTGGACCACTCTCACAACGACCACTTGACATACAGCTCGGAAAACTCAAGTGCCTCATTTGTGGAGCGATACGTCACATCCTTCCACGGTTTTCCCTGACTGGGAACGGACCTTCTGGGACTAATAAAGACTGCCTATACCGGACTATACCCACACACCCTGGAATAGTGTGAGTACTACTCACATTGCATAGAACACCTTGTTGACCAACTTATATTGTGTAGAACTCTCGATGTACTGAACGTATTTGTGTAGAACGCCTTTAGTTGATATTGATATTGGGTAGAACTCTCTATGTGTTGAACGGAATTTGTGTTGAACTTAGAATGTACTTAACTAGTTGGATACTTGCGGACAGGAGCCCGCTACTACTGAGTATATACAATACAATAATGAGATACATATAAAAAAATATATACAATTTGGATTTTCCGAAAAGAGTTTGTTCACTAGAATCTGTGGCTTGTTGTTCTTAGTTATACGGAACCTAGAGTAGAATTATCTTTTGTTGTTTAGTATCACTCTCACAACCGCCATGTCAGACTACACAGAAAAGCCATTGAAATCCACAAGCATGTGGACAATTGCAACAGAAAGGAGGAAACGATGAAAATGAACAAAATCTGGCTACCAATAATTTTAAAAAACCTCTAAAATCAGGGCAGTAAAGAAAGGACAACATTCAGAAACGGGGATTCCAGACAAGAAACAATCAGGGCCAGCGAACACCTCCCAACAAAGGATTCCCCCAGGCAGGAAGCAGTTAATCCTTGAAGCTGCAAGGCTTTTCAGTGCTAATCAAGGTGATCAACTCCAGCATTCACACTTGCCTCAAAAGGACAAGAGTTCTTTCTCCCACCCTTTCCACAGATATATAAACCCCATTTGCAGAGTTTCCAACAGACCTCACAGCCTCTGAGGATGCCTGCCATAGATGTGGGTGAAATGTCAGGAGAGAATGCTTCTAGAACAGGCCTGGGCAAACTTCGGCCCTCCAGGTGTTTTGGACTACAACTCCCACAATTCCTAACAGCCTGCCGGCTGTTAGGAATTGTGGGAGTTGTAGTCCAAAACACCTGGAGGGCCGAAGTTTGCCCAGGCCTGTTCTAGAACATGGCCATACAACCCAGAAATCTCACAGCACCCCAGTGATTCTGGCCATGAAAGCCTTCGACAACACAATGCAGAGCCAGTTTTTTAAGAAGCCAGTCCACACAAACCTGTCCCAGATACAAACCTAGTAGACTCAATCTCTTCCATTTCATGTACCATGTGGTTCAAGAAGAGAACTTCCATGGGGCTCTGACATGATCAGAAGCAAAGGTGCCTAATGCCTATCAACATTTTAGGCCTCCCTGGGCCTCCTGAGAAGTGGTACTCCCCTTTCCTCCACTTCATGCTATTCCTTTCCCACCTCTTCCTGCTTCTGGGAGCCTTGTCTGGTGAAACCAGAAAGAGAAAGGAAGGAGCTGGGTAAGCTTGGGGCTCAGCTTTCTTTTGGGGGTTGAAAGAAGAAGGCAAAGTTGGCATGTCCTATCCCTGCGGGTCTGGGAGAAGGTGTGGAAGCAAGGAAAACAAGGAACAATGGGAGTCATACAAACCCCAGAAAGAAGGAGGCTGAAGGGGTTGGGATACAACTAGCATGAACGGAGAGCGATTGGGATGATGTGGGGTGAGCCGATGTTGGGTGTGTGGAGATCCTGTGCATTATTTATTTATTTATTTATTATTTCGATTTCTTGGTCGCCCCTTTCAAGTGGCTCGGGGCAACTCACAAATCATTAACGATTACCATCATTAAAAACACAATAAAACATCATAAAAACACAATACATAGCACAAATTAAAACATGATTGGATGTACAGGATTACATCCATAGTTGGATCAGACAATGACGCCCGCCCGCTACATGAAGTCATAGCCCATGGTCATCTCGTGATAGCCCATGGTCATCCCCAGCATTGTTCCTACCCAAATGCCTGTGTAAACAGGAGGGTTTTACAGGCCTTTCGGAAGGCCAGTAAATTGGGCAACACACGAATGGTAGGAGGGAGAGCGTTCCATAACAATGGAGCAATGGCGCTTAAAGCTCTCCTCCGCGTTGTGGTCAAGTGGAGGGCTGTATGACTCGGTACCGTCAAGAGGTTCAGTGATTCGGATCTCAGTGGTCTTAAAGGACTATATGGGGAGAGGCGGTCCCTTAGATACACCGGCCCCAGACGGTTCAAGGCCTTGAAGGTTAAAACCAGCACTTTGAAGGTGATCCGGTGCTCTATTGGGAACCAGTGCAGTTCTCACAAAACCGGCGTGATGTGGCAGCGAGATGGACAACCTGCCACTAGCCGAGCTGCGGCGTTCTGCACCAGCTTAAGCTTCCGGATCACCGAGAGAGGAAGGCCAATGAAGAGAGCATTACAGTAGTCCAGTCTTGAGATGACCGTGGCTTGGACCACTGTGGCTAGGTCGTGGCGGGACAAGTAGGGAGCCAGCTTCCTCGCCTGCTGGAGGTGATGGAACGCTGTTCTGCTAACGGTGGAGATATGTTTCTCCATCGTCAGATGGGAGTCAAGCGTGACTCCTAAGCTTTTAACCGATGATGGCAGGCGAAGAGTTGCCCCGTCCAGGGTTGGGAGCCGGATCTCACTCGTGCCCGGACGGCCCAGCCACAGGATCTGCGTCTTAGCCGGATTCACCTTCAACCTACTGGTTCGCAGCCATACAGTAACGGCTTCTAGGCAATGGTGAAAATTATAGGGTAGAGTCGGGCTGGCCCTCCATCCCCAGAACGAGCTGGGTGTCACCCACATATTGGTGACACTCCAGCCCGAAGCTGCGCACCAACCGAGCAAGTGGTCGGACGCTTTATGAGCTGTTTCTGCCTCTGAGATTAGTCTCAAGAGGTGTCCTGCTCCCATTTGAAACCTCTGCCTCCCAAATCATGAGGACTGTATGCTTATGGGTTTTTTGTAGAGCAGAGTTCCAGGCATGTCACAGCTTTGCCGCCATATTCTGTGCTGAATGCTGCAATGGAAGCCATGCTGGTTCCAGGCTCCCTGCCTTCAGCTGGAGATAGCTTCCCTCCCTCCTCGGGGCCTGGTGGGAGGGTGCCCTACAGTTTCCATGCATAGCATCAGCTTGTTTTCCCCTCCTTGCCACATCCAATCTCCTTTTGCCCCCCTCCTTTGACTGCTTTTAAGATGCGGCCCTGTCGGGGGAGAACAATCGCCCCCCACTTAC
Source organism: Anolis apletophallus (assembly GCA_030556195.1). NCBI lineage: Eukaryota > Metazoa > Chordata > Lepidosauria > Squamata > Anolidae > Anolis > Anolis apletophallus. Next base: position 11,023,219 of record JARBWK010000015.1, read on the forward strand.
GGTGCTAATGCGTGCGTGCCTCTTTTCCTAAATAAGGACCTCATGAGAAAAGTCTGCTTGCTTTCCGGTATGGTACAGCTGCTGTTCTCTGTGCATTCACGATAATGCGAGTGTTAGCTATTACAAGTGCTTAGTGTTCTACGACTGATGATCTCTCCTCTGTGACATCTTCGAGAGAGCAAATAAGGGCTGGAAAGGTCCTAAAACTCACAGGGGGAGCAGCGCAGCATCGCTCCCTTCTACTTCCCTCCACAGCTGTTCTTCCATGGCGGATTTATTCCTCAGGCCTCTTGAGAGCCAGGCGCATATTTCCCATCTTAAATTGCTGCGGTGATCTATTCCAAGGCAGGCAAAGTTTTCAATGTCTCCAAAGCTGCCCTGTCCTAGAGTTAGGGTTGGGTAACTCCAACTCCGGTGGCGCAATGGGTGCCGGCAGGACTGAAGACTGACAGGTCAGAGATTTGAATCTGGGGAATTGTGCGGATGAGTTCCCTCTGTCAGCTCCAGCTCCCCGTGTGGAAACATGAGAGAAGCCTCCCACAAGGATGGTAAAACATCAAAACATCTGCGCATCCCCTGGGCAGCGTTCCTTCAGACGGACAATTATCTCACACCAAAAGCGACTTGAGTCTCAAGTTGCTCCTGACATGGAAAAAAAACTCCCAACTGAGTCCCACCAGAACTTTCCAACCTGTAAGAAAGAAAGCTGAGTAGAAGCCCTTATACCTGTTGAACCAAGAGGAACTTGGTAAATAGGAACAATGTTGAACCCAGGATCAAGGACACTGAAAGCACAGTATATACTGGTGAGACTGCAGAGATTACTATGACACCAATATGATTGCCCTACATGCACGAAAGTCAGTCCTCTAGTACAGTGTTTTTCAACCTTTTTTGAGCCGCGGCACATTTTTTACATTTACAAAATCCTGGGGCACACCACCAACCAAAATGACACAAAATGACACTCTTAACACAGTAATACATATAGTTAATATGTTTTTAAATGTATGTATACACTCAGTGTGAAACCTGGGCCTGTTTCGATGAACACAACATATATATGACTTCCTCTCACATACTTATACATGGCTATCATGTCTTCTCTCAGCCTTCTCTTCTTCAGGCTAAATATGCCCAGCTCTTCAAGCCGCTCCTCATAGGGCTTGTTCTCCAGACCCTTGTGAAATTTCACCCTGAGTGAAACTTGCTTCCAGTTAACTATGGATGTCATGAAGCTGTTATAAACTGTTCCTTTGGGAAGGGGGAGGCAACTCTTGAAAAATCCAGTAAAATAGTAAAAAAAATCCAAGCGGAGAGGCTCAATTTGTTTTTTGGAAACCTGTGAATACTTCAGCCTCCCGATGCTCCCAGGTTTGTTCACTGCCCAATTCACCAACGTGGAGCTTCCGGCTTTGTTCTCGCGAGAAATCCAAGCCAACGCAAAAACGCCGACTCAATCACTTCCGCCCAGTGCTCTGCTTTTGTGGAGGGAGGAGGGAGGCAGTGAAATAGGCCACACAGATCTATGAAACATATCAGGAGGCTGAAGCAGCCCTGAGTAGGAGCTGGAGCCATGCTGAGTCGAGGCTCCTAAAGGCTTCCTCAAGGCGGGCCTGGCCCTGGCATTCGGCGGAGCCCTTCCTTTTGCCTCGGGGAGGATCTTTGGGGAGGGAAATAGGGAGAAAGAGCTGCTAGGAGGGGGAAGAGTGCCAATTTCCCACGGCACACCTGATGATCGCTCACGGCACACTAGTGTGCCACGGCACACTGGTTGGGAAACACTGCTCTATTAGCTCATGGATAGGCCATCTGAATCTATGCTAGCGTCTCTTCCAACTCTGTGGATAGCCCTTGGGAACTCTTCCAGTGATTCTGTTCTTCATGCCTCTTCAAAATGAGAGTATCACTCATGTGTCCCAGAACCTGGGGTTGCAATGGAGGGGCAATTGTGTATGTACCCTTTTTCAAAGATTGTGTGCCGACATTTTTGCTTTTCCGTCCTCCTTGGCTACATACTGGTCTCTCTTCTTGGGTTACTGACTTGCGCTGAGGGTCTTGCTTTCTTCCTCTGTTCGTTCCTAGCACCATTTCTCCTTCTCCCTTCTTGGAGCTGCTTTCAGGAAGACTTCTGAATTCCTGTGAAGGGAGAAAAACACTCAAATGATGGTCTCGATCCAGGTCAAAAAGGATGGAGGTGGCAGGCTTTCAGCCATAATCCAACAAACGGTTATTTATCTGAAGTGTGTTCCGAACCAGTCTTGGGACTCACCTGCCTCTTTGAGATCTTATATTTATTTACTTATTTACTTCTATTCCGCCCTTCTTACCCCGCAGGGGACTCTGGGCGGATTACAATGTACACATTACATTTAGACACACAAACACACAAGACAGACAGAGGCAATTTAACATCTGGCCACCAGGGGGAGCTGTCACACTCCTTCATTGCTCAGCATGTTTCCTGGAGATCTTTTTTATGGCCTTGTAAATCAGTTAAATTAAGCCTCCCCACTAAGTGGTACCTTAATTTCCTACTTGACAGATGCAACTGTCTTTCAGGTTGCAAAGGTCGACAACAGGCTACACAATAGGTCGAGAGCCCACCTCGACCCAGGCAGGCCTCAAACTCATGACCTTCTGGTCAGTAGAGATCTTATGCAGCTGACACCCAGCCAGCTGCGCCACATTCCCGGTGGGGCCAGAAGGAGTATTTTCTTGTTACCTTGAAACTTAGCTGGAAGGCCTCTTGGATTTTTGGCTGTGGATGAAATCAGATGCATGTGAGACATGTCCCATTTATCTCCAAGTTATCTGGCAGAGGAAATGCTTTCTCAAGAGCATTGTCTTGTGCTCGAAGTTGATTATCTGTATATCTGTATATCTGTATCTGTATATACCTTTATAAAACGGAATGTTTGTATGTGTATATGTGTGTATGCGGAGGGCGGAAGGGTGGATATGTGGCAGCTATTTGCATAAAGTCCTTTGATTGGACAGCCTCGCCACTCCAAAATTCTAAGGCACCAGACAGAGGGCATTGATAGCCACTGATTAGCCAGCATCCCAGAATCCAGGCCTCTACATTCAAACAACAGGATTTCTTCCCTTTGAGGGGAAAAAAGCCAGCATCCCAGAATCCAGGCCTCTACATTCAAACAACAGGATTTCTTCCCACTGAGGGGAAAAAAGCCAGCATCCCAGAATCCAGGCCTCTACATTCAAACAACAGGATTTCTTCCCACTGAGGGAAAAAGCCAGCATCCCAGAATCCAGGCCTCTACATTCAAACAACAGGATTTCTTCCCACTGAGGGAAAAAGCCAGCATCCCAGAATCCAGGCCTCTGCATTCAAACAACAGGATTTCTTCCCACGGAGGGGAAAAAGCCAGCATCCCAGAATCCAGGCCTCTACATTCAAACATCAGGATTTCTTCCCTCTGGGGGGAAAAAGCCAGCATCCCAGAATCCAGGCCTCTACATTCAAACAACAGGATTTCTTCCCACTGAGGGGAAAAATGCACCATCAACATTCCCTCCCCACTTGGCTCTGTGAAAACAAAATGGATTCCTGTATTCTCCTCCCCTCAGCTTTTAGAAAACGGCTGCCTGCCATGCACCCTTTTAAAGTTACCAATAGCAGGCCATAACATTACAGGCCCCAAAATAGAGTTTAGGGCAGGATGGCCGACGAATGATGGGATTTACATCCCAAATCACTTCCCAGAAAACATTGTAGCCCCTACAAATCCCCTTCTCCCAGATAGGCCCAAAAGAGGCATCCATCTTCCCTCTTCAACACAGTGTCCGAGAAAGGCAGCTTCTGACAGGATCTTTAGAACAGGCACTGTCACTCTACAAGGTAAGGCCCTACTTCACTCAAAAGACACAAGAGAAAACAATGAATACCTTTCTCTAATGCCTTTAATGCTTATATAAATAATTCTGGCCCAAAGCCCTCACCCAGCCTCATTGGACCTTACTGCTAATTCCATGCAGGCCTTTTCCATTTTTTTTACTCCTTTCTGTTTTACACCGGTATACTTTCACAGGCCAGGGCGGATATGTGGCAGCCACTTTCACAGGCCACAGCGACCAGCGCAGGTGATGGACCTGCACCAAACTTGGTACACATAACCCCTATGACATGACCCACGTATTATGGGATTTGTAGTACTTTCCAAGACTTTGGTTCCCACAGACCACTGAGGCCACCAAAAAGGACCAATACAGACCACACTCAGCACAAACGGCCCCCATGACCCACTCTACGTCCTGGTGCAGTTCGGAGGAGGGTGGGCCATGGATGATGGGACTTGAAGTGCCTCTACTCACTTCCCAAGTCCGCTGCAACCCTCATCCAATCACTGATCGAGACCAAACTTGCCATACATAACCCCCATGACTGCCTTCACGTCCTGGTGAGGTTTGGGGAGGACTGACAATGGATGATGGGATTTGTAGTACTTTTACACCCTCTGTTCCCACAGACCACTGTGGCCCCCAACAAACACCGAGAAAGTCCACACTTGGCACACAGAGCCCCAGTGACCCACTCTACATCCTACTGAAGTTTGGAGGGGGACAGAACATGGATGATGGGACTTGCAGTACCTTCCCTCACTTCCCAATCCTGCTACAAACCTAATCCAATGACTGATCAACACCAAATCTGGCACACAAAGCCCTCATGACCCACTCTACAGCCTGGTGCAGTTTACTGTGAGACGGACCACGGATGATGGGACTTGAAGTACCTTCACTCACTTCCAAAAAACAATACATCCCTCATCCATTCACCAATACAGACCAAACTTAGCACACAGAGCCCCCATGACCCAATCTACATCCTACTACACTTTGGGGGACGGGACACACAGAGATGATGGGACTTGCACTACCTTCAGTAATTTCATGATACCACTGCAACTCCCAATAATGATGGATCAAGACTAAACTTGGCACACAGAGCCCCAACATCCACTCTACATCCTGCTGCGCTTTCAAATAACCCGGGCAGGGCCGGGTCCCCAAGCTAGTACTTTATATAATGCAAAAACCTGCATTCCCTTTTGCAAAATTGTATATACTTCTCATCTCTCAGATGGTAAATTCCTGTACAGAAGAGACTCTGGGACATATTTCTCCCTCATTGCTTCAAATGTTTTGTTTCCTGGAGCCAGGAAATTGTGACCTTACCCATGTGCCTGATTCAAAGGCTAGATGGAAACAAGGTAAAACTACAGGTAGGAATCGCTGAATAATTACCTTTAGATCAACCTGAGCAACAAACCTTCCCAAGAGGCTGAACTCATTTAATGGTTCCTAAAAACTCAATCTTGCGGGTGTCAACGGTCATGCTTGATTATTTGCAGCAGTGTTTTATGAAAAAGCAATAAGGCCGCGTGGGGTGTTTACGGAAAAGTGAAAGCAAACAATAAATGGCTTCAGTTTTTCGCAGGAGCTCTTTCCGATGGATTCAGGTTCCAGTGGTACGTCATGCCACTCTGCATCACTATTTAAAACAGTAAAAGGGGGCTGCTTGCAACGTGCTTCCATACTTTCTGTTCAGCCATGAAAAAGGCACAAGAATATATTTCTCAAAATCTTTTTTGTTATCTTAAAGGAAGCAGGTTGGTTTTGTCAAGCTATTTCTGCAATGTTTTTGAGAAACTCCCAAGTTCTTTGGAAGCTTCTTGGAGATTTCGCACTGAAAGAAATGGCAAGATGACTGGCTGGGTTCTTTCCCCTGTGATGTGTGAGCACAAAGAAGAAGCATTTGGTGTGATTTTTCTTACTCGTCGAGGAGGAAGAGCGAACAGGATGTTTACACCTATGCAGGGGCTGATCTTAGTGGAGGCATAGTAAGTGGCCGCCTCAGGGCGCCACGTGGCCAAGGACGCATCCGGCCACAGCCGCCAGGTTTGGCGCATTTGTTGCGGGCGGCCGGGAGGCTTCGTCCCAGCTGCAAAATGTTCCCTGGCTTGTACTTTTCCGCCTTGATAGCGTCTGCCAGCTCACGCCCGGCTCAATTGTTCAAGGTAATTCGGTCTTTGACGACGGTCCCTACTGTCCCAAAAAATAGTGACCAGGCCCTTACTGCCGGTGCTTTCCAGAGCTTCTTTACAGACAAGATACTGAGCCTCCGCCGGGACCTTCCAGCCACAGTTGACGCAGTGAGAGAGCTTGAGACCCCGTGGCCCTCCGCCGGGCCCACCCTCGACCGGTTTCAGCCACTGGACGCAGATGCTGTTGATAAGATAGTGGCTGCAACTAGGCCTACCACCTGCTCCCTCGACCCGTGCCCCTCCTGGCTTGTTAGATCTTGCCTGGAGGGGTTACGTGGGCCTCTGTTGAATATCGTAAACAGCTCCCTTGAGCAAGGAGTCTTTCCAGAGTGCTTAAAAGAGGCGGTGGTAGCTCCATTACTGAAGAAACCGTCATTAGACCCTGCGGTTCCCTCCAACTACCGACCAGTGTCGAACCTTTCGTACCTGGGGAAGGTAGTTGAGAGGGCAGTAATGGAGCAGTTGCAGTCCCGGAACGACCTGGCCACGGTGATGCAACATGGCTTGACCCCTTCCAGTCCGGCTTCCGTTCGGGGCATGGGACGGAGACGGTCCTGGTCTCCATCACAGACCAACTCCGCTGCCAGCTCGACCAAGGCGGGTCTGCGCTGCTCGTGTTATTGGACCTCACGGCAGCGTTTGACACGGTCGACCACAATCTATTGATCCACCGCCTGGCCATGGCTGGTGTGAGGGGGACAGCTCTTAAATGGCTGACCTCCTTCCTCCACCAGCGGTCTCAGCGTGTGAGGAGGGGCGAGGTGGTCTCCGAGAGCTCCCCATTAGTTTGTGGAGTCCCGCAAGGGGCCATTCTCTCCCCTCTGTTATTTAACATCTACATGCAGCCGCTTGCACAGCTGGTGCGGAGTTATGGGCTTGAGTGTCACCAGTACGCTGATGACACCCAGCTCATCCTGAGGATGGAGGGCAGGCCGGGATCCGTCCCCGATAATTTCTAGCTTTGCCTCGAAGCCGTTACTGGATGGCTGCAAGCCAGTAGGTTGAGGGTGAATCCAGCGAAGACAGAGATCTTGTGGTTGGGCCGCCCGGGCGATGTAGGTGTCCAGCTTCCGACCCTGGACGGTGTGGCGTTATGCCCATCGTCTTCCGTTAAGAGCCTGGGGTCCATTTGGACTCCCAGCTGACCATGGAGGCCCAGGTCTCTGCGGTCAGCAAGATTGCCTTTTTTCATCTGCGTCAGGCAAGGAGGCTGGCCCCCTATCTCTCCCGGAACGACCTGGCCACGGTGATCCAAGCCACGGTCATCTCAAGGCTAGATTACTGCAACGCGTTCTACGTTGGCCTTCCTCTGTCGCCGATCCGGAAGCTCAAGCTGGTGCAGAACACTGCCGCCCGGCTCCAGTCTGGCACTCCAGCAGGCTGCCGCATAACACCTGTTTTGCAGGATCTGCACTGGCTGCCAATCGAGCACCGGATCGCCTTCAAAGTGTTGGTTCTTACCTTCAAGGCCTTGCACGGTCTGGGGCCAGCGTATCTGAGGGACCGTCTCACCCCATATTGCCCTTCGAGATCACTACGGTCCGAAGATGCCAACCTTGTGGAGATACCTTCGGCAAAGCTGGCAAGATTGACATCTACCCGCCGGAGGGCGTTCTCTGTCATAACTCCTACGCTGTGGAACGCCCTCCCGGCCGGAACTCGGGCCATGAAGGACTTGCTCCCGTTTAGACGGGCCTGCAAAACTTACCTGTTTAAGCAGGCCTTCGGCGAGTAGGTCCCGCTCATTCTTGAATTGCGTTATTATTTTATTGTGTTACTGCTGTTTTTAGTTGTTTTTATTGCCTTGTATTTTATTGTGCCTTCGGCTCCTGTAAGCCGCCGTGAGCCTCAGGGAGTCGGCGGCATAGAAGCCCGAATAATAAATAAATAAATAAATAAAATAAACGCACTCCCAAGAGGCCGAAAAGGACAAGCCAGGGAACATTTTGCAGCCGGAGGCGGGAGGCTCTGCCCCGGCTGCAAAATGTTCCCCCGGTCCTTTCATCCTCTTGGGAGTGCGTTTCGCTACTCCCTCCACCAGAAGCGCTCGGTCCCAATAGCGCATGCGCGAAACTAGCTGTTTGCGCGCACGCATGCACCTTCATCACCATGCTGAAGACCCAGGGGGTGCCAAAAAAAGGTTCGCTTACTACTATTTTTTAACCTTCGTCCAGTCCTGCACCTATGAAGAAAATCAATGACTAAAATCCTGGAAGCCAGTTTAGAGGATTTGGAGGGAAACAACAGGGATGCCATTCATTGTGGGGGTCCACATCAGACCCCCCAAGCCAGACTGAGGCCTTTCTGGAACAGATGGCCACACATTCAGAATCATAGAATCATAGAGTTAGAAGGAACCCCAGGGGCCATCTGGTCCAACCCCTTTCTGCCTTCATGCAGGAAAAGCACAATCAAAGCCCACCCGACAGGTGGCCATCCAGCCTCTGTTTGAAAGCTTCCAAAGATGGAGCCTCAACTAGTCTCCAAGGCAGAGAGTTCCAGTGTTGAACAGCTCTTATAATAAAGAAGAGATGTAGTGGTAATGAGAGACTTCAACTATCCTGATATTTGTTTGGAAGTCAAACCTTGCCAATAATATAAAACACAATAAATTCCTCACTTGCTTTGCAATCCAGAAGGTGGAAGAGACAACAAGGGGATTTGCTTCTCCAGATATGATCCTAACCAATACTGAAGACCTTCTCAAAGAGGTGGAAGTCATGGACTCCTTCGTTGGGAGTGACCATGTTAATTTGGACTATGTTATACATAGATGAAGGAAGTCAAGCGTAGATGGGCATCCTAGACTTTTTAAAAGAAAGCTGATGTCAGTAAATAAAACCTGGAAGGCAACTCAAATAGTCAAAGGTCTGGAAACCATGGATCCCTCTGAGAAGCCGTTGAAGGAACTTGGAGAAGAGAAGGTTGAGAGAAGAGGACATGAGAGTCAGAAGTAAATATTTGAAAAGAGCTCCCATTGAGGAGAAGGAAAGTTTCTTTTCTGCCACTCCAGAGATTAGGACACAGCAGATTCGAACTGTAGGAAAGAGATTCACTGGACATTAGGAAGAATGTCCTGATGGTCAGAGCTGTTTGGTAGTGGAATATCCTGTCCCGGAGTGTGATAACAGTCTCCTCTGGATGTTTTTATGCAAAGGCTGGAAGACCATTTTGGGGAAGGCTTCAATTGTGCCTTCCAACTTTGCAGGAGGGGTTTGGATGGTATGACGAATTGCCTAGATTTTGGGCCAGAAGAAGCCCAGGAGAAAAAGCCCTTTTTGGTGGGTTGGCCATTTAATGGTCTGTTTGGATAAACGGCCATTTTAAGGTTAGGGTTCCCAGTTTAGGCTGAGTTGGAGACAGCCTAGGGAAGGGAGCATAGAACCTTGGGAGGCCAGAAGGCAGTTAGGCCAGGCACCAGGGGTAAATTGTCAGTTGGAAATTTGAAAACTGACAGTTGGGGAGCAGTTATGTAGTTAGGGAGGCCATGGAATTCTGGAGCAGTTGATGGTTGGTCTCTGACAGAGAAGGTCAGAGTGAGTTGGGCTCTTGAGAGAGTCAGCAGCTTTGTGCTGGATTTTGTTAGGACTCTGACTGAGGAAGCAGAGTCAGGTAGTTGTAGTCAGCAGATAATACCTTAGCACAGTATTATCTGGGGTGCTATGTGGATTGTAACTTGTTTCAAACTTTGGGCAAGTTTCTTTTGTAACCACATGTTCCAACGCTTCATTGTAACCAATACGCTCCTGTGCCTGTGAATCTCTCACACGTTGTTAAAATAAACTCTGTTTTTTTGTTCATCTTTATCCTTGCCTCCCGGAGTCTCAATCCTCCCTGGGTTAAATGGTGGCAGCGTGTATTTAAGTAAAAGTTCCCTGACACTTTGCTCAGCCTAGTGACTAAGGCGAGCCCTCACCACAATCCTTGGTGGCAGCGAGGTGTTAAAAACAGCCTTTCTCTACCATAGATGGCTCTGAGGATCTCTTCCAACTCTATGATTCTGTGGACTTCATGGTCCATTCATCTGGTGCTTTCTCACAGCTCGAGAACTTATCTTGAAATACAGGAAATTTGAAACTGTGCTCCAGGAGCCTTGCTGGGTCCATGCAGGGCAACAGGTGAGGCCGAACACCTGTTCAGAGCCGGTACAAACTCCTTTATTTACTTATACCCACCTTTCTCCCCAATGGGATCCAGGGCAATTCGCAGCATAGATTAAAACCTAATAATACATGAATTATTACTATAATTCATGTATTAATTCATGATGGTTACTATTATAATGATATTAACTATACAATAACTGGATAATTAATAATTAAAACATAATTGTACATGAAGTAAACCCTAATAATAAAAACATTTGGAAACAATGATATAAAAAACCATATTAAAAGTTGTAAAGGTGGTAGGACTGGAAGAAAGCATCGGTAGTCGCCTGTCCTCACGCTGTCTTGTTCTGTGCCCCTCTGCAGTTGAAAATTAATCCAGACAAGACAGAGGTCCTCCTGGTCAGTCGAAAGGCCGAACAGGGCATAGGGTTACAGCCTGTGATGGATGGGGTTACACTCCCCCTGAAGACGCAGGTTCGCAGTTTGGGTGTGATCCTGGACTCATCGCTGAGCCTGGAACCCCAGGTCTCGGCGGTGGCCAGGGGAGCTTTTGCACAGTTAAGACTCGTGCACCAGCTGCGCCCGTACCTTGGGAAGTCTGATCTGGCTACGGTGATCCATGCTCTGGTCACATCCCGAATAGATTACTGCAACGCACTCTACGTGGGGCTGCCTTTGAAGACAGTTCGGAAACTGCAACTAGTCCAATGGGTGGCAGACAGATTATTAACGGGAGCTACATACAGGGAGCATACCACCCCCCTGTTGTGCCAGCTCCACTGGCTGCCTGTCCAATTCCGAGCTCAATTTAAAGTGCTGGTTTTGACCTTTAAAGCTCTATACGGTTCTGGCCCAGCTTACTTGTCCGAACGCATCAACTGCTACGTCCCATCTCGTATCTTAAGATCATCCGGGAAGGCCCTGCTCTCGCTCCCGCCTGCATCTCAAATGCGGTTGGTGGGGACGAGGGATAGGGCCTTCTCGGTAGTGGCCCCCTGTCTGTGGAACACACTCCCTATTGATATTCGATCAGCTTCATCCCTCCTGGCATTCGGAAAAAGAGTGAAGTCCTGGTTATCGGACCAAGCGTTTGTACTTTAGCACAATACGGCACTTTGAATTGGTTAGATGGCAACTTGGTGGATAAGACCTAATGATTATGGATGGAATACTATTTTAACTGTGGTGAATGTACATGATGCATTTTAATGTTAATTGTATTTTAATGTATTTTAATTCTAGTTGTATTTAACGTATTTTAATCTTAACTGTTGTTTTTATTATATGTATATTGTGTGGCATCGAATCGTTGCCAGTGTTAGGCCGCACTGAGTCCCCCCTCGGGGGTTGAGAAGAAGCGGGGTATAAATGATGGAAATAATAATAATAATAATGAGAGCCTTTGAAGGTTTACATTAGATACAAGCTTTGGCCATATTCAGATGAAACACCTTCACTTTTTTGGCCCAATGCTCCAGCTTTGTACCATTGCTACCATTTAAATATTAGGGAGGAAGGTAAACACACGTAACCTGCTCGGATTTGTGCTGCGGCACTTTGCCCGTTCTGCTCGATCACCTTGCTGACTGGTGCTAATTCGCAAAATGCCAAGCCAGGGTCTGGTTGGGGTTTCCCCCCCATATTAAACATTCCCAACTTGTCCTTTCGCTCCTAGATTGTGCATAATTAATAATTAAACAGCTTCCGTTGTAATGGGTTGACCTCCCTGAACTGTTCATTATTCACAAGGCAAAGGCATCACTCAAAACAGAACAGCCCCCCTCCCCTTCAATTGCGCACACATTGCCCTTCTCTCTTCTGAGACCGTGGGGACATGAAGCAATTGGTTGGGTTCCCCCCTCTCGCAGTGGGAATTGAGGGCGTTTCCATGAGTCACCTCTCCTTGATTTGGAAGGAAATGAACAAATATGTCTATGGAGAATTATGGAGTCTTTGGAAGCCCTATGGTAGAAGACATGGGGGTGGTAATGGTGGTTTTCAACTCATTGCTTGTGCAATGTGTCCTTCTGCCAAAGAGTTGAGAATTGATTTGGGATTTTTTTTAACTTACTACTCTTGCAAGTTAACCTTCTGCCGAGGGGTGTAAGCCAAGAAGTCCACAGTTGAGATGCTTCTTTAGCCACAGTCACCCGAGTGCAATGGTGTGGTGACCTTCAGCCCGCAATTGTGAGTCTCCCCCTCATTGCCCTGTGAGTTAGACCAAGCCCAAATCCTTTCTGAGGAGCTCGCCAGACCCACCTCTAGTCATCTAGGACAGTGATTTTCAACCAGTGTGCCGTGAGAGATCATCAGGTGTGTCATAGGAAATTACTTTCGAACTTCATTCATATATGAACTATAAGGCGCATCTGTCCCTTTAAGAAATGGAACCATAGCACTCTCGCGTCACCTAAGAAGTGACGCGAGAGTGCTATAGTCACGCCATCTTGGATTCGCTCAGACACGGCTAAGTAAACAAAGTTAGAGTTAGTGCTGCAGCTGCGCGTCAAGTGACAGTGGCAATTTGGGATCACAGCAAGACAAGCGAGTGACAGTGATGGAGAAGTTTTTGAGAAGGGAAAATGCAAATGCCGAACAGGGCCCTGGACAAAATTATGACACAGATGAAGGCCCTAATATGAGTGGTGGACAAAAAGAAAAAAAGAAAAGACGGTGAGCTCGAGGCAACACTGACTGTATAAATACATTTAAAAACATATTAACTATATGTATTACTGTGTTAGAGTGTCATTTTGTGTCATTTTGGTTGGTGGTGTGCCCCAGGATTTTGTAAATGTAAAAAATGTGCCGCAGCTCAAAAAAGGTTGAAAATCACTGATCTAGGACAAATAATCATTCAAGAAAAGATACAATGCAAGCCATTTGTCTTCATGGATTCTTCCTCATGGATTCTCTTTTTCTGCCATTTGAATTCATGGCTCCATTGTGTTCTGCTCTATGATGCAGCAGAAAACAAGCCTTGGCCCTTCCTCATTGACATCAATGCAGATATTTAAACATGGTTCGTTTGTCCCCTTCTCTCAGCCTTCTCTTCTCCAAGCTGAGTATCCCCAGCTCCCTCAGTCATTCCTCAGAGAGATTCATAGTTTCCAGATGTTTGATCGTGTTGGTTGCCCTTCTCTGGACGCCCTCAGGTTTATCCATATTCTTGAATTGTGGGGCCAAGAACTGGAACCAGGATTATTCCAGGAGATGCCTGACCAAAGCAGAGTTGGACTATGACTTCCCTTGATATATTCTCCTATTGATGCAGCCTAGAATCAACAGCAGTAAAGAGGCTTATTGGCTTCCAGGTCTTCCAGGTCCGTATCTTGGGAAGCCAGACTTGGCCACGGTGGTCCACGCTCTGGTTACATCCCGTATAGACTACTGCAACACTCTCTACGTGGGGTTGCCTATGAAGACTGCCTGGAAGCTGCAATTAGCATAGTACAGGGAGCGCACAACTCCCCTGTTGCGCCAGATCCACTGGCTGCCGATTAGCTTCCGAGCACAATTCAAAGTGCTGGTGTTGACCTACAAAACCCTATACGGTTCCGGCCCAGTTTACCTGTCCGAACGTTTTCTCCCCTATGAACCGTCAAGAGTGCTAAGATCGTCTGGAGAGGCCCTGCTCTCGGTCCCACCACCTTCGCAGGCGTGTCTGGTGGGGACGAGGACAGGGCCTTTTCTGTGGTGGCCCCCGGCTGTGGAATTCCCTCCCAAATTAAATTTGATCCGCCCCCTCCCTCCTGACATTTAGGAAGCGGGTAAAAACGTGGCTGTGTAATGAGGCCTTCGCAGAATGAAGGAGGAGATCGCGAAGCGACTAAAGTCGCTAACCACTTGATATGGACCGAATATATGGGTTAAGTTGGACTTGATTTTATTTTGGCGAAAGGCTTTTTAAATGTATTTATTGTATTGTATTTTATTGTAAATTTTATTGTAAATGTATGATGTTTTTAGATTTTAAATGTTAGCATTGAATACTTGCTGTTTGCCGGTCGGAGTCCCTCTTCGGAGGTGAGAAAGCCGGGGTAGAAAAGTTTTAAATAAATAATAATAAAATAAATTAATGGTGGTGGCCACAAGCCATTTCCTCAGCTAGCCTTGATCAAGCACCCATCCACACCTCCATCTGCAACGGAAATGTGGTGATATGGGTCTACCGTACAAAGCTGAAAGAGAATGTGCAAGAAGTGCTTTGAGTGCTTTCCCAGTGCCAAATCTCCTTAATGAATCAGTTGCAGAAACCCTTCTTGCAAAACCTCCTCTCCTTATAGTCGGTGAGGGAGACGAGAGAGGCACAATCTCTACCCTCCGCTTCTGGCTCCTCTGCCAATTTTAGAGCAATCCTTCCCAGGCGGCGGATTCCTCAAAATGTGTGTCAGAGGCAATCTTTGGACTACTCTCTCCTTTTACTCTTCAGTTACTTTTGATTTAATTGTGTTGTGCTGCCATTTCCGATGGTTTGAATCGGAAACAAAGCCTTAATAAGAGTTCTAGTTAATTTTCTGTCTTGTAATTACCAGTCTCGGTGGGTTTTTTTTATATATATAATTGGCAATTGCAATTATATGTATATTTACTAATCACGTCAGCCGCTCTCCCCACTGCCATTGATAATGACGGGCGGAAATGCGTATCTTGTGGAGGTGCTTTAACCATCTTCCCTTCTTCTCCTCTTCCTTTTTTTCTAATTTCCTCCCCCTTTTGAATCCCCATCCCATCAAAGCTATTTCCCTTGCAACCCTCCATAATGAACCCCGCACGCGCATTTGACACAGTTGTGTGCAAGAGAAATTGTTTGGCTCCCACCAAATGCTGCACGCTCTGAGTTTCTTGCCTGCAGCACTCGGAGGTTGTATGCGATGATATATGAGTCTCGCAAATGGCCAAAGCACTCCAAAGCACGGCGAGATTAAAATAAGTCATTCCTTTGTTAATTTAAATAGGTGCATGCATCATACTTTGCGAAGCACTCGGGGACGGGTTCGGGGGGGGGGGAGGTACTCCGGCAAAAGCCGCCGAAAGGTATTTTTTAATAGCAAATGAGAATAGATGAGAACAGAGTCATTTGCAGCTGACTCCTGTTTTATGTGGCTCTCTCGTTCCAACTGTAGGTCTAATGAGATGACGGTTAAAATACTCCACAGTGCAATTTCATTAGATCCTGCGCCGTTACGCTACAAACGCGGGCAAGTCTCTCTCTTCCTCTTTCTGTCATTCTTGATCTGGGGGAAAACTCTCCTAATTTGTAAATCCTCCTTTTGCAGAGGAAGGAATGTCTCCCTGAAATAATAGGCATTTTGTGAATGCATTGGGAGCGTTGCGTTTTGATGGATTTGCCATTAATTGGCGCAACATGACATGTCCTTTCTTTCCCTCCATAGTCTCCTGGTCTCTCTCTCTCTCTGTCTCCTATTTGAAATCTAACAAGATTTGGAGGCGCTAAGTGTAAATAAATAGCAACGATGATGCAGGAAGAAGCAAAGGTCAACACAAGAATAATTTCCCGGCTCTTTGTTAATTACAAGACCATTTGGGTGTTACTTAAATAATCATTAATTTCTCATTTACACTTTCCCCACCTTCTTTCCTGCCCTGTGGCTATCCTTGTCCCTTTTTTGCCTCCCCTCGGCCTTCTTCCTTCTGCGTGGCGCGTCGCGATTGTATAACACTCATTATTCGCGGAAATCTCTTCTCATTCTAGTTAATATGTTGTTTTTACTTCTGCGGTGTTTTTACATGATTGTAAGTCGCTCCGAGCCCTCAGGGAGTGGCGGCGTACAAATCCAAATAATAATAATTATTATTATTATTATTTCTAAATGCTGGGTTTCTAACACGTTGGCAAGGTTTCGTCTCTCTTTTGGACTCTTTTAGACCCAAGGAACCTTTAAAAAAACAACACCACCCTGTTTGTTTCCCATCTGAAAGCAGCGGTACAATGCGTACAAATCCAAATAATAATAATAATTATTATTATTGTTTCTAAATGATGGGTTTCTAACACGTTGGGAAGGTTTCGTCTCTCTTTTGGACTCTTTTAGACCCAAGGAACCTTTTTTAAAAAAACAACACCCTGTTTTGTTTGTTTCCCATCTGAAAGCAGCGGTACAATGCGTACAAATCCAAATAATAATAATAATTATTACTATTATTATTTCTAAATGCTGGGTTTCTAAAACGTTGGCAAGGTTTCGTCTCTCTTTTGGACTCTTTTAGACCCAAGGAACCTTTTAAAAAAAACAACACCCTGTTTTGTTTGTTTCCCATCTGAAAGCAGCAGTACAATGCGTACAAATCCAAATAATAATAATAATTATTATTATTATTATTTCTGAATGCTGGGTTTCTAACACGTTGGGAAGGTTTCTTCTCTCTTTTGGACTCTTTTAGACCCAAGGAACCTTTAAAAATAACAACACCCTGTTTTGTTTGTTTCCCATCTGAAAGCAGCGGTACAATGCGTACCAATCCAAATAATAATAATAATAATTATTATTATTATTATTTCTAAATGATGGGTTTCTAACACGTTGGGAAGGTTTCGTCTCTCTTTTGGACTCTTTTAGACCCAAGGAACCTTAAAAAACAACAACAACACCCTGTTTTGTTTGTTTCCCATCTGAAAGCAGTGGTACAATGCGTAAAAATATTATTATTATTATTATTATTTCTAAATGCTGGGTTTCTAACACGTTGGGAAGGTTTCTTCTATCTTTTGGACTCTTTTAGACCCAAGGAACCTTTAAAAACAACAACAACACCCTGTTTTGTTTGTTTCCCACCTGAAAGCAGCGGTACAATGCGTACAAATATTATTATTATTATTATTATTTCTAAATGCTGGGTTTCTAACACATTGGCAAGGCTTCGTCTCTCTTTTGGACTCTTTTAGACCCAAGGAACCTTTAAAAAAAACACCACCCTGTTTTGCTTGTTTCCCATCTGAAAGCAATGGTACAATTCCTGCACTGAATTCACACTTTTCTGCTTTCTTTTCTCCTCCATTGCAGAAATCGCCGGTCCTTCCAGTTGGGGAGTTTTCCGAGCCGTTTGTACACTTCATCACTCAATGGTAAGCTTGGTTTGCAAATGTGTCCCCTCCTCCTCCTCCGTGTAAATGATACATGCCATTAACTCCGCTGCCACAAGACCTTCTGGCTCTCCCTGCCGTTGCCTACTCCTCCTCCTCTCCTTCTTCTTCTTCTTCTTCCGGAGACGACAGAGACATTGGGGACTTGGCAAGCCTTGGGCAGCTGGGCCACAGAGCTGAGCAAACTGTGTAAATTATGTAAACGTTATTTACACAAAGGGTCATAAAAGTACTTCAGAGGGAGAACGGCGAAGGTTGGTTTGTTTCTTGGTTTTTACCTTCTTGCCCTCGTTTTAATAAAAGATCTGAGTTCATCCTCAAGGAACTGGCTGTGCTTCTAGCTGGATTTATGCTGCCATACGATGCCTTTCAAACTTCACTGAAATGCATCATTTGGTCAGTGTAGACCAGGCATGGGCAAACTTCAGCCCTCCAGGTGTTAGGAATTGTGGGAGTTGAAGTCCAAAACACTTGGAGAGCCAAAGTTTGCCCATTCCTGGTGTAGACCAATATTATGCCATTTATACTGCACTGAACTGCATTATATGGTCAGGGTAGACCGATATTATGCCATTTGAACTGGATTGAACTGCATTATATGGTCACTTTAGACCAGGGGTGGGCAATTATTTTTTCCAAGGGGCCACACGAGAGCCAAAAAATATTATGGAGGGCCGCACCTAAAGCCGGAGCTACATTCTAATCTACATTATTTATTTATTTATTTATTTACTATATTTACTATATATTACACATCATTAATAGTAACATATTAATATATCAAGAAATATTCATATATTATTAGTATTAATATCATAATTATTATAGTATATATATAGACAAAATATATTGAAATTATAATATAATATAACATTATTATATTATATTATTTATTATATTATAATATTATTATTATAAAATTATTATAGAATAATAATAAAAAACACTAAAATTAAATTCAAGAAGACAAGGTGCGAACTAAGATGAAGGCTGACATCCTCAAGAGAGGAAGGATCCCAAGATGGAATGGCCCAATGGCCCCAGCCCAGAGGATGGCAAAGCAGACACAGCCGCTGCTGCAGCAGAGCACAGCAGCAGGCGATCGGAGGCTGCAGGCCCCACGGAGCCGACACAGGCCCCACGAAGCCTGCGATGGGATGGCGGCATTGGCACCCCTTCTACATGGCCCCTCCCACTACGCCCTTCTCCCTGGGCCAGACAGAATCAGCTGCCGGGCCACATCCGTCCCGCGGGCCGTAGGTTGCCCACCCCTGCTATAGACTGTAGACCCATACGATGTCTTTTGAATGGCATTGAACTACATTATATGGTCCGCGTAGACCCATATTACACCATTTGACCTTCATTGAACTACATTATATGGTCAGCAAAGACCCATATTGCATTGAACTGCATCATATGGTCAGTGTAGAGATCCATACGATGCATTTCAAATTGCATTGGTCAGCGTAGGCCCATATTATTGCATTGAACTACATCATATGGTCAGTGTAGGCGAAACTTCAGGAGAGAATGCTTCAGGAACATGGCCATAAAGCACAGAAAATTCACAACAACCCATTGATTCTGGTCATGAAAATCTTTGACAAGGCATTGAATTGCATTATGTGGTCAGCGTAGACGCATATTACACCATTTGACGTTCATTGAACTGCATTATATGGTCAGCGTAGACTCATATTATCGCAAACTACATCATATGATCAATGTAAAGACCCATACGATGCCTGTTGAACGGCATTGAACTGCATTGTATGGTCAGCATAGACCCATATAATGCAGGGCAGATCCAACCACAATCTCTCTATGTTGAGTTAGTTGAAGGGGGATGACCAATAAGCAAATGCATTGTGGAAAGCACAAGTACTCCTTGTGGTTAAATGGTAGGTTTAAAAAAAAATGGTTGTTTGGGGTGCTGCTTTTCAGGAGGATGTTTTGGCCAAGAAGGGCCATATTTTAATCCGCACCACAAGGCATATGCCTTCCAAATAAACTGCCTCCTCCCACTTAAATGAATGTGTGGAGATATTTGCAAAAAAAAAAATGGTGTTAAGGTCTTCTCCTGAACATGAGTAGTTAATGGGTTGTTGTCAATTTTCCGGGCTGTATGACCACATTCTAGAAGCATTCTCTCCTGACATTTCACCTGCATCTATGGCAGGCATCCTCAGAGGTTGTGAAGTCTATTGGAAACTAGAGAGCGGGGGGAGGGCTGCAGCCTCTGATCGCCTGCTGCTCTGCTCTCCTCTGCTGCAGCGGCTGGGTCCGCTTTGTCATCCTCTGGGCAGGGTCCATTGGGCCATTCCATCTTGGGATCCTTCCAAGCTTTCATCTTGGTCCGCACCTTGTCTTCTTGAATTTAATTTAATTTAAGTGGGTTTTATTATTATTTTATAATAATTTTATTATAATAATAATAATATAAATAATATGATATAATAATGTTATATTATATTATAATTTCAATATATTATAATGTCTATATATCTATTATATAAATGGGTTCACGTCATGTGATGTATACCTCAAACAAAGAAACCATACAACGCAGAAAAACAATACTTGCCAACAGAAATAGGCCTCAAGCAAGGTACGTTTGTAGCAAAGAAACTTTCCCCCCAAAACCTAAAAGGCCCCCAAAACAACGAGTAAAAATAAAGCTACATTTCCCAGTATCCTCCGGGCCAGCCAATGACTCACCCAGCCTCTACATTCTGAACAACATGATTGGCTGCCAATAAGGGCGGATTTGCATAACTGCTGTAACCATAGCAACGCTGGCAAGAGCCATCCAAGGCTAGGATAGAATGCTGAGAGATTTCAGTTGGTGTTTGAGGGTTAAACTGCCAAAACCAAACTCTGAGGGAGCAATTCTCCAGCAAATTCCTACCCACACAACACAACACAACTTCCAATCACAACCCATCCCACCAACCTTACGGGACCCTGTACACACAACACCTACAAACACCACAAACAAAAACCAATTCGTTCCTACCACACAGACATTAACTGACCCAAAAGACAAGCCATGCCTTATAAAAATAACAGCATCGGACGACACACTCACAACGCTACATACATCAAACAAAAAAGGGCAGAACAAATGCCAGAACAGAAACACACTGCGCAGCAGAGACACAGACAACAGGTCACTGCATGACGCACAGCTGAGAACCAAATGCAAAGAACTGCACGACAAGAAGAAGCGCGCAGCCAGGAACAACAAAGACGCAGAAATGCAACACAACAGCAGCGCGCAAGGAGCGCAGAAACACGACGCCGCAACACAGAAAACAAATTTCAAAAACACCACAACCAATTCCACCGCCTAGCCTTCAGATACAACGCTGCAGAAGACTACAGCATGGCGCCAGAGGCCGACATTGGCACCCTAACGCACATCTGCACACACTGCAAAGCCCTGAAATACCCAGCAGAAACACCAGGAATGTGCTGCCTAGCCGGTAAAGTCTCTCTACCACCACTTGCCACTCCTCCACAACCAATACAAACTTTGCTGAGTGGAGACACTCCAGAATCAAAACACTTCCTCCGCTATATAAGACAATACAACTCATGCTTCCAGATGACATCATTTGGAGCACACATAGAAAGTGTGCAATTCATGCCTACATGACCCCACCAAGACCGTAAGTAACATCATTTCCAACCCTTACATACTCAGACTTTCTCGCATCTCCTAAATAGGGCACAGCAACGCGTGCCGGGTACAGCTAGTATAATATAATGATTATGATATTAATATTAATAATATATGAATATTTCTTGTTATCTTAATATGTTAATATTAATGATGTGTAATATATAGTAAATATAGTAAATAAATAAATAATGTAGACTAGAATGTAGTTCAGCCTTTAGGTGCGGCCCTCCATAATATTTTTTGGCTCTCGTGTGGCCCCTTGGAAAAAATAATTGCCCACCCCTGGGTTAGATGAAAGTTGATTCCTTCCCACCAAAATGAACATCCCGTCACTTGGGCAAAGCAAATAATCTCACCTTTTATGGGAGACATAGAACTGAGAAACCTTTGTTGCAGACGCAAGTCGAGGCTAAAGATGCTCAACAGCATACAGAACCGAAGCACCCAATAGCCCTGATTATGAGGGTTTCTGAATTACAATAAACAGACGGCAAGGGCCAAAACCGATCCCATCAAGAGAACTTCCTTGGCTCTTCTTCCCTTTTTTTTTTTGAAGTAACATTTTGATTCCCAAGGATTGTTCCAGAAAAAGAGAAGAAGTTGGGTAAATCTCAATGGCACGAGCATAGACTAAAGAACCTCCCAAAGGATGACAGTCTGACAAAAGAATTAACCGTGCCGGAATACAGTTAATTGAAATAATAAATACAAGGCTTGCGTTTATTATTGGGCTGGTCCGGTTTCAGGCAGAGCCGGTCTTTATGCGGGAGCCATAATTGCCTGTGATCCATCCAGCTCTGGCGAAAAGGGGAGGGGAAGATGAGGGTTTCCCCTTTCCCTTCTCTACCTAGAGATTAATCGGGGAGCGTATCGTTTTTATATTTTTTTAATTGAGCCAGGAGGAGGGCTACCCTCTATAGAAATGTCCACAGATGTCAGGCTGAAGCATAAATGATGGCGGATAATAGCCTGCTCCTCCCTCGAGGTCCGGTTACTTTGGAATGTCAGATTGAGGCTGTTGCCAAGGCGGCCTGAATGGCTCTCGAGGAGACGGGAGATTAGTTAGTTGCAAGGGGAGCCCTCCGGAGTTCCCCTTGACATTCAATGGGGATTATGCAGGAGACCCACCCGGGTTGCATGAACGGCAGCCTATATGCCATGGATGCCGCTTGCCCTCTGCAGCTGTCATTGCCACCAGAGCCCTTGCTTTGAATGGCATTCCCATCATGGCAATAGAGCCACCTAGTTCACATACTTCTCTCCCTACCCCTCCATTTTCTTTCCATAAGGATATATAGTATCCAGGAGAGATACATCCCTGAACGTACTTTGGGAACCGGAAAATGTCGGTAATAGCGAATCCGATCAAAATGAACGGCTGCTGCTGGAAGTTACCAGATTCGTGTTGGGGAACTTAGAAAATTCCTAGGAATTTGGCAGCATGCTTCTGTGGTAACATCCCACATAAAATGATATAGAGCAGTGTTTCCCAACCTTTTTTTGAGCCGCGGCACACTTTTAACATTAAAAAATCCAAGGGCACACCACCAACCAAAATGACACTCTAACACAGTAAAGAATGGCTGGGGGATGGTGGACTGCTGGGAGCAGCTGCTGGGAGTGCTGAAGCCGGGGGAGGGGAGGAGCCACGCCATGCCCCGCCCCCTCCCCCAGCTTCAGCTCTCCCACAGTTTCTCCAGCCTTCAGAGGCCAATGCCAAGCCAGCGGTGGCAGAGCCAGCACAATGCTGGCTTGGCACTGTCCCCTCAAGGCTGGAGAAGCTGTGGGAGAGCGGAAGCCGGGGGGGAGGGGGTGGAGCCAGGCCACCCCCTCCCCCCAGCTTCAGCTCTCCCACAGCTTCTCCAGCCTTGAGGGGGGCAATGCCAAGCCAGCGGTGGCAGAGCCAGCACAATGCTGGCTTGGCACTGCCACCACAAGGCTGGAGAAGCTGTGGGAGAGCTGAAGCCGGGGGGAGGGGGTGGAGCCGGGCCACCCCCTCCCCCCCCAGCTTCAGCTGTCCCACAGCTTCTCCAGCCTTGAGGGGGCAGTGCAAGCGAGGGGCGGGAGTCATGGCCCCCGTCCCCGCGCCACTCTCCGCCATGACTCCGCCCCGCTCACTGAAGCCGCACGGAGGAGGAGGAGTATGAGTGGTGGACGGGCTTCAGTGGGCGGGCTCCTCCTCCGTGCGGCTTCAGCGAGCGAGGGCGGTAGTCATGGCGGATGGGAGGCTGGCTGGGGAAACGGCCGAAAGAGGCGGCACCCTGGCCCCTTCTTCTTTTTCTTCGCCACCACCAAGCCCTTCCTCCTCCTCCCCCAAGCAGCAGGAGTTCGGCAGGAGGAAGAGGGAAGGAAGGGGGGCAGAGATCTTTTCTCGCGGCACAGCAGGAGGTCCGTCAGGGCACACTACTGTGCCGCATTACAGCGGATGGGAAACAATGATATAGAGGATCTAGAAAGGATGCATTTTGTTGCATACAAGGAGATGAAAACATTGGTGCCGGTCCTGCGGATACAGGCGTGTAGCGGGAGCCTCCAGTCGGACTCCACTGACTGCCACAACTTCATCAATGGGTCTCAGATACCTCTTCTCTCAGCCTTTCTCTTCAACAGGGGAATGGCCATGCTAGCTTTAATGGGACTCTCTCAAGGTTTGTAGAAGTTCAGAATTTGAATGTGGTGACATGAGCTGAGTCAGAAAGCAAATTCTGCAAGAATGGAACTCCTAAGAAGAGCACAGAAGTGGCCGCAACTCTCCTCCCTGTTCTCCCCTCATCGCTCTGTCATTTGCAGAAGACCTTGCAGAAGCATCTCATAGTCAGCCGATTTAAAGAAGCAAACCTCCGTGGAGCAATCTCAACTTGTATGATATGCGTTTGTCCCAATTCACACCCTCATGCTTTATATTTATACCTAAAGAATACAAAATGTGTAAAATGGCACAGGTTCAGAAAGAAGGCGGCCAATTGATTTAATTCATTGTAAAAGCTGAGTATTCTTTATCCGGGATTCCAGAATATTCCAAAACACTGCAAGATTGTCCCCATTTGGGGCTGAGAGAGTGGCACCTTTGCTTTCAGATGGTTCAGTGTACACAAGCTTTGTCTAAGGCACAAATTATTAAAGATACTGTGTATAAAATTGCCTTCCGGCCATGTGTATACAGTGTATATCACTGATTCTCAAAGTGGGCGGTACCACCCCCTGGTGGGCGGTGAGGCGATGCAAGGGGGCGGTGGGAGGCTCAGGGGAATTTGGGGGGCGGTGAATCCCTTTAACGGGGCGGTGAACTATTGGCCATTTAGGAGGAGTCGCGCGGCCCTCTTCTTTGGCCCCGCCCCTTCACTTTGACCTGCTTATTAGATATTTCGATTAAAATTCGTAAGAGTAGCAAAATTATTTATGACGTAGCAACGAAAATATGGTTGGGGTCACAACATGAGGAACCTTATTTAGGGGTCATGGCATTAGAAAGGTTGAGAACCACTGCATTAATACATATATCTATCTGTTTAATTGCTATTAAATAAATAATAATAATTTCTAGGGGGCAGTGAGTAATTTCTTTTCTGGAAAGGGGGAAGTAGGCCCAAAAAGTTTGGGAACCACTGGTGTACATGAATCATAAATTAATTTATTACTTAGACTTGGAGCCCAGCTCCAAGATACCTCATTCCACCTGTCACTAAGGAGGCTGTCCAGACCTTGAACCGGTGCTTGGCTGCTGTGTTGGACTGGATGAGGGCTAGCAAATTGAAACTTAATCCAGACAAGACAGAGGTCCTCCTGGTCAGTCGAAAGGCCGAACAGGGTATAGGGTTACAGCCTGTGTTGGATGGGGTTACACTCCCCCTGAAGATGCAGGTTCGCAGCTTGGCAGTGATCTTGGACTCATCGCTGAGCTTGGAACCCCAGGTCTCGACCGTGGCCAGGGGAGCTTTTGCACAGTTAAGACTCGTGCGCCAGCTGCGCCCGTACCTTGGGAAGTCTGATCTGGCTACGGTCGTCCACGCTTGGTCACATCCCGAATAGATTACTGCAATGCACTCTACGTGGGGCTGCCTTTGAAGACAGTTCGGAAATTGCAACTAGTCCAATGGGCGGCAGCCAGATTACTAACCGGAGCTACATACAGGGAGCATACCACCCCCCTGTTGTGCCAGCTCCACTGGCTGCCTGTCCAATTCCGAACTCAATTCAAAGTGCTGGTTTTGACCTTTAAAGCTCTATACGGTTCTGGCCCAGCTTACTTGTCCGAACGCATCTGCCGCTACGTCCCTCCTCGTAATTTAAGATCATCCGGGGAGGCCCTGCTTTCGCTCCCACCAACTTCTCAAACACAGTTGGTGGGGACGAGAGAGAGGGCCTTCTCGGTGGTGGCTTCCCATCTGTGGAATGCGCTTCCGAGTGACATACGATCGACCCCATCCCTCCTGGCATTTAGGGAAAAGGTGAAGACATGGCTGTGGGACCAGGCTTTTGCACATTAGCATAACGCAGCACTGTGGAGTGGAACTGAAATGGCAAGTTGATGGCAATGGCTCAATACTTGTGCCTTGGACAAAACATGGTTTCAACTGGAATGTATTTTTTTATGTGTTAATGTTAATGGTTTTATGCTTAATACTTATGTTTTTATTGTATTTATTGTACTGGCATTGAATTGTTGCCTTTTTGTTATGCCACTCCGAGTCCCCCTTCGGGGGTAGAAAAGAGCGGGGTAAAAATGATGAAAAATAAATAAATATGTATATGCAGATACAGGGGTTCCAAAATCTGAAATCCAAAACCGTTCTTGCCCCAAGCATTTCAGATAAGGAGAGATCCAACCTACTTCAGAAATCTTCAAGCTGAAGAAACGTCACAATGATTACGAGCCATTTGTCAGTTTTCATAGATTAGATTAGTCTTGATTTATTTCCTTTGGTGAAGTATAACCACTTACCAACAAAACGCCTTCAATATTGTACAGCAGTGCCGCAAATGTTTCTAGCGTTTGTTAATCTCTCTTTTTCGGTTTGCAGTATGCGAAAGCAGCCCAAAGAACGGCCGGCCCCAGAAGAGTTAATGGTGAGTAAAAAAAACTACTGCTTTCTAGCCAAGACACAAGCAGAGAAACTTTTGCTAATTTATCACACGTGGAAGTTGGTTGATGGTTCCTCTTCCATACGTTAACTAACGCTAAATCTAAATTTTGCTCCCAGCCCTGACAGCCAGCAGACGTTGGCAAGACAGGCGTAGATTTATCGCTGAGCCCCGTTGTTGTCATTGTTAGCTCTCTTATGCAAAGACTGTCATGGCAGGTATGGGATGCCTTTCCGCACATCTCTTTGTGGCGCTCGGCCTCCTGCTGGCATTCATTATGAGCTAATATTCAGGTCAGATCCGGAGACTGTTCATGTTCAGTATAAGTCAGATCTCCTCCTTAATTGACCGTCTTTTCCCTTTTTATATATACTTTCCAGGATTATGTAGCAATGTCTGTGAGTTCGGTACTACCGTGTTTCCCCGAAAGTAAGACAGCGTCTTACTTTCTTTTCCCCCAAAAGTCCCCCTACGTCTTACTTTCGGGTACGTCTTATATAACCCAAGGCACGCCCGTCGCCCGCCACGCCGCCGCCGCCACGCCGCCGCAACCGGAGGTGTGCAGCGGCACACCTGCGGCACACCTCCCGCGGCACACCTCTTCGCCAGGGCTCCAGGCAAGGGAGGGGAAAGGCCAGGGCGGGAGGAAGCAGCGACGCGTCACTGTGACGCTGCGATCCTCACCACGCCCCTGGCTCCTTTCCCCCCTGCTTGAAAGAAGGGAGAGGGAAAGGAGCCAGGGGCGTGGTGAGGATCGCAGCGTCACAGTGTGGCGTCATCGCTGTCTCCGCCCATGGCTCTCTTCTCCCACCCTTGGAAGGGAGGAGGAAGAGAGCCATGGGCGGACGACAGCGATGACGCGTCAGTGACGCTGTCGTCCCCGCCCTGGCTCCCTTCCTCCTCCCTTCCAAGGGTGGGAGAAGAGAGCCATGGGCGGACGAGACGATGACGCGCGTCAGTGACGCGTCGTCCCTTCTCCCCCCCCCTGGCTCTCTTCCTCCTCCCTTCCAAGGGTGGGAGAAGAGAGCCAGGGGGACGAACGGCGGCGCGTCACTGTGACGCTGCGATCCTCACCACGCCCTGGCTCCTTCCCCTCTCCCCTTCTTTCCTCAGCAGGAGGGGAAAGGAGCCAGGGGCGTGGTGAGGATCGCAGCGTCACAGTGACGCGCTGCCGCTCCTCCCGCCCTGGCTCCTTTCCCCCCCTTGCCTGGAGCCCTGGCGAAGAGGTGTGCCGGAGGTGTGCCAGGTGTGCCGCGGCACACCTCCTCCGGCGGCGGCGCGGCGGGACGAGTACGTCTTATATACGGGTATGGCTTATATAAGCCGACCCCCCAGACACCCCCGATACGTCTTACAATCGGGGGTGTCTTACTTTCGGGGAAACACGGTAGCATATGAGGGGGGAACTATGCATTTTAGCACATTTCCGGCATTACAGAGAGTGAGATGGTGAAAATAATTCACGCTTAGGTTATCTATATTTGCTGCATTCATATTTTGCAAAGCAAGAATTTTGGGGACAGAAGGAAAATCTCCTTTTCAGGGAACCTCATATTCCCATTCCAATAACACAGTGTTTCCCAACCACTGTTCCGTGGCACACTAGTGTGCCGTGAGCGATCACCTGGTGTGCCGTGGAAAAACCTCTCTTCCCCCCCCTTTCTTCCCCCTCCTGCCGAACTCCTACTGCTGCTTGGGAGAGGAGGAGGAGGAAGGGCCGGACGGTGAAGAAGGGGCCGAGGCGCCACCTCATTCGGCCGTTTCTTCAGCCAGCCAGCCTCCAATCGAGGGAGGGCAGGGAACGGAAGCAGAAGTGAGGAGCGCAGTCCAAGGCAGGCCCATCGGCTTCTTCTTTCGAGCCGCAGAAAAGAAGGAAGGAATGCAGGCAACCGCGGACCGAGTGAGTGCCTTCCCTTCTGGTGTGGAAGAGGGAGAGAGCCATTCAGGAAGGGAGCCACCTGGGGGTTCTGTGTGGGATGTTTGGCCCAGTTCTATCATTGGTGGGGTTCAGAGTGCTCTTTGATTGTCGGAGAACTATAAATCCCAGCAACTACAACTCCCAAATGGCAAGGTCTATTTCCCCTGAACTCCATCTGCGTTCATATTTGGGCATATTGAGTATTCATTTCAAGTGTGGTCCAGATCCATCATTATTTCAGTCCACAGTGCTCTCTGGGTGTAGGTGAACTACAACTTCCAAACTCAAGGTCAATTCCCAAGCAAACCCTTTCAGTACTTTCTGTTGGTAATGAGAGTTCAATATGCCAAGTTTGGTTCAATTCCATTGTTGCAAGAGTTCAGGATGCTCTTTGATTGTGTGTTAACTATAAATCCCAGAAACTGTAACTCCCAAATGTCAAGGTCTATTTTTCCCAAACTCCATCTGTGTTCACATTTGGGCATATTGAGTATTCATGCCAAGTTTGGTCCTGATCCAACATCCACTGAGTCCGCAGTGTTCTCTGGGTGTAGGTGAACTACAACTCCAAAACTCAAGGTCAATGCCCACCAAACTCTTATAGCATTTTCTCTTGGTTATGGGAGTTCTGTGTGGGAAGTTTGTGTCTTTCTGCCATTCCTGCCAGGATATCTATGTTGTGTTCATCGAAACAGGCCCAGGTTTCACACTGAGTGTATAAATACATTTAAAAACATATTAGCTATATGTATTACTGTGTTAGAGTGTCATTTTGTGTCATTTTGGTTGGTGGTGTGCCCCAGGATTTTGTAAATGTAAAACGTGTGCTCAAAAAAGGTTGGGAAACACTGCAATAACAGAATAAGACTTTCCAAAGCCACAAGAGATGCCTTCCCTAAAACGAGAGATATTTCTTAATTACCGATTGGGAAATTGCCAGGTACCAGAAGATACCGAATTGCAAAGGAGATGTTAAAATGGCCTGGGATTGGTCCAAGCCATAAAGACCGCATCTCCTCTGAGTTGTGTTTGTGTGTGAGCCAATTGCGTATCTTAATTTCCTTGCGAGTGATATCGGTGGATGTTGAAGACGGCGTTCAGGCAATTGCTGAAATATCCCAGTGAGATGGAACCTTTCCTTTCCTCCTCCTTCCCGTCCAGTCTATCGCTTGCCTTAATTTGCCGCTCTCTCACTTTCTTTCGGTGTTTTTTTTATTAACTTTTGATGCTTGGAAGGTTCCTGCACTTAGTCACATCTGAGAGAGTTTGGAACAGGTTCTAGAGAGGGCGAAGCAGTTACCTTTCGCGTTATTATTCTATGGCTGGGTGGCTTGACTATTAAACCTACAGAATGGGGTTTCATAAAACCTGTATCTCTTTGCAAATGCGTTGCTCTCCGTGATGCAATGGGCCTGCCACTTATAAATAAAACATCTGCAGATTGCACTCCCAGTGTATATGTATGTATACATATATATATATATGAGAGAGCGGAGGAGCCTTTGGAGGAAGCGACAATAACGCCACTCCAGGGTGGAAAGCCATAAAGGCTGGGGCCAAAGGGAGAGTGATATATCTTCCCAACTACCTACCTCCAAGCCCCGGCTCCTGCTCCTAAGGCAGGGTCTCCTTCTTGCTACCCCCACTTAATAATTTAAAAAAGGGTGACAGCTTTGGAAGGAGAGCAAGGCTTTGTTTTGGTTTCAGACGATTTAGGGCTTTCAGCCACAGTGCTTTCCTTTTACCGGAATAAGGCTTTCAAGGCAGGGAGCCAAGAGGGAAAGACTGGCAGGAGCCCAACTTGGATTCCACAAGCACAGACCCAAACAGGGAGGGGGCAGGCTGCTTGTGCTGGACCCCAACTTGCTCTTGTTTGGTCCATTTTGCTTAGGGCCCGCCACAGACTTGATGTAATATTGCCAGTTCTGGCCACCTCTTCCAGCTACAGAGAAACACTGCATTTATGTCCAGGCCCGGATTAACCCCTTTTGGCGCCCTAGGCCACACTTTGGAATTACGCCCCCAAACCAACCTCTACCGCAGGGCTGTCCAACTGGCGGCCCGGGGGCCGTACACGGCCCCCCAGCCTGTTGGCTCCGGCCCCAGCTATGCCCCCGCCGCCATTTTTAATTTTTTTAAAAAAATTTTAATGGCGGCCGGGGGAGGGAGGCGGGGCAGGGAGGAGGAAGTGAGCCAGCTCCTCCTCCCTGCACCGCCCCTCTGTTCTTCTCTCCGTGCCGCCGCTGCGAGTTCGAGACAAGGGGCGGTGCAGGGAGGAGGAGCCAGGTAGAGAGGAGGCGTGCCTAAAGAGGAGGAAGGCAAGCGCTTGCTTTCCTCCTCTTCAGGCACGGGGCTTCTCTGTTCTGCCTCTTCCACCGGCGCCCTGATCAGGGCGCCGGTGGGAGAGGCAGAACAGGGAGGGGCTGGCGTGACACTAGGAGGGAAGGAGAAGCCATGGAGGGCTCCCCTTGGCTTTGCCTTCCTCCCTAAAGGTCACGCCAGCCTCAGAAGCGAAATCGCCGCTTCTGAGGCTGGCGTGACACTTTAGAAGGAGGGACCGGGGGCGGGGGAGGGGGGGTGGGGCCAGGGGCGGGGCTGGGGGTGGGGGCGGGGGCGGGGCAGAGCGGCCCCCTAGGTCTTCAGTGCCTGGAAGTCCGGCCCTAGGTCCAGAAGAAGTTGGACAGCACTGCTCTACTGCACCCCCCACCTCCTCCTCGCGCCGGCGCGCGCCCTTCTTCCTTGAGTCAAGGAAGGAGGGCGCGAGGAGGTGGAGGGAAGCTCAGCCCGGGGCCGGGGCTTCCCTCCGCTTCCTCCTCCTCGCTGCGTGCCCTCCTTCCTTGAGTCAAGGAAGGAGAGCGCAAAGAGGAGGAGGAAGGAAGGGAAGCCCCTGGGCCCTCGCGGCACGCCCTCCTTTCTTGACTCAGGGAAGGAGGGCATGAAGAGGCAGAAGGAAGCCCTGGCCCCGGGGCCGCTGCCGGGCATGCACAGCAGGAGGGCACGAGCGCCTCTGCCTCCTCCGCCATGTTCCTGGGTGCCGCGCATGTCCGGCAGCGGCCCCGGGGGCTTCCTTCCGCCTCCTCACGCCCTCCTTCCTTGACAAGGGGGCAGGGGCGATGGTGAGGGGGGATTGCCATTCCCTCCTCCCCCGACCCATCGCAGAGCTCTCCCCTGCCCTCCCCCGAGAGAGAGAGAGAGTCATCTCTATGCCGCGTGTTGCGATTTTGTTTCAACATATATTTTTTTTGGTCCGTGTGAACTGCACCCCCCTTGGCTTGCCCTCCTAGGCCATGGCCTAGGGTGGCCTTATGGATAATCCGGACCTGTTTATGTCATCTGCAAGCAGTTGGGCATATAATCAAATCTGTCTTAAGATAGGTAGGTAGATTATAGTCAGCCAGCCTTTTGTAGGACAGCTGTTCGGCTGGATTTTCCTGTCAAAAGTTATGTGTCTTTAAGAATCATAGCTTTGACAGGAATCCCAGTGCCATAATGTCAGAATGGATGACCTGGGTCAGTCCAAGACCCTGCCCAGTCCTGCACTCTCCTTCTAGCTGTGATGTAAAAGATTGCTCTGGATCAGGCCTGGGCAAACTTCGGCCCTCCAGGTGTTTTGGACTCTAACTCCCACAATTCCTAACAGCCGGCAGGCTGTTAGGAATTGTGGGAGTTGGAGTCCAAAACACCTGAGGGCCGGGTTTGCAGGCCTGCTCTGGATGCTTCAAGGCGGCTATGGAAATCATTGGAAGGGACTTTCCACCTTCCCTCCATTAAGGTCTCTTTCACACTACACTAGTATTTTGCTCCCATTTTAATGGCCATGGTTGCATCCTATAGAGCAGGGCTGCCTAGGAAGTCGATCGTGATCAACCAGTCAATCCCGGGACCGAAGGAGGTCGATCCCAGCCAGATGGGGCACTTCTCAGAGGGGGGCGGAGCCAGGCTGTGCCAAGCCCCGCCCCCTCCCCCAGCTTCGGCACTCTAGCAGCTTCTCAGACTTGAGGATGGCAGTGCCAAGCCAGCCTTGTGCTCGCTATGTCACCACTGGCTTGACATTGCCATCCTCAAGCCTGGAGAAGCTGCTGGGAGCTCCAAAGCCAGAGGGGTGGGGATGGGGCTTGGTGTGGCCTGGCTCCGCCCCCCCCCCCCTCTGGCTTCTGCTCTACCAGCAGCTTCTCAGGCTTAAGGATGGCAATGCCAAGCCAGCATAGCTAGCTGCCATCTTCAAGCCTGGAGAAGCTGCTGGTAGAGTGGAAACCGGGGGCGGAGCCAGGCTGCACCAAGCCCCGCCCCCACCCCTGTGGCTTTGGAGCTCCCAGTAGATTCTCCAGGCTTGAGGATGGCAATGCCAAGCCAGTGGTGACATAGCTAGCACAAGGCTGGCTTGGCACTGCCATCCTCAAGCCTGGAGAAGCTGCTGGTAGAGCGGAAGCCACAGGGGGCGAAGCCAGGCCGCACCAAGCCCCGCCCCCTCCCCTCTCCAGCCTTGAGGAGGTAGGTAGATCTTTCTGACTTGGTTTTATTATAAGTAGCTCGCATGCTGAAAAAGTGTGGGCACCCCTGCAGTATAGAGCCTGTGATTTGTAATTTGGCCTGGTACAAGTGCTTCCTTGCAGCAATTCAAAATACTGCGCAAAACTTCCACAGGTTGGAGTAATGGCAGTGAAAACGCACCAACGGTGCAGTGTGAAATCCACCTTGGAACTGCCTCACGATAGATGTCCTGGAGGTCTGTTTTGGCCACTCCTTGGTTTGTGGGTTTGATCTACCTCTGTGGATTTCTCTTTGTGGAAGCCAGCATAGCTTCTCTTGGCAAGCCATTCTGGGGACATTAAGGTTTGGGTGAGACAGCAGGTGATTTGGCCAAATGATCAACGGCGGGTCAGGAATGGAGAGGCAAGCCAAGGCCATTAAGAGTTGCGAAAGCCTTCTGGATGGAAGAAGGGCGGTTGTAAGTCATTCCTGCCCAGAGGGCTGGAAGCAGGAGAGATAAAAATAGAGGCTCCGGGCTCTCTGGATATTAGCCCTTGAAGATATTGGGATCGCAGAGGCAATTTAGCATAATTAAAGAGTGGCAGCAAAGGAAGAGATTGCCCGGCTTCACTCTTTCGCCACTCTCTGTTAATGATTATTCATAATAAGTATAAAGTGCATTTCCGAAAGCCAGGTTTTTAAAACGGTTGTATGGGAAATCTATTTTCTACAACTCCCCTCAAAGTTAGAGAAATTGTTTCAGGTAGGGGTTGGGTCTACCTGGAGAGTCTCTTGCACAGCGAACAAAGGAAAGGCAAGAGAGCACAGCAAAGTCTCACTCCACATCTTAGTGTCCATGCCCCTTCTCAGGAAGAAATCTGGGCAGCCAGTTTCCCCATTGCATCTTCCCAATAACCCCACACAGGCCCAGATCAATACCTTTTGGCACCCTAGGCCACAGTTCAAAATTACGCCCTCCCCCCAGGCTGCCACCTCAATCCTGGGGGCATCAGAAGCAGGACAAGTGCTGCTCTTACAACACGTGCTGCCGCTGGTAGCTCCCTGGTGCTGAGGTGGGTGGGTCGCTTCTGGGTTCTTCTTTTCCATGGGCTGGAATCACTGGGAGGCGGAACTTCCACAGCCGCGAGACTACATTACCCAGAAGTCTCGTGGTACCGCGGCGCAGGCAATAAAATAATATAAAAATAAAATATTTATTTTTGGCCCGTGATTTCTGCGCTCTCCTTGAGTTACGCTCCTAGGCCGTGGCCTAGTGTGGCCTTATGGATAATCCAGCCATGACCCCACAAAGGCTGAACGTATGTGACGAAGCCAGGTTCGCCCTTTGGAATTAAACGGTCTTTCTTTGGTCTTCAGACACTTCAGCTGAAGATTTCTGTGAACCTCAAAAGCTTGCATCACCTAAAATTCCTTTCCTGTCTGCGGGAGGCTTGCATTTCTTTGTGCTCCAAGCTGGCAGGATGCAAGGTTTGCGGACTCGGTTGTGGGCTCCGTCTGCCTAGGCCTCCATGGCACCGTCCTCCCAAAGCTTTCCATTCCTAAGCTCTATTTAATGGAATCTATGCATAGTAAGTAACCGGGTCAGAGTAAGGCAGCCTTCCCCAGTTTGAGATCAATCGCTGGCTAATACTTTATCTAGGTCACTTTATTATCTGGTGGCGATGCCGTTCCCGTTCACCTCCTCCTTTTGTAAGACACACTTCAGCTGTGGGGAAAGTGCGTTCCCGCATACATATTAAAAACATATACCCATTCTATCTGTATGTAAATGCGCGAGGCACAGCTGGATGTGGCCAAGGAGTTTGATTTACTAATGGTTATTATCTGTTCTCGCTGTTCAGTGGCAAGAGGGAGTTTCGGCAAGCCTGCTAACATGGAAATTGTCTTCTTTGGAGGATTGCTTAAAAAGATGGCCTTGTTTCCGGGGCTTTTTGCGTGGCTGCCTTTCGGAGAAGAAGCAGCAGTTCCTTGGTAAACAATCCGTGGAGCGTGTGCCATCGCTGGGCCTTTTGGGGCAGGCGAGCCTCTCTCTGTGAGATGGTCCAAAGTGCCATCTGTGCCAACACAGAACCATGGAAGAGACCCCCAGGGCCATTCAGCCAGTCCTCTTCTGCCGTAAAGGAAGATACAGTCCAAGCCTTCTTGACAGATGACCACCCAGACCAGGGGAGGGCTACCTATGGCCGGTTCTGTGCGGCCCGGGAGAAGGGCGTCGGGGCCAGGGCCAAGAGGAAGGGGTGCCGCTGCCGCCATCCGATGACGGGCTCTGTGGGGTCAGAGTTGGCAGACAGGCGGAGGAGCAGCGGCTTTGGAGTGCAATTATATTATTATATATATATACTATAATAATTATGATATTACTACTAATAATACATAATATTTCTTGATATATTAATACGTTAATATTAATGATGTGTAATATATAATAAATATAGTAAATAAATAAATAAATAAAGTAGATTAGAATGTAGTTTTGCCTTTAGGTGCGGCCCTCCATAATATTTTTTGGCTCTCGTGTGGCCCCTTGGAAAAAATAATTGCCCACCCCTGACCCAGACCCTGCTTTAAAAACCCCAGAGAAGAAGGCTCCACTGGACTATTCCACTATCAAACTGCACTTACCACCAGGAGGTTTTTCCTAATGTTTAGGTGGCATCTTTTGCAGTTTGAATCCATGGCTCCTCATCTTAGTCTCTGGTGCAACAAAAAACAAGTTTGCCCCTTTCTCCTCAATGCGACATCCTTTCATATATTTAAATTTGCACGTCCCCTCTCAAGCATCGCTTCTCCAAGATAAACATCCCCAGCTCCTCATGAGGATTAATGATTTCCAGATCTTTGATCATTCTGGTGGCCTATCTCTGGACGCCTTCCATCTTGCCCATCTCCCTCTTGAATTGGTTTTGTCCAGAACTGGACGCGAGAGTTGTTATTCCAAGCAAGATGATCTGACAGCAGTGAAACAGAGTGGCACTATGGCTTCCCTCAATCCAGGAACTAACTTGCCTCCTAATTCAGCCCAGGATTGCCTTGGCTTTGTTAGCTGTGACAGCATATTCGTATTCGTATTTGGCAGTGCCATGCCTGCCGAGAGAAGCAAAACTCTTGCTTGCAGTGTGACTGATGTGGAGAAGGAGCCTCTTTTCTGGTTCGGTTGAGCCGATCTTGGTCTCACCCGGATTCAACAAGGGTTTCTGTAGACTCCAGCCCTAGCCAAATGGGCCATAGTAATGAAAATTAACATCTTTAACAACACCAGATTGCTGTAGCGATAGTCAACTGCTCCATTTGTGAAGTATCTAGATTTTATTATAAGACCTTGGAAGCTGGTTGCAGGTTTCAGACCGTAAAAGTCCTGCAGATCATATATTTATGCTGCAGAAGCAATGCATAGTCAGCCTATTTATTATGTTTTCCCCCCGTTTTAACTTCTACTGTCCTCTTTTAGCACTTTTAATATTGTAGGATTCTGCTTGTGCCGAACGGCCTCTTCCGTGAAAGCCACTGGGCAGTCCTTGCAGCCTTGTGGCCCACCGGGGAGAGGAATTAATGCATCCCTGGTCTTCCATTAAAAGGTTGTAGTTGAATAAAGCATGTGGCTGCAGTGGCTGCTTGCTAAAAGTACGGTGTTATATAGTGCCGATGAGGGAGTGGGCTTTGGCTTCCTCCGCACCGTTGTATAATTACAGGAGAGAGCAGGAGGCACAGGCAGAACCGAGCCGCCTTTCTGGATTATAAAAGCCAAGTTCATCCAGTAACCAAAGGCAACGGAAGATGCTCTCCGGAAGAAAGCGTCCTCGGCCCTCTTGCCTCATCTTTGCTCGTAAATAGTCCTATACCGATGCAGCTCTAAGAGGCTGCTTTGCATCTTACAAAACAGAATCAACCTGCTCTGACCTAGAAATAATTCCATTTTCTTACTGAAAATGTAGCGCGGGCTAAGTGTCAGCTGCATAAGATCTCTCTGACCAGTAGGTCATGAGTTCGAGGCCTGCCCGGGTCGAGGTGGGTGCTCGACCTCTAAGTGTAGCCTGCTGTCGACCTTTGCAGCCCGAAAGACAGTTGCATCTGTCAAGTAGGAGATAAAGGTGCCACATTAAGTGGGGAGGCAAATTTTGACTGAATTATGAGGCCATTAAAGAACTCCAGGAATACTGAGGAATGCGGAAGGAACAACAAGGGACGCTGGGAACGCTGAGAGATGAGGAGTGCGTCAGCTCCCCCTGGTGGCCAGAGTTTGCCTCTGTTCAACTATATGTGTGTTATGTGGAAACGGCAGGGATTGTCTGCTAAGTATGTGTACCTGTAATCCGGCTGAGGGGCAAAAGGAAAGGGCCTGAGGCTGTTAGGAATTGTGGCAGTTGAAGTCCAAAACACCTGGAGGGCCAAAGTTTGCCCAGGCCTGCCTTGGACCATCCTGCTTGCCTTTCCGTAGACACATTCAAACTGGTCGGAATCTTTCTTGAACTACGGGATCCAGAACTGGACAATATAGATAGTTGACCACAGTGCCGTTGGAGCAGAAGCTCTCCAGTGAAACCTGTGCTATCATTTGGCTTCAATTGCACCAGAAACATTAAAAAATAGACACCAAAACGTACCCATTTTGCTTTGTCTGAATGGGCAAGCACATGCTTCCGAGCCCATGACTGGCAGCTCTGTGGGCAAAACCAGACTGATTTCCTACACATTTCTTGGCCTTATTGGAAGGTTTACATTCTGCTCTTCAAAAGTGATTTTCCACAGAGATTGAGAAGAACAAAACCCAGCAGGGGGGAAATGCATTAAAAGTAGATGCAAATAAGAACAGCAGGCCCGGATTAACCCCTTTTGGCGCCCTAGGCCAGACTTTGGAATTATGCCCCCAAACCAACCTCTACCGCACCCCCTCCCTCCTCCTCCTCGCGGCGCCGCACACCCTTCTTCCTTGAGTCAAGGAAGGAGGGCGCGAGGAGGAGGAGGAAGGAAGGAAAGCCCCCGGGCCCTCGCGGCGTGCCCTCCTTCCTTCCTTGACTCAAAGAAGGAGGACGTGAGGAGGAGGTGGTGGAGGGAAGCCCCCGGGCCCTCGCGGCGCGCCCTCCTTCCTTCCTTGACTCAAAGAAGGAGGACGTGAGGAGGAGGTGGCGGAGGGAAGCCCCCGGGCCCTTGCGGCGAGCCCTCCTTCCTTCCTTGACTCAAAGAAGGAGGACGTGAGGAGGAGGTGGCGGAGGGAAGCCCCCGGCCTCCTCGCGCGCCTCCTTCCTTCCTTGACTCAAAGAAGGAGGACGTGAGGAGGAGGTGGCGGAGGGAAGCCCCCGGGCCCTTGCGGCGCGCCCTCTTTCCTTGACTCAAAGAAGGAGGACGTGAGGAGGAGGTGGTGGAGGGGGAGGACGTGAGGGAGGAGGTGGTGGAGGGAAGCCCCGGGCTCTCGGCGCGCCTCCTTCCTTCCTTGACTCAAAGAAGGAGGACGTGAGGAGGAGGTGGCGGAGGGAAGCCCCGGGCCCTTGCGGCATGCCCTCCTTCCTTCCTTGACTCAAAGAAGGAGGACGTGAGGAGGAGGTGGTGGAGGGAAGCCCCGGGCCCTCGGGGCGCGCCTCCTTCCTTCCTTGACTCAAAGAAGGAGGACGTGAGGAGGAGGTGGCGGAGGGAAGCCCCGGGCCTTGCGGCGCCCTCTTTTTCCTTGACTCAAAGAAGGAGGACGTGAGGAGGAGGTGGTGGAGGGAAGCCCCGGGCCTCGCGGCGCGCCCTCCTTCCTTCCTTGACTCAAAGAAGGAGGACGTAAAGAGGAGGTGGCGGAGGGAAGCCCCCTTCCTTCCTTGACTCAAAGCGTGCCCTCCTTCCTTCCTTGACTCAAAGAAGGAGGACGTGAGGAGGAGGTGGCGGAGGGAAGCCCCGGGCCCTTGGCGGCGCGCCCCTCCTTCCTTCCTTGACTCAAAGAAGGAGGACGTGAGGAGGAGGTGGCGGAGGGAAGCCCCTTCCTTCCTTGGGCCCGTGAGGAGGAGGTGCGGCGTGCCCTCCTTCCTTCCCTTGACTCAAAGAAGGAGGACGTGAGGAGGAGGTGGTGGAGGGAAGCCCCGGGCCTCGCGGCGCGCCTCCCTTCCTTCCTTGACTCAAAGAAGGAGGACGTGAGGAGGAGGTGGCGGAGGAAAGCCCCGAAGGCCCTGGTGGAGGAAGCCCCGGGCGCGCCCTCTTCCTTGACTCAAAGAAGGAGGACGTGAGGAGGAGGTGGTGGAGGGAAGCCCCCGGGCCCTCGCGGCGCGCCTTCCTTCCTTGACTCAAAGACTCAAAGAAGGAGGACGAAGGAGGCGGAGGTGGCGGAGGGAAGCCCCCGGGCCCTTGCGGCGTGCCCTCCTTCCTTCCTTGACGCAAAGAAGGAGGTCGTGAGGAGGAGGTGGTGGAGGGAAGCCCCCGGGCCCTTGCCCCCTTGACTCAAAGAAGGAGGACGTGAGGAGGAGGTGGTGGGCCCCGCGCCCTCCTTCCTTCCTTGACTCAAAGAAGGAGGACGTGAGGAGGAGGTGGCGGAGGGAAGCCCCCGGGCCCTTGCGGCGTGCCCTCCTTCCTTCCTTGACTCAAAGAAGGAGGACGTGAGGAGGAGGTGGTGGAGGGAAGCCCCCGGGCCCTCGCGGGGCCTCCTTCCTTCCTTGACTCAAAGAAGGAGGACGCGCCCCTCCTTCCTTCCTTGACTCAAAAGAAGGAGGACGTGAGGAGGAGGTGGCGGAGGGAAGCCCCGGGCCCTGCGGCGCGCCCTCCTTCTTTCCTTGACTCAAAGAAGGAGGACGTGAGGAGGAGGTGGTGGAGGGAAGCCCCCGGGCCCTCGAGGTGCGCCCTCCTTCCTTCCTTGACTCAAAGAAGGAGGACGTGAGGAGGAGGTGGTGGAGGGAAGCCCCCGGGCCCTTGCGGCGCGCCTCCTTCCTTCCTTGACTCAAAGAAGGAGGACGTGAGGAGGAGGTGGCGGCGGGAAGCCCCCGGGCCCTTGCGGCGTGCCCTCCTTCCTTCCTTGACTCAAAGAAGGAGGACGTGAGGAGGAGGTGGTGGAGGGAAGCCCCCGGGCCCTCGCGGTGCGCCCTCCTTCCTTCCTTGACTCAAAGAAGGAGGACGTGAGGAGGAGGTGGCGGAGGGAAGCCCCCGGGCCTTGCGGCGCCCTCCTTCTCTTCCTGACTCAAAGAAGGAGGACGTGAGGAGGAGGTGGTGGAGGGAAGCCCCGGGCCCTCGGCGCCCTCCTTCCTTCCTTGACTCAAAGAAGGAGGACGTGAGGAGGAGGTGGCGGAGGAAGCCCCCGGGCCCTTGCGGCGCGCCCTCTTTCCTTGACTCAAAGAAGGAGGACGTGAGGAGGAGGTGGTGGAGGGAAGCCCCCGGGCCCTCGCGGCGCGCCCTCCTTCCTTCCTTGACTCAAAGAAGGAGGACGTGAGGAGGAGGTGGCGGAGGGAAGCCCCCGGGCCCTTGCGGCGCGCCCTCCTTCCTTGACTCAAAGAAGGAGGGCGCAAGGAAGAGGAGGAGGAGGGAAGCCCCGCCCCCCAGGGCCACTGTCAGGCATGCGCAGCAGGAGGGCGTGAGTGCCTCTGCCTTCGCCATGTTCGTGGGTGCCGCGCATGTCCGGCAGCGGCCCCGGGGGCTTTCCTCCGTCGCCTCCTCCTCACGCCCTCCTTCCTTGACAAGGGGGCGGGGTGATGGCGAGGGGGGGCGCCATTCCCTCCTCCCCCCCCCCTCGCAGTGCTCTCCCGCCTTCCCCCGAGAGAGAGAGAAAGTCATCTCCATGCGGTTGCGGTTTTGTTTCAATGTTTTTTTTTGGTCCGTGTGAACTGTGCCCCCTTGGCTTGCACCCCTAGGCCATGACCTAGTGTGGCCTTATGGGTAATCCGGGCCTGAAGAACAGCATAAAATAACTTGACAGATTGACAAGCTTTTAACTGTATGTCAAAAAAGTGGCCATCTTCCTAATCTCCTGTAATGCTACCACTAAAAAGGCCCTTTCTTTCGCAAGCAGCTCTTTGCTCTGGCTCACGTTGGCTCACCTCAAAAGGCCAATGTCAGATCATTGTTTTGTCTCCTGACGTGCTGCAAAGGTTCCGGTTTCGTCTAAAACTGTGCAGCGGAACAGAAGCCAACCCTGGCTGGTTAATCTAGGACACGGTCCACAGGGGACTCCTCCCGCACAAGCCCCACTGAAATGAGCAGCACTTGCATCCATCCCTTAATGATTTGTCTAAACAGATAAAAATAGACTTTCAAAGGGAGTGGCGTGCATCGCATCTGCAGATACTGAGTGGAAGCAGAGGAAGGGGAACATGAAAGCATATCAGAAACCCCCTTGTGGTGGCCCTCCATAAGTATTACACAGAATGGTCCTTAAAAATATATGCAATGTTGAGGGAATGAAGCCTTGGGCTGCGACCTTCGACCTCTTGCGCAAAAATATTATGTGAAAAGTGAAGCCTGTGGTATAGGCATAAGGTATCTATAAAACATAAATGAATTATGTATTTAGATTTGGATTCTATCTCCAAAGCAGCTCATTATTTGTATTTGAAAAATGGGTATTCCGTAATGGAGGAAAAAATCGAAAAGCACTTCTGGTCCCAGGCATTTGAATATGGGATATTCAACTTGTAGTAGTCGTAGTAGTCGTAGTTGTAGTAGTAGTAGTAGTAGTAGTAATCATAATAATGCTAATGTAAAACCACTGTTAATAGAGTCATCCATATGGGTGACTGAGAGTGACACCTTTGCTTATCTTGTTGCAAGCATAAAATTACTGAAAATACTATATGCACTTACCTTTAAGTTATGAATGTAAAATGTATTTGAGGCAAACGAATTTCACATTTAGATTTGGTTTCCATCTCCAGGATATATCTTTGGAGTACATTCTCTCCCTTATATTTATTTATTTATTAGACTTATTAGCCGCCATTGGAGCCCCAGGTCTCGGCAGTGGCCGGGAAAGCTTTTGCACAGTTAAAGCTTGTGCACCAGCTGCGCCCGTACCTTGGGAAGTCTGACTTGGCCACGGTGGTCCACGCTCTGGTTACATCCCGAATAGACTACTGCAACGCTCTCTACGTGGGGTTGCCTCTGAAGACTGCTCGGAAGCTGCAATTAGTCCAACGTTCGGCAGCCAGGTTACTAACAGGAGCGGGGCACAGGGAGCATACAGCAGCTCCACTGGCTGCCAATTAGCTTCCGGGCACAATTCAAAGTGCTGGTTTTAACCTACAAAACCCTATATGGTTCTGGCCCAGTTTACCTGTCCGAACGAATTCTCCCCTATGAACCATCAAGAACATTAAGATCCTCCGGAGAGGCCCTGCTCTCGGTCCCGCCGGCTTCACAAGCGCGGCTGGTGGGAACGAGAGACAGGGCCTTCTCTGTGGTCGCCCCTCGGCTGTGAAACTCTCTCCCAAGTGATACTAGAACTGCCCCCTCTCTGTTGTCCTCTAGGAGGCTGGTGAAGACCTGGATGTGGAACCAAGCCTTCCCAGAATAGGCTGAGATTGGCTATTGTCTGAATGAATGACCACGTTTACAGATTGAGTTGAATTGTTTTAATGGCGATGTGGTTTTATGCTGGGTTTTTATGTATTTTAATATGTTGTTGTAGTTGTTTTTAAATTGTATAGCATTGAATTTTTGCTGTTATGCCGGTCTGAGTCCCTCGATAGAGGTGAGAAGGTCGGGGTACAAAAGTTTTAAATAAATAATAATAAATATTCCCAGTGGCTCGGGGCGGATTACATCAACACCACGATAAAAATACCAATCTACAATAGCGTCAAAACCACAGAATAAAACGACTCCTAAAATAAAACACAGTCTCTTATATGAAGGTCTCTCACAGCCCGTGTCTATACGAGCTCTCCTTCGTAAAGAATCTAGTCCTGTTATCTCAACCTGAGTTTTTAACATTTTATCTTGTACATGCGGCCCGCTTTGTCATTTGTGATTTCAGATATTGTATTTGCATATCGTTCTTTTATTTATATGTTTGTATTTTTATTGTGTTGTTGATGTTTTTAATTTTTATTTTATTGCAATTTGTTGTTTGGGCCTGTCCTCATGTAAGCCGCCCTGAGTCCCCATTGATGGGGAGATGGTGGAGGGGTATACGATTATTATTATTATTATTATTATTATTATATCCCATTATGTATACATATCATTTTTTTTTCATTTCATTTATTGGGATTTCTGCACCGCCGACTCCCGGGGGCTCGTGGCGGCTCACAAGAGCCAATGGCACAACGCCAGAGGGTTAAAAACATAAGCACATAAAAACACAATTAAAACAATGCAATACAGCTAAAAAACACAATTAAAACAATGCAATACAGCTAAAACAATAAAGCAGCAGTGGATACAACAGCCCAGTGGGTGTACACACGAGCCTACTCACCGAAGGCCTGCCTAAACAAATAGGTTTTGCAGGCCCTTCTAAACGGGAGTAGGTCCCTCAGGGCTCTCGCTTCGGCCGGAAGGGCGTTCCATAGCGAGGGGGCTATCACGAAGAACGCCCTCCGGCGGGTAGATGTTAAATGAGCCAACTTTACAGGTGGAATTGCCAGGAGGTTGGCCTCCTCGGACCGTAGTGATCTCGATGGGCAATATGGAGTGAGATGGTCCCTCAGGTACGCTGGCCCCAGGCCGTGAATGGCCTTGAAGGTGAGAACCAGCACTTTGAAGGCGACCCGGTGCTCGATAGGCAGCCAGTGCAGATCCTGCAAAATTGGTGTTATGTGGCAACCTGCTGGAGCCCCAGACAGGAGCCGGGCGGCAGTGTTCTGCACCAGCTTGAGCCTCCGGATCGACGACATAGGCAGGCCAACGTAGAGCGCATTACAGTAATCTAGCCTCGAGATGACCGTGGCTTGGATCACCGTGGCTAGGTCGCTCCGGGAGAGGTAGGGAGCCAGCCTCCTAGCCTGGCGGAGGTGGAAGAAAGCAGCCTTGCTAGCCATGGAGACCTGGGCCTCCATGGACAGCTGGGAGTCCAGGTGGACACCCAGACTCTTCACTGACGGCGCTGGATGCAGCGCCGCACCGTCCAGGGTCGGAAGCCGGACACCCACCGCGCCCGGGCGGCCCAGCCACAAGATCTCCGTCTTCGCCTAGTACAAGTCTTCTGAAATCCAAAAACATTCAAAATCCAAAACATTTCTGCTCCCAAATATTTCAGATACACGATACTCGACGATCATCATCACCATTATTATTATTATTATTGCTGCTGATAATGCAAAAGCACTACCTTATGGGTAGAGTTGCTGGAATAATGTAAATATTTCTGCCCCAGAGGTCCAGTGCCAAATGGTTCCTAATTGGATTTCTAAGGCGATTGACAGTAGTTCGTAACATCAGGAACTTTTTTTGCCTCCATTGCTGCCACCTGCTCACTCCAGCCCTCCTCCTCCTCCATCAAAGCTCTTCCTCGCTCACAAAGCCATCTCTCCCTCTCCATAGTGTCCAAGGCCCTTGAACCTGTTGAGGACTCAGAGTCATTTTGGGTGTGGGGTGAGTGTTAAGTATCAGTTATTGGAAGACGAGGGCCCCGGGGACGGAGGGAGATGAACAGCCACAATTAAGACAAAATCTGCCGTTGTCGACACAATTCTGGGGAAGCAGATGCCTGGAACCATTTTGTGGTTGGGGAGCATTGATTTGAGGACGAGGAGGAATCGATGTGTGTCTCGTTTACACATTGCGGACCCCGTCGTGAGGATAAATGGGGAGGAAAAATATTCCATACCCTCCTGAACGTTTGTGATTTCACAGTAGCCAGGCCTCCCTTTGCTTGGCCTTCACACGGAGCAACTAATTGGCTATAAAAGACGTTGGTTTGATGGGAGTTTACGTTT
This sequence comes from Anolis apletophallus, assembly GCA_030556195.1. Classification (NCBI taxonomy): domain Eukaryota; kingdom Metazoa; phylum Chordata; class Lepidosauria; order Squamata; family Anolidae; genus Anolis; species Anolis apletophallus. Next base: position 11,067,511 of record JARBWK010000015.1, read on the forward strand.
GGCTTCAATCAAACTTGGAGGTGTGCTTCCTGCTCCACTTTCTAATTCTTAAATTAAGCACAGTCAAAGGGAGAAAAATGCTCTGATTTTGCCACTTGAGCTCTTCCCGTCGAAGGGAAGCTGCAGCCTGAATTTTGGAGGCACTGAAAGTATCGGTAACAAGCCATTGCAAAGAGATTGGTCATGCCATTCCTTTCAGTGGGGCTGGAAAACCTGGTCTTTATCTCTTTAGTGATATAAATATTTATGATCTTTTTTTTAAAGGAAGCACTTGATGCAATTGAATGAATGCAGTTTGGCACCACTTGAACTGCTGTAGCTGAGTCTTTTACCTCCAAGTGTACCTCCAAGTTGGATTTCAGCTCCCAGAATCCCTGGCCATTGGACAAGCTGGTAATAAGGGTTTCTGGGAATCTGAGGCCCAAGCGGTTGGAGGTCTCCAGGTTGTAGAGGCCTGAAATTATGAAACAAATTGCCTATGGACAGGCATGTAGCCGGGGGGCTAAGGGGCTTCAGCCCCGAAATTCTCAGGGTGATCCGCGAGAAGGCCTTACTGGTACATTATTTAAACTGTTATGTGCACTTATATCATGATCTGATCACCATGCTCATTATATCCCACATTAATGGGGTTATTGGGATAACAATACAAAAGGTTTGCTAGGGTAGACCCTCTTCCACCCAGTCTCAGCCCCCCCCGAATCAAAATCCTGGTTACGGCCCTGCCTATGGAGCATGCCATGTAATCTGATTGAGATACATACAAAATTGCCTATGGGGCATGTACTTTGGGGAGGCCCTAGAGCAGGGGTGCTCACACTTTTTCAGCATGCGAGCTACTCTTAAAGCAACCAAGTCCAAAAGATCTACCTGCCCCCGACCCCCGCCATGCGCTCCCGCCGCCACGCGCTCTTGCCACCGCACATGCTCCTGCTGCTGTTTTCCGCCCGTGCAGCGCTTCTTCCGCCTGCGGGGCATTGCAGGAAGGAAAAAGCACGAGGCGGGGCATCCAGAGGGAGCACTCTGCCCTGCCTGTCTCGCCGGCAACGGAGGCTGCACGGCTACTTCTGGACGAGAGAGAGGCAGGGCGCTCCCTCCAGAGGCCCCGCCTCGTGCTTCCTTCTTCCTGCAATGCCCATGGCGAAAGAAGCACCGCAAGAGTGGAAGCCAGCAGCAGGAGCGTGCGTGCACGCAGGGCAGGAGCACCCCATTCGGCTGGTGAGGCCCGAAGATCACCTGGAAGAGGGCTGAAGATCTACTAGTAGCTCCCGAGCTACCTAATGAGCACCCCTGCCCTAGAGCCTTTTTGACTCAGAGAGCCATGAAAGCAAAATATTTGGAAATTTATTTCAGTAAAAGCCATATAATATATATAATAGATTTTAAGACTGAATTCAACTAAATATGAGTCTATACGTACACACTATGAGAAAAGGATTCCCCCGGCAGAATGATGAGACACTTCAGACCTGGCTCTGCAAAAGGCATGCTCAGGACTCTGGGAGCAAAGAGAAGGCGGAAGGAAGGAAGGGGGAAAGAAAGAAAGAGAGAGAGAGAGAGAGGAAATAAAGGAGAGGGGGGAGAGGAAGAAAGAAAAGAAGAACAAACTATGGAAATGGAAGAAAAGAAAAGGAGGAGAGATACAAGGAGGGGGAAAGAAAGAAGGAAATGGGAAAAGAGGAAAGGAAAGGGTGGGGAAAAGAAAGGAAAGGGAGTGAGGAAAAAGTAAAATAATGAAGGGAAAAGAAGAAAAGAAAGAAGGAGAGAGAGGGGGAAGTGAAAAGAAAGGAAGGAGACGGAAAGGAAGACTTGGGGGGGAAAGAATAGAAGAAGGAGGGGAGGGGGAGGGAGGGAGGGAGAATGGAGGAAAGAAGGGAGAGAGGGAGGGAAAAGGAAGGAGAGAAGGAGAAGGAAAGGGTGAAGAGGGAGAAAGGAAGAGGAAGGAAGGAAGGAAGGAAGGAAGAGAGAGAATGGAGGAAAGAAGGAAGGGGAGAGAGGAAGGGAAAAGAAAGGAGAGAATGAAAGAATGGAAGAGGAAGGAACGAAGAGGGAGGGAGGAAAGAAGGTAGGGAGAGAGGGAAGAAAAGAATGAAAGAAAAAGAGGGGGGAAGGAAGGAAGGAAGGAGGACGCGGGGCCAAGGCGGACCTTGGTGTTGACGTCGGCGAGGCAGTCCCTCCGGAAGGCGTTGAAGAGGCAGCAGCTCTTGAGCTGCCCAACGATAAGGGCGATGAGCTGGGCGTCCCCCGGGGCAGCAAGGCCGGGTCCGCAGCACCAGGGCCAGACCAGCCTCTGCCACCTCCCCCAAGGACGGTGGCAGCGGACAAAAAGGAAGACAAGGACGAGGCACCGCCGCCGGGCTCTGCCATCCCCGGCGAAGAGGGGGCAGGGCCCTGAGAGCAGCGGGGGATGATGACGGCATGGAAGTGGCAGTCCCATCACTCCTCCCGCTGCATGCTGGGAAACTGAGGCCCGGGTTTGCTCTGGAGAGCCAGATGCAATCATGAAAAGAGCCACACATGACTCCCGAGCCATAGGTTCCCTACCCCTGCCTTAGAGGGCTTCTGGCTGAAAGTGATCCCTCCCTAAACCTCCAATCCCATGTTTCAGCGATAAGATACAACTATGATAGTTGAAGTGGAATCACAGCACTATAATTGCATCGTGCGAAGGGGTTTCCTAGTAATAGGGATAGATTCTTGGTTTGGAAACATATTGGGCAAGGTTTGTGTGAGAAGGAGAGACAGAAAGGTAGCCCTTAAGCCCTTTTCCTCACCAATTGACCCGGCCTCATCTGCCTCTTTGCAATTCGGCTTCTCTCCCGGAAGTCACCTTAAATTGTAATCCGGTGCGGATCCCGGCGTTGCATCCTCCACTCCGTCGCCTAATGAGGTTATGACCAAATGCTCATTATAATTGCTTTGGACTCCTTTTAATTTTCAAGCTTATTAATCATAAGAAGAGTTATTTAAAATTGCATAAATTAATCTTAGATTAAAAGCCCATCAAAGCCTCAAAACAATTAAGAATAAGTGGGATTTCCCTGGGGCAGCAAGTTTTATTTTAATAGTGTAGCCAGGTGGATATCGGAACATTTGAAAGAGGGGCCGAGGAGAGGAAAGGGGGGGGGGGATGATTAATGTCTGCCGCAATTTTGAAGGAGAGGTTTTGAAAATGGCAACTTTGGAAGAAGCCTGCTCTCCCGCCCGCTGCACACTCAGGGCCAGCTATTGTTCCTCAAGCACACTAATGAACGTTTTAATTACCGCGTGCGACAGGGCACCGAACTCTGTAAGAGGCCAGCTTTGCCCTTTCGAAATGGCAGCGGAAGGGAAACGGGTGCAGTATTTCTATTTTGGTGGGCAACGTCCAATCCTCTGCAGAATCTTGTGTCGCTCAAGGAGTTCAGAACAGGAAAGCTAGCAGTGCTTGCTCTAGTTGACTGTCGCAAAAGATTTTCAGTACATTGAGAAGGCCTCAAGTCTATCCTTGACATAGTCAGAGATTAGGCCCCAAATTCTAAGTAGTAGTAGTAGTAGTCGTCGTCGTCGTCGTAGTAATATTTATTCTCCACTATTTCTCTGCCAAAGCAGACTCAAAGTGGCTAGTATTAAAAACCATAACAATGTCTGAATTAAAACCTAATAATGTTATTATTAACATTATTATTTCTAAGTATTATTATTAGTAGTAGTAGTTATAGTAGTAGTAGTATTTATACCCCACTTTTTATCTGCCAAAGGAGACTCAAAGTTTTTGATTGATTGATTGATTTTATTATTTATGAGTCGCCCTCCACGTCAGTGCTCCGGGCGACTTACACATAAAACACATAAAACAGTTCAATAGTTAAAGCTAAAAGAATAGGAAATTAGTTAAAATAGTTCCAGTAACTCAGGCTAAGTCTAAGTATGGTTTTGAGTGACTAACATTCAAAACCATAACTAAAACCTAACACATATTATTATTTCTATTATTATTTATTTATTTCTAAGTGTTATTATTATTAGGGATTGTGTTTATATACTTCACATTTTCTCTGCCAAAGGAGACTCAAAGTGACTAACATTCAAAAAACCATAACTAAAACCTAACACATATTATTATTTATATTATTATTGTTGTTATTTATTTCTAAGTATTATTATTATTAGTGGTTGTGTTTATACTTCACTTTTTCTCTGCCCAAGGAGACTCAAAGCAACTAACATTAAAAACCATAACAATGTGTGAATTGAAACCTAACAATATTATTATCATTTCTAAGGATCATCATTATCATTAGTAGTAGTAGTGGTGGTGGTGGTGGTAATATTTATACCCCACTTTTTCTTAGGCAGAAGAGATTCAAAGTGACTAACATTCATAACCATAACTAAAATCTAACACTTATTATTATTATTATTAGGTATCATTAGTACTAGTAATAATAATAATAATAGTAACAGTAGTATACATACTCCACTTTTTATCTTCCAAAGGAGGCTCAAGGTGGCTAACATTAAAAAACCATTTGTGAGCTAAAACCTAACACTTACTACTCCTAAGTATAATTTTTTATTATTACTAGTAGAAGAAGAAGTAGTAGTAGTAGTAGTAGTATTTATACCCCACGTTTTCTCTGCCAAAGGGGACTCAAAGCAACCAACATTAAAACTCATAACAATGTATGAATTAAAACCTATCATCATCATCTGTATCCCACTTTATCTTTCTAAAAAAGAGACCCAAAGTGTCTAACAGCAGGGCCGTAGCCAGGATTTTGATTTGGGGGCTGAGTTTGGTTTGGGGGCTGAGACTGGGTGGAAGAGGGTCTACCCTAGAAAACCTTTTGTATTGTTATCCCAATACCCCATTAATGTGGGATATAATGAGCATGATGATCAGATCATGATATGAATAAACATAACAGTTTAAATAATGTACCAGTAAGGCCTTTTCGCGGACCACCCTGAGAATTTCAGGGGGGGGGGCTGAAGCCCCCTTAGCCCCCCCCCCTGGCTACATGCCTGGCTAACAGTAAAGGTATTCCAACATATGGGGCATGTAGTTTGTGGAGAACTAAGCTGACTAATCTCTATATACTCTATGTACAACCACTCTGGGTCCCTTTGGGGAGATAGAGCAGTATATTATTATTATTATATTATTATTACTGTTCGATTGTCAATTATTTTTAGATGTTTTAGATGCTAATTGTTTTAGGTGTTTTTAGATGTTAGATATTTAGATGTTTTTAGATGTTCAGGCATTCAGTTTGTGTTTTACTGTAAATCGCCCAGAGCCAACTGGGATGGGCGATTAATAAATCCCAAAATAAATAAATAAATAAATAAATACATTATTATTGTATGAGTCTAGAAATGCCAGTCAGTTACCCCCAAAAACCTGGGACAGCTTATCTGTGGGTCAGTGCACATGCTGTGCTTTAACTCTTACCATTAAAAAGAACCATCCTTTTCCCTGAAGTAGAGTTGAGTCCATCCTAGGAGAACCTAAAAAGGGCACTGACTCCCTCTACTCTCCATTTCTGGCCTTTTTGGATATCTGGGAGGGGAAAGATGTGGATGGTCAGTTAGGAACGCCCCCCTAAGAACGGACTGGAACATGACTTACTAGACTTATACACGAGGTCAACTTATGCATGAGGCTGTATGGTAAGTACAGGGTTGCTTAGATCCCAATGGGGTTTCTGGTTCTGGTCCCAAACAGGAGCTTTCCACTAGGTCTATCTCACAGGCATCACCAAAGTACCGTGTTTGAAAGACTTCCAGAAAAATGGCATGTGCTTTCCCCTTTTGGCCTTAGCATGTGCCAAAAGGAATGGCGGTCTTCCTCTCTTCCTCCACGGAAGGGTTGCGTGGGCTGCCCTGCATTGACCGGCCGCATTGTGCTATATCCCCAGCCCTAATGTGCCATTAACGGTAGGTTAATGTGCAGTATAATGTTTGCCGGGCTCTGGATTCATTACACTTCTGAGTGCAAGGTCTTTCCGTGGTGCACCCCCGGGTCCCTCTGCATTATATCATGCAATAAAAGCACCCTTTTAACATCACACACTAATAGACTGTATTTGAAGGGCCTTCTGAGGGCACGGAAGTCCTTCCGAAGCACAACACCTTGGCTTTTCCCTTTTCATGGGATCTAGAGGTGCATTTACCAAAAATTCAGTGCTTCCTTTTTATTTATTTATTATTTTTATTTGTTTATTTGAAACTTTTATACCCTGGCCTTCTCACCTCCGAAGAGGGACTCAGACCGGCAAACAGCAAGTATTCAATGCTAACATTTAAAATCTAAAAACATCATAAATTTACAATAAAATTTACAATACAATACAATAAATACATTTTAAAAGCCTTTCGCCAAAGTAAAATCGAGTCCAACTTAATCCATATATTTGGTCCGTATCAAGTGGTTAACGACTTTAGTCGCTTCGCGATCTGCTCCTTCATTCTGCGAAGGCCTCATTGCACAGCCACATTTTCACCCGCTTCCTAAAAGTCAGGAGGGAGGGGGGCGGATCTAATTTCATTTTGGGAGGGAATTCCACAGCCGGGGGGCCACCACAGAAAAGGTCCTGTCCTCGTTCCCACCAGACGCGCCTGCAAAGGTGGTGGGACCGAGAGCAGGCCCTCTCCAGACGATCTTAGCACTCTTGATGGTTCATAGGGGAGAATACGTTCGGACAGGTAAACTGGGTTGGAACCGTACAGGGTTTTGTAGGTCAACACCAGCACTTTGAATTGTGCTCGGAAGCTAATTGGCAGCCAGTGGAGCTGGCGCAACAGGGAAGTTGTGCGCTCCCTGTACCCCGCTCCCAGTCTGGCTGCTGGACTAATTGCAGCTGGACTAATTGCAGCTTCTGGGCAGTCTTCACCCGGAAGCTCAAGCTGGTGCAGACCCCACGTAGAGACCATTGCAGTAGTCTATACGGGATGTAACCAGAGCGTGGACAACTGTGGCCAAGTCCGACTTCCCAAGATCACTACGCTCCGAGGATGCAGGCGGCGACAACCTGAGCTGTGCAAAAGCTCTCCTGGCCACCCTGCCGAGACCTGGGGTTCCAGGCTCAGCAATGAGTCCAGGATCACTCCCAGACTCAGCGAACCTGAATAATAAATAAATAAATAAATAAATAAAATAACGCTTTCAGGGGAGTGTAATCCCATCAAGCACAGGCTGTAAAAGCCCTATGCCCTGTTCGGCCTTATGACTGACCAGGAGTACCTGTGTCTTGTCTGGATTTAGTTTCAATCTGTTAGCCCTCATCCAGTCCGTTACAGCGGCCAAGCACCGGTTCCTTGTGTTCTAATTCGTAGAGTCAGCTTCCCTTTGCTACTTAACTTCAAGTTTTCGAAGAAAGTGTTTGTTTTCTCGTTTTATATTGAGTTGTTCTTTTGTATTTCTGATTTATTACAAAAATAATTTGTAAAAAAAAAGTATGGCACTGGCGGACAAAGGGCCCCTATGTGGCCCTTGGCCCGCTTTGCAAGCTCCACCTCCTTTTCCCTCGGCTCCTCCCACTGCCGCCGGGACAACTGGGAGAAGGGAGAAGAAAAAGAAAAGCTCCCCAGCGCTTGCTGTGTTCTGATGCCTTCAGGCATCTGTTTGTTTTATTTCATATTTAAATGAGTATCATCGGTAGAAATGGCCCAAGTGGGATACAACAAAATAGGCGGCGAGATACATGGAAGCCTGAACTAAATTATTTTCAGTAAAGAATAAAATCAGTGGCAGCGGCATCTTCCATAAATAGACGTTAAGTGGGAGCAAGAGCAGGCAATCTGGCTGGGTGCCTGTGGGCCTCCTCCTCCTCCTCCTGGAAGGGAAAATACACTCTTAATTAGATGGTTTGAAGGCCTTGTTGGTAGGATTCAGGTTCAGGAGAGTTCCTTTGCAAGCAGGGAATTAAATATATATGTGTGTCCCCTTTGTCAGTGCAACAGCAGGAGCGCAAAGAAATCCAAGAGGCGGGGAATCTGCGTAAGCAATCCTCTCTTTTGGAAGAAGGGAAGAAGCTGCTTGCTCTCCTTTGGGCCAAAGCCAGGGAGCGTGGGCCTGGGTTTGGCCCAGAAAGGGTTAATCAAGCCTCCTTTCCCTGGAAAAGGCAGCCCTCCTCAAGGAAACCAGATGTGACAGGTTCATTTAAGACGCCTGGTTTGTCATTGTTTATCTCATTTTCAGGGTTGGCAGGGAAAATTAGGCTGCCTGGCACTCACCGGTCCCCTCCCCGGCCCCCCTGACCTGCCCTTTCCCAGTCCTGGGTCTCCCTGTCTGCAAAAAGAGCAAGCTTTCCTCAGCACCCTTGGGTCTGAAGCAGTGTTTTTCAACCTTTTTTGAGCCGCGGCACATTTTTTACATTTACAAAATCCTGGGGCACGCCACCAACCAAAATGACACAAAATGACACTCTAACACAGTAATACATATAGTTAATATGTTTTTAAAATGTATTTATACACTCAGTGTGAAACCTGGCCCTGTTTCGATGAACACAACATAGATATCCTGGCAGGAATGGCAGAAAGACACAAACTTCCCACACAGAACTCCCATAACCAAGAGAAAGGGTATTGGATGTTCCAATTTCCCACGGTACACCTGATGATTGCTCACGGCACACTGGTTGGGAAACACTGGTCAGAAGCATAGCCTCCTCTCTTCCTCCTCCAAGGCCCTGATCCCAGGACAAGGCCAGGAGCTCCATTGGGGAGTGGAAACAGCAGCGGATGCAGGGGGCCTCCACACTGTGAGATGGATGCCTTTTGATACCACTATAATGGCCGTGTCTGTCTGTGTGTGTGTGTCAGGAGCAACTTGTGAAACTGCAAGTTGCTTCTGATGTGAGAGAATTGGCCGTCTGCAAGGACGTTACCCAGGGGATATCCGGATATTTTGATGATGTTTTACCATCCTTGTGGAACGCTTCTGGCATGTCCCCGCATGGGGAACTGGAGCTGACAGAGGGAGCTCATCCACGCTCTCCCCAGATTCGAACCTGCAACCTGTCGTTCTTCAGTCCTGCCGGCACAAGGGTTTAACCCACTGCATCACCGGGGGTGTCATAATAGCCATGGAGTCCTCGGATTTGCAGTTTGGTGAAGCACTTCTCTTTGGTACAGAAGGCTAAAGACCTTATACAGCTAAAGCTCTCATAGCATTGAGCTATGGTGGTTAAAGTGGTGACAAGCTGCATTTGTTCTGCAGTGTAGATGCACTCACAGACAGGGCCAGACCTAGGTAATTTTAAATGGTAAGTGAACAGTATTTTGGCGCCCTCCAACCAATCACTGATATATGTGTGTGTGTGTGTGTGTGTGTGTGTGTGTATGTGTATATATATATATATATATATATATATATATATATATATATATATATATATGGATTGGGTGCATAGACAAATTTGGGCCCTCCGGGTATTTTGGACTTCCTACTGGATGTTTGGAATTGTGGGAGTTGAAGTCCAAAACACATAGAGGGCTAAAGTTGGCCCATGCCATATGTGTGTGTATGTATATATATATACCTTCCCACCATTTTCCCTGCTCTATTCCTATTCTCTTTGAGTGTGTGTGTCTATATCTATATCAATTCCCCTTCCTTCCTTCTCAGCCCCATACCCCAGAATATCATGGCAGAAAATCCCACATTATCGGAGTGTGGACTCAGATATTCAAAGCAGATATTGTGGGATATAGGGCTGTGTGGAAGGGCCTCCCCCCTTTTCCCTCCCCTCTTCCTATTCTTTGTGTGGGTCTGTACATTCCCCATCCTTCCTTCCTCTTCACCCTTTTCCTTGCCCCCTTCCTATTCTCTTTCCCCTTCTTACCTTCCCCTTTCTCCCTTCTCACCCGTTTCCCTCCCCTCTTCCTATTCTCTTTTGTGTGTATGTATATATATATATGTGTGTGTGTGTGTGTGTGTGTGTGTATCAGGTCTAGACTAATTTCCAGAGCAAGGGCCTGGGGGTTGGGCTAGGTGCTCTCTGGCTGGCAGGCTCATCTGGCCGCTCAGTCCTGCTCCCGGCCCCCAGGTGTGGCCGCCCACATGGCCTCCTTCCTCGCCTCACGTGCACTGGCGCCAGCAGCGGCAACAGAGGGAGGAGACGCGCGGGGGGCAAGGGAGACGGGAAAGGCGGGCGCCTCTGCCCCCTTCTCTCTCGCCCTGCGCAAGGCATCCTTGGGGGGGGTAAGGCATGCACAGGGTGAGGGATGAGACGCGCGCAGGGTGCAGGGCGAGGCAGGGAGAAGGGAAAGGCGCTCGCCTCTGCCTTGTCCTCTCTCGCCCTGCGCGAGCCTTCCTCCCACCCTGCCGGCACCCCTGGGGGCGTGGCGCCTGGCCCTGGATGCGCCCTTTGGCCACGTGGCGCCCTGAGGCGGCCGCCTACTTTGCCTCCACTAAGATCCGCCCCTGCTCACAGATTAAAATGCAGGTAGGTGTCCTTGGGTAAATCCTTGGGGAACTGAGTTCCTGGAAGAGCTGTATACGGCCTTCCGCCTTCTCTGCCAAAAGTGCATTAAACTACAACTCCTGGATGGGTTCTGTTCCTGAAAACCTGTGGTCGAGTTCAAGGGCCTGGTTGTCCTGAGCTCATGCCAAGCAGGCCATGTAAGGCAACCTTCCCTCTGAGACCGCGATTTGTAATGACAGAAATACTTTTCCAGCTTCTGCAACACTGCCTTACAAAATGAGAGGGGTCCATACGGAGATGTTTTAAGTGGCTTTAGGTTTGTAGCGCATTTGGTTTGAGACCCATCAAATGAGTGCCCTTGAGGTTCACGGTGTCTATTTGCTGCCGAAATACTCTGGGGAGCGACACTCCTCCTTTTCTCCAATCTTTCCTTCCCTGTATGGAGGTGTTTCTCCTTTCCGCAGGAGGAAGAGTCTCTGGTCACCCAAGGGGTTTTTGTCTCTTTCTAACAGCCTGGGACTTCATTATACCTGCACAGGCAGCCAGCTCCATTTCTGAAAGAGAAACACGCGTACACAAACACACAACACAGCCTCTCTTCCGTCTCTAGCTCCCTGATTTGCTTCTTTCCCAGTTTTACTTGACCCTCATTTGCCCGTGTTGTTTACGTTGGGCTTCTTTAAAAGGCCAGGCAGGTAATTGTTGGCATTATTCTAAGCAAGGGCATGCCTTCCTTTCCTCCTGGGATCTCCCAAGAGTTTTACAGACACTTAAGTGAATTTCACCTTGTGGCATTCTGCAAAGCCAGTGGGAGTAATTACAGTAAGAAACTTTGAATGCTGGGCAGGAGGTTTAAGGCAGTGTTTCCCAACATTTTTTGAGCTGCGGCACACTTTTTACATTTGCAAAATCCTGGGGCACACCACCAACCAAAATGACACAAAATGACATTCTAACACAGTCATACATATAGTTAATATGTTTTTAAATGTATTTATACACTCAGTATGAAACCTGGGCCTGTTTCGATGAACTCAACATGATATCCTGGCAGGAATGGCAGAAAGACACAAACTTCCCACACAGAACTCCCATAACCAAGAGAAAATGCTATAAGAGTTTGGCATTGACCTTGAGTTTTGGAGTTGTAGTTCACCTATATCCAGAGAGCTCTATGGACTCAAACAATGTTGGATCAGGACCAAACTTGGCATGAATACTCAATATGCCCAAATATGAATGCAGATGGAGTTCAGGGGAAATACACCTTGACATTTGGGAGTTGTAGTTGCTGGGATTTATAGTTCCCCTACAATCAAAGAGCATTTTGAACCCCACCAATGATGGGCCAAACTTCCCACGCAGAACCCTCAGGAGGCGAGAGAAAGTCTCTACTTGGGGAAAGGGAGGCAGGCCTTCCCAATGCATGGAGAGGGAGAGACCAAGTAGACAACGGGAGGGGAGGGGGGTGTGTCTGTAATTTTGTGCCTTTATCGAGGTAGGTTTCTTAGGGTTTTTATACTTCAACACACTAGACTCTCCACCCCCCCCACCCACCCCCGGAGGTTCCAATTTCCCACGGCACACCTGATGATCACTCATGGCACACTGTTTGGGAAACACTGGTTTAAGGGAACATTCAGGTTTTCCAGGAGCAGCGATCAGAAAAATGAATTGAAATTTACATCTTCTTTACATCTTGTCCTAAGTTGGTCAGAGGCAGGGATGGAAGAGTGAGCGGAGGAAAGATATGTTTGTTGCACTTTTCAATGGCGGGTAGCACTGACCGGGGATGGGTCCATACTTTACAGGAAAGAAAAACCCTAGCTTAGTGTTTGTGGCTCATAATTCATTGGAAAGACATTGGCTTCGTCTTGCAGAAGACGGTCATCTTGAGGCTAGACTACTGTAACGCCCTCTACATTGGCCTTCCCTTGTCGACAACCCGGAAACTCAAGCTGGTGAAAAATGCTGCTGCTCGATTTCTGGTGGGAGCATCGACAAGAGAGCACATTACACCAATTCTACAGCAAATAGAGTACTGGACAGTCTTCAAGGTGCTGACCTTTAAGGCCTTATATGGTCTAGGGCCAGTATGTCTAGGGCCTCATATGTTCCCCTGAGATCGTTGCGATCAGAAGAACAAAATCTTCTGGTGATCCCATCAATCCGTTCCTGCTGTCTTTCAACAACAAGACAAAGCCTTTTCTGTGGTGGCGCCGACTTTATGGAGCGAGTTACCAGACGGAACTCGTGCCATCACAGAGTTAGCCCCCTTCCGGAGGGCCTGCAAGACGTTCCTTTTTAATCTTTCAATCTAGGCGCCTCCTGATAGTCCTGTCCATACCTTTGTGTTTTTATATATCCAAACTGTTTTTATGTGTATTTTATTGTTTTGATGTAAACTGCCCCGAGCCCGCAGGGAGAAGCGGTATATAAAAATGAATAATAAAATAAATAAATAAATAATCCCTGCTTGAGCCTTGCGATCTCCATTGGAAGAGAGCCTTGATAGCTGGGCATTGCCATGCATCCATGCGTCCCTCTTTGTCTCCCTCAGGGCCACCTCTTCATCGTCCAGTATGACGACGGCAACGCAGAGGTGGTTTCCATGTGGGTTTGCCGGATGTTGGAAGAGAGGCGATCGCAGCAGCAGCAGCAACCTTCGCAACCGCAGGAAGGGCCTCTTTGAGCAGGACGGATGCCGTATGAATGTCACGAGGAGGAGGAGCCCCTCTGGACTCTGCTCACTTTCACAGGAGGTGTCTCTCTGCTATGGTCCATCGGCGGACGGCGTTCAGATACTTGTCCGGTGACATTTTAGTCAACATAGACTGCTGTACTCTCTCACACACAAAATCACCCCTCTCCTACATCACAAGGACTTATACCGCACATTTAAGACCATATTATTATATATTTTATTAAACTAACTGTATATTTTTTGGCTTCAGAGTATTTCATGCACTTCTTTAGTCTTTTGCTAAAGATAAATGTTGTAGACAGTCTCCTGAGCTCGACTATTCTTGTCTACTAGGCCCAGTGATAAAGTTGCTTTGGTTCCTTGTGTGCAAATGCCAGGATGAAGTGAGTACGAACCAGCAAGTGAAAGTGTCTTGGAAGAATAAGCAAGGATCAGCAGGTTTTGGCTGGGAGCCTATACGGCAGGACAGAGGGGAAAGTGTCTGCAGGTAAAACAATGTGATGTCTGCTCACCTCTCACTCCTCCATTACAGTGGCTGGTGGAGAACAGAGGATCTGAAGCGTGTCTACTTCTGTCTCCATAACCAGATGAAGGGCGTCATCCACAAAGTATCCCCAGAGGTCCCAGCAGACAACAGAATCATTCAAAGACCAAGGGATGGGGCAGAGGGCATTGGTCATTGCATGCATGTAGAGGAAGAGGATACCAACCTCCTCACCGATCTATGAGAGTCACCCGCAGGCATGCGCTGAACATTAGCTTGCATAGATCTCAGCCAAGGTGTGCCAAATTAATGTCCTTGCAAGTCCTTTCAGAGACCTTCATAGTGGAATCTTCTTTTATTTGGTATTGATCAACAAACAACACAGGAATCACCCAGGCCTAAAATCCATATTGTCCAGGAATGCGTCTACACCAGTGTTTCCCAACCGGATCATCTGGTGTGCCACGAAAAACGTCTCCCCCCCCCCCTTCTCCCCCTCCTGCCGAACTCCTGCTGCTTGGGGGAGGAGGAAGGGCCGGGCGGTGGCGAAGAAAAAGAAGAAGGGGCTGGGGCGCCATGACTATGGCCCCTCGCTCACTGAGGCCACGCAGAGAAGCATGAGTGGTGGACGGGCTTCAGTGGGCGGGGCTGAAGCCCCCGTCTCCGCCGCTCCTGCTCCTGCAGCCTCAGTGAGCGCAGGGGCATGAGCGGTGTCGTGGCGGAGAGCGTGAGCGCGCTGAACGGAATTGCCACCACCTTCTCCCTCTCCCCGCCACCTCTTTCGCCCGTAAGTCGCTACTTGTGGCAATGGGAGCGGCTGAGGCTGGCGGCGGGATCCTGGGCTGGAGTCTGGGCTTGGTGGTGGCCCTCGGCCTGCTCTACTGCCTGAGGGGCCCACTTGCCAAGTTTGGTCCAGATCCATCATTGTTTGAGTCCACAGTGCTCTCTGGATGTAGGTGAACTACAACTCCAAAACTCAAGGTCAATTAACTATATGTATTACTGTGTTAGAGTGTCATTTTGGTTGGTGGTGTGCCCCCGGATTTTTTTTAATGTTAAAAGTGTACCGCAGCTCAAAAAAGGTTGGGAAACACTGGTCTACACTGTGCAAGTATAGCACTGCAATTCCCCCTTAATTGTCGTGTCTCCATCCTACAGTCGGCCATCTCTCAAGAGTATTTCAGTAATACTCCTGCTTTTTCAGGGGTGGGCTAGATGGCCCTCGGGGCGCTTCCCAACTCTATAGTTTTAGCAAAAGGGGCGGCCTTTGGAGAGGGATAAGGAAGGGCTCTGTGCCCCACCATTATGTGCACCCCTTACATATTCCCACAAGAAATTGATCAAAAAATCCAGATTTCCTTCCTTTCCTGTGGCGCTTAGATGATATACAAATAGAAGACTTTACGGTATAATAGCCTGAAGAGGTTTTTTTATTTATTTCCAGTTTCCAAGTTATTAATGGTAGACTAGGGCTTCTTGAGTTTTCCCAACCATGACCCCTTTAGGCCCCAAAATGTTTTATATGACCCCAGGAACATAAAATAGGTGTAAAACCCAAACACTTACTGATAAATCAGCATTTGCAAGGCTTGGTTAAACAGGAGGCAAGGAGATGTATTCCCCTTACGCAAGGAGGCCCCTAGGCAAACAGGTAAGGAGGTGTATTTCCCATTAGTAGTAGTAGTAGTAATTTTTTTAAAAAAATTATGCAAGGCTTGCTAAACAACTCCTAATAGTCCTGCCTGCGCTCAACCTGGACGTCTTTGTATTCAAGCCATATTTAACATTCCTTTTGTCCTGTTCTTCGTACCCGAAGAGGTCTGCCACAATGTAGGCTGATGCAGGAGAGAGAGGCCAGTGAACAGAAGCGTTTGGAGTGAGGTGGGGGTCGTCCTTCCGAGGTGCTCCCCCCCCCTTCCCCAATAATGTAAAGGGGGCCATAAAAATGGGTTGCAGGGGAGGAAGGGCTGAACAATTGCCAGGCCTGACCATTACTTCCGAGCTGGCCTGGAAAATGCTTTGCTTCCTCCCTTCCTCAGAGGGATCATCAATCTTCAGGTGAAGGATAGAGATTGCAGGCATGAACTTATAGACTAAAGTTTGTCTTAATTGCTCCGATGTCACAACCTCTCTGGCAGATCAGAGCGCAACGAATGGCTCGGTGGCAGCTGCGGTGCCTCCAGGTGCTTTCTCTAAAAGTGAGACAGATTCCTCTGCTTTTGGCCGATGGAGTTGAGGCAACCCTTGCAGTTATCGATTTCCCAGTGCTTTGCATATCTGTGCCTCTTGCATAAAAGGGCTCCTCTTTACCTTCTGTTTAAGAGTCCATATGTAAAAGGGCTTTTTCATCCATCTGAATATATACCTTTCCCAAGGAACTGGACTCTTCACCTGTAGCTCCTGTTTCCCAAATGGGCCGGTATAGTTTTCAGCGGCTGGTTTCCATTTACCAGCCAGACATTCAAGATGGAGGAAAGACTCCAATCAAAAGTCTGAATGTGGTTTAAGTGAAAAGTGTGGGTGCTAAAAGTCTCCATTTGGGGTTTTGGAATGTGGGGGGCTTTATTGTTTAATATCTATATGCGTCCACTAGGCCGACTGGTTTGCTATTTTGGTCTGGAGTGTCATCAGTACGCTGATGACACCCAGCTGGTGCTGAGAATGGATGGCAGGCCAGACACCGTACCTGATAGTTTCCATCAATGCCTCGAAGCCGTGACTGGATGGCTGCGTTCTAGCCGGTTGAAGGTGAATCCATCGAAGACGGAAATCCTATGGCTGGGTCGTCCTGGTGTCGGTGAGTGCCGGTTGACTACCCTGGATGGCGAGCGGTTAAACCCGTCATCTTTGGTAAAAAGCCTGGGGGTCCAATTGGACCCACTGCTATCGATGGAGACTCAGGTCTCTACGGTTAGCAGGCCCGCATTCTTTCATCTCCGACAGGCTAGGCGACTGGCTCCCTACCTATCCACGGTGATCCAGGTAACGGTCATCTCGAGGCTAGACTACTGTAACGCCCTCTACATCAGCCTTCCCTTGTCAACAACCCGGAAACTCAAGCTGGTGCAAAATGCTGCTGCTCGATTGCTGGTGGGAGCATCGACAAGAGAGCACATTACACCAATTTTACAGCAATTGCACTGGCTACCAGTAGAGTACTGGATTGTCTTCAAGGTGCTGGTTTTGACCTTTAAGGCCTTGTATGGTCTAGGGCCAGTGTAACTGAGGGACCGCCTCACCCCATACGTTCCCCCGAGATTGTTGCGTTCAGAAGAACAAAATCTGGTGATTCCATCAATCCGTTTCTGCCGCCTTTCAACAAGACAAAGAGCCTTTTCTGTGGTGGCGCCAACTCTATGGAATGAGTTACCAGATGGAACTCGCGCTATCACAGAGTTGACCCCCTTCGGAGGGCCTGCAAGACGTTCCTTTTTAGGCAGGCTTTCAATCTAGGCACCTCCTGATAATCCTGTCCATACCCTTGTGTTTTTACATATTCAAACTGTTTTATGTGTATTTTATTGTTTTATGTAAACCGCCCCAAGCCTGCAGGGAGGAGCGGTATATAAAAGTGAATAAGTAAATAAAATAAATTTGGACCTGGCAGTAATGTGTAATGGCTCAGCAATCATTTCTTCCACCAGTCCTTTGTCAAAGTTGCATTCATCATTGGTTTATTGCATGCAAACATGTGTGTATGCGCACTCATTTTTATTAGGAGAGTCTGAAGTTATTTGCACCGTTTTGGCACCACATTGACCAGGTGTGGACAGCCAGATGTCGTCCTCCAGGTGTTTGTTTATTATGAAGTCAAAAGGAAGCCAGAAATCTCTCATCACGTCTTGTTACACGCAAAGCTCACTGTGCACCATGAAGTCTTCTACTTTGCTACTTCGGGTCCAGGGCGGCCTTCATATTCCTGGGTTTAACGTGGAAACACAAAACTATGGATAGTCGTGAATCCCATTAGAATGAAAGACTTCCGACAGCTCAATTTGGGAACGTGGGTAGGTGAAAGCACGAACCGGTCCTGTGGATATGGGGGCCATATTATACAGCTTGATCCATTCTGTTTACAACGGAACCTTCATTCCAAAGGAATCCTTACCTTCATGACAATCTGAGGGAGAAAACAATCCATATCTTGCTATACCTTGCTTCCATCTCCATAAAATCCTTGTCCCTAGTTCCATGCTCAGAAGACCTCGTACGGACTAGAACAGTGTTTCCCAACCATTGTTCCGCGGCACACTAGTGTGCCGTGAGCTATCACCTGGTGTGCCGCGGAAAAACCTCTCTTCCCCCCCTTTCTTCCCCCTCCTGCCGAACTCCTGCTGCTGCTGCTTGGGGGAGGAGGAGGAGGAAGGGCTGGATGGTGATGAAGAAGGGGCCGGGGCGCCGCCTCCTTTGGCCGTTTCCCCAGCCAGCCAGCCTCCAATTGAGGGAGGGCGGGGAACGGAAGTCAAAGTGAGGAACGCAGTCCAAGGCAGGCCCACCGGCTTCTTCTTTCAAACCACAGGAAGGAAGGAAGGCTGGCAGGCAACCGAAGACCGAGTGAGTACCTTCCCTTCTTGTGTGGAAGAGGGAGAGAGCCATTCAGGAAGGGAGCCACCTGGGGGTTCTGTGTGGGAAGTTTGGCCCAGTTCCATCATTGGCGGGGTTCAGAATGCTCTTTGATTGCAGGGGAACTATACATCTCAGCAACTACAACTCCCAAATGGCAAGGTCTATTTCACCTGAACTCCATCTGCATTCATATTTGGGTATATTGAGTATTCATGCTAAGTTTGGTCCTGATCCAACATTGTTTGAGTCCAGAGTGCTCTCTGGATATAGGTGAACTATAACTCCAAAACTCAAGGTCAATTCCCAATAAACCCTTTCAGTACTTTCTGTTGGTAATGAGAGTTCAATATGGCAAGTTTGGTTCAATTCCATTGTTGCAAGAGTTCAGGATGCTCTTTGTGTGTTAACTATCAATCCCAGAAACTGTAACTCCCAAATGTCAAGGTCTATTTTCCCCAAACTCCATCTGTGTTCACATTTGGGCATATTGAGTATTCATGACAAGTTTGGTCCTGATCCAACATTGTTTGAGCCCAGAGTGCTCTCTGGATATAGGTGAACTACAACTCCAGAACTCAAGGTCAATTCTCAAGCAAACCCTTTCAGTACTTTCAGTCTTTCTGCCATTCCTGCCAGGATATCTATGTTGTGTTCATCGAAACAGGCCCAGGTTTCACACTGAGTGTATAAATACATTTTAAAACATATTAACTATATGTATTACTGTGTTCGAGTGTCATTTTGTGTCATTTTGGTTGGTGGTGTGCCCCAGGATTTTGTAAATGTAAAAAGTGTGCCACAGCTCAAAAAGTTTGGGAAACACTGGACTAGAAGCTCCATATCCCAGCAATGATATCTGGCTGAAAAACTAACCTGTTACTGCTCCCGATAAAATCTTACACACTTGAGCTCAAGTGTATTGTCTATTGCTGTCCAAGGGCCCTTCCATCTGCATTCTGAATAGGCTGGAATTTTGCCATTTCCAAAAACTGAGGAAATAAGCCTTTGAAATGCCTCTCTGTCTGCCTTTCCCCAGAGCCTCCAAATGTTGCTACCTATTTGGTAGTGTTGTTGTTGTTTTGGGTTCCTGTCTCCTTAGACCTTTTGCAGTCACCCTGCTGTCAGTCTGCCAAGGGCTCTTTTGTCTCCTCGACAGCGGTGGGGGGGGGGGGAGGGAGAAGAACTAAGCCTCTTGGAGGACCATTTTTTATTGGCAAAGGAAATAGTTTGCGCAGCAGATCAAACTGGGGCTTCGAAACAGTCACAATAACAGCTTTCCAAATGCTTCCAGCTGAGGCAAAGACGGGGTCTCCATAGGGTGTGTTTGCATGCCTTGAGAATATGAATGGTTCATTTTTTGTATCTCTGGACCACTCTCTCCCAACAAGGCTGCTTAATATTTCTGTAGTGTCCGCTCCAAAGGCAACCCAGGCTCAAAGCAGATGCTTTCTCTGCATCTCCAGCCAACAGGTTGCACAAATCCCACCTGACCCCAGCCTTTGCAATCAATTTCCCCACAAAGGAGTACTTCTGGTATTCAGAAAGCCCTGGTGCAGCAGCCTGAGGAAGAATCCCAGATTGAGGGGCCAACAGGCATCAAGGGATGTCTGCCAGGGGCTTTTTGCTCTCATTTATAGACCACTAGCTTGGGGACCCGGCGGTGCCCGGGTGTTTTGAGAAACATATTAGTTGGTCTGTAGTAGTTATTTATGTGGCTCACAGTGATGTCAGGAAGTTAGTGAAGGTAGTGCGAGTCTCATCATCCATGGTCCAACCTTCTCCAAACAGCACCAGGATGTAGAGTGGGTCATGGAGGCTCTGTCTGCCAAGTGTAGCCTTGATCCCTCATTATTGGGAGTTGCAGTGGTATCCTGAAATTACTGAAGGTACTGCAAGTCCCATCATCCGTGGTCCACCCACCTCCAAACAGCAGCAGGACGTAGAGTGGGTCATGGAGGCTCTTCCTGCCACGTTTGGCCTTGATCCTTCATTATTGGGAGTTGCAGTGGTATCATGAAATTACTGAAGGTACTGCAAGTCCCATCATCCGTGGTCCACCCACCTCCAAACTGCATTAGGTTGTAGAGTGGGTCCCTGGGGCTCTGTGTGCCAAGTGTGGTTTTTATCAGTGTTTGTTGGGGGCCACAGTGGTCTGTGGGAACAGAGTAGTGTGAAAGTACTACAAATCCCATCATCCATATCCCCCCCCCCCCTCGAACCTCAGCAGGACGTGAAGGGAGTCATGGGGGTTGTGTGTGCCAAGTGTGATCTCGATCAGTAATTGGATGAGGGTCGCAGCGGACTTGGGAAGTGAGTAGAGGTACTGCAAGTCCCATCATCCGTGGTCCACCCTCCTCCAAAGTGCACCAGGACGTAGAGTGGGTAATGGGGGATGTGTG
Organism: Anolis apletophallus; assembly: GCA_030556195.1. Taxonomy (NCBI): domain Eukaryota; kingdom Metazoa; phylum Chordata; class Lepidosauria; order Squamata; family Anolidae; genus Anolis; species Anolis apletophallus. The sequence continues at coordinate 11,088,079 of JARBWK010000015.1, forward strand.
TGCCAAGTGTGGTTTATGATATGTTGTTGTTTGTTTTCTATCCAGAAAATGTTGGAAGGAGGCTCACCACTTTAAGGTCCCTAAAACAGGCATGGGAAACCTTCGGCCCTCTGGGCGCTTTGGACTTCAACTCCCACCATTCCTAACAGCCTGAGGCCCTTCCCTGCTTAAATGGCTGGGGGGGGGGGAGGAAAAGGGCCCGAGGCTGCTAGGAATGGTGGGAGTTCGAGTCCAAAACACCTGGAAGGTCCAAGTTTCCTCCCCCTTCGCGCCCTTTCTTCCCCCTTCTGCCGAACACTTACTTTTTCTTCTACACTGCCCCTTCTGCCTCCATTTTGATCCGAGGGGGGCAGCGTGAGCGTGTTCAGGAGGGGAGGGGGGAGGGGAGGAAGACGTGACCTGTGCGGGCGCTACTGCGCAGACTCGCCCCAGAGCAATGCGAGGCTGGGAAGAAGGGAGCCCGAGTGGAGAAGAAAACGTGTTCAGCAGGAGGGGGAAGAAAGGGTATTGGAGGTTCCAATTTCCCACGGCACACCTGATGATTGCTCACAGCACACTAGTGTGCCACGGCACACTGGTTGGGAAACACTGGGGTAAAGGACCTCAGAAGACCCCATTCAGACTGCGGGCCATAGTTTGGGGACCTCTGGGCTAAACCATTGCATATAATCACTTTTAGGAACGGATTGCTGTTGCCTGGATGTATAGGAATCCCTTTGCGAGTGTGGCCCCTCACAGTGCATTGCTCTCCCTTTGCCTTTTGGTGCTTTTGGTCACCTTGACAGGCCCCTCATGATAGCATCAACCTCTAATTCCTCCTGTCAAAATGCTTGGCCTTCCCTCTTCAGGAGTGAATTAATGCATTTTATTATGAAAACACCCCGGTGGCACAGTGGGTTAAGGTGCTGAGATGCTGAGCTTGTTAACCGAAATGTCATAGGTTCGATTCCGGGGAGCGGCATGAGCTTCCGCTGTCAGCCCCAGCTTCTGCCAACCTAGCAGTTCGAAAACATGCAAATCTGAGTAGATCAATAGGTACTGCTAGGGCGGGAATGTAACGGCGCTCCATGCAGTCATGCTGGCCACATGACCTTGGAGATGTCTACTGACAACGCCGGCTCTTTGGCTTAGAAATGGAGATGAGCACCACACCCCAGAGTCGGACACAACTAGACTTAATGTCAGGGGAAGACCTTTACCTTTTACCTATGAAAAACTTTACCAACATTACAGAGGAAAGACCATAGAATCATAGAGTTAGAAGGGGAGATCCAGTCCAACTCCCTGCCATGCAAGAAAAGCACAACCAAAGCACTCCCGACAGATGGCCATCCAGCCTCTGTTTAAAAGCCTCCAAGGAAGGATCCCCCACTGGACTTCAAGGCAGAGAGTTTCCCTGTACAGAGCTCTCCTTATGACCAGGAGCATCAATGTTTTGTGAACTTGTTCAGGAATGGAGCAAAAATCCAGGACATCAAGTTGCTCAACTGCCTGAAGTGACAGGGCCAGACTGGCCTCCCAAAGACTGCTCCCAATCTGGTCTTGTCCTTTTAATGCTTTGACACGGTTTTAATTCTTTTAATGCAGTTGTTGGGTCTTCATGGATGTTTTGGGGAGTCACTTTGAGAGAAATCTCTCTCTATATATAATAAAGCGGAATGTTTGTATGTATGTTTGTATGTGGGTTTGTATGTATGTGGCAGCATTCTGATTGGCTGCCACTTTCACAGGCCACAGCGACGACCGCGGGTGAGGGACCTGCACCGAACTTGGTACACATAACACCCCTCACCCCCTTTACGTCCTGGTGCGGTTTGGGGGAGATGGACCACGGATTATGGGATTTGTAGTACATTCAAACACTTTTGTCCCCACAGATCACTGCGGCCACCTAGAAGGACCAATACACCACACTTGGCACACACATCCCAAGGTCAATGCCCACCAAACTCTTATAGTATTTTATCTTGGTAATGGGAGTTCTGTGTGGGAAGTTTGTGTCTTTCTGCCATTCCTGCCAGGATATCTATGTTGTGTTCATCGAAACAGGCCCAGGTTTCACACTGAGTGTATAAATACATTTAAAAACATATTAACTATATGTATGACTGTGTTAGAGTGTCATTTTGCGTCATTTTGGTTGGTGGTGTGCCCCAGGATTTTGTAAATGTAAAAAATGTGCCGCGGCTCAAAAAAGGTTGAAAAACACTGCTTTACCCAGCCTCCGCTCCTAAACTAGACATGGGCAAACTTCAGCCCTCCAGGTGGCCTTCAACATCCACAATTCCGCCCTTCAGTACTTCAACATCCACAATTCCCAACAGCCTCAGACCCTTTCTTTTTCACCCTCGGAGTCCGAATCGCCACTTTGGGCATAGTTTAAAGCAGTGTTTCTCAACCTGGGGGTCGGGCCCCCCTGGAGGGGTCATGAGGGAGTGTCAAAGAGGTTGCCAAAGACCGTCAGAAAACACAGCATTTTCTGTTGACCATGGGGGGGGGGGGAGTTTGGCCCAATTGTATCTTTGGTGGAGTTCAAAAGGCTATTTGATTGTAGGTGAACTATAAATCCCAGCAACTACAACTTCCAAATGTCAAGTCTATTTTCCCCAAGCTCCACCAGCGTTCACATTTGGGCATATTGATATTCATGCCAAGTTTGGTCCAAATCCATCATTGTTTTGAGTTGACAGTGCTCTCGGGATGTAGGTGAACTACAACTCCAAAACTTAAGGTCAAGCAATTCCCACCAAACCCTTCCAGTATTTTCTGTTGGTCATGGGAATTCTGTGTCCCAAGTTGGGTTCAATTCCACCATTGGTGGAGTTCAGAATGCTCTTTGATTGTAGGTGAACTATAAATCCCAGCAACTACAACTCCCAAATGACAAAATTTGTTTCTCCCTCCGATCCCACGGGCGTATTGGGTATATGGGCCAAATTTGGTCCAGTGAATGAAAATACATCCTGCATATCAGAAATGTACATTATGCTTCATAACAATAGCAAAACCACAGTTGTGAAGTAGCAATGAAATAATGTGATTGGGGGGTCACTACAACACGAGGAACTGCATTAAGGGGTCACAGCATTAGGAAGGTTGAGATCCACTGGTTTAAAGTTTGATTGAAAAGGCAGGTTGAGCCGATGTGTCTGTAGCTATTTGGCCGACTCCCGCATGACCTTTCTGACCTTTGAGAGAGATCTGCATCCTCCGTTCTGGGGACTGTTCCAAAGGACTGGGGCTTTGCTGCCTGAGACTGGCCCCGCCTGGGACCTTCACCAAAGAGAGGCCCATAAACCACAACCAGCAGAAGACGGGATTTATGGGTTGAGCCTTGCTGGCGATTGAAGAGCAGGCCTCACCCTGGGCTCTGGCGCCTGGATTGGTTTCCTCGCTATGGATGCAGCTGCTCAGAGCTGGAATCCCAGGGAGAAGGGTCAAGGTTTATAAGTGGCCCGGTCTCGACCCCAGAGGTTTCATTTCGCCTTATTTATTTTTAAAATGGAAAATGAATGGCTGGGTTTTGAAAGGGACCTTTGCGGCAGCTGATCCAGCACACCTTTCATCGGCAGAGAGACCAAGGAGAGGAGGAAGAGGCAAGAGATACGTCTGCTGATGCTACAAAGGGTGAGTCGGGGGCCTAGTTTGGGTCTTGGGGGCCCACCTGGCTTTGTGCCCCACCTTCAGATCCTGCTCCAAAGAGCTCTGGCTTTCCTTTTCTTCCTTCCCTCCATTCGCTTCCTTTTCTTTCCTTCTTCCTTCCTTTCACTTCCCTCCTTCCCTCCCTCCCCTTTCTCTCTCTCTCTCTCTTCCTCTTCCATCTCTTTCTCTCCTCCTTCTTCCCCTTCCTTCCTTCCTTCCTTTCTTCCCTCCCCTTTTCTCTCTCCCTTTCTTATGCTTCCCTAATTTCCTTCCGTCACCTTCCCTTTTCTTCCTTCCCTCCATTCGCTTCCTTTTCTTTCCTTCTTCCTTCCTTTCACTTCCCTCCTTCCCTCCCTCCCCTTTCTCTCTCTCTCTCCTTCCTCTTCCATCTCTTTCTCTCCTCCTTCTTCCCCTTCCTTCCTTCCTTTCTTCCCTCCCCTTTTCTCTCTCCCTTTCTTATGCTTCCCTAATTTCCTTCCGTCACCTTCCCTTTTCTTCCTTCCCTCCATTCGCTTCCCTCCTTTCTTTCCTTCTTCCTTTTCCTCTTCCATCTTTTCTCTCCTCCTTCCCCCTTCCTTCCTTCCTTTCTTCTCCCTCCTCTCTCTCTCCTTCCTCTTCCATCTCTTTTCTCTCCTCCATTCTTCCCTTTCCTTCTTCCTTCCTTCACTTTCTTCCCCTCCCTTTTCTCTCTCTCCTTTTCTTATCTCTTTCTCTCTCCTTCTTCTTCCCTTCCTTCTTTCCTTTTTCTTCCCTCCCTTCCTCTCTCCTTTCTTATGCTTCCCCTAATTTCCTTCCTTCACCTCCTTTCTTCTTCCTTCCTTCCTTTTCTTTTCTTCCTTTCCTTCCCCCTCCTCCCTCTCTCTTTCTCTCTTCCTCTTCCATCTCTTTCTCCTCCTTCTTCCCCCTTCCCTTCCTTCCCTTTCTTCCCCCCTTTTCTCTCCCTTTCTTATGCTTCCTTCCTTCCTTCCTTGTCCCTTCTCTCCTCCTTTCCCTTCCTTTCCTTTCTTTCCTCTTCCTTCCTTCCCCTTCCTTCTTCCTCCTTTCTCCTTTCTTCCATCTCTTCCTTCCTGCCTTCCTCCCTCCTTTCTGCCTTCCTTCCCTCCCCTTCCCCCTTCTCTTCCTTTCTTCCCTTCCTTCCTTCCTTCCTTCCTTTCTCTTCTCTTCCTTCCTTCCCTCCTTTCCTTTCCTTTTCTCTTCCTTCCTTCCTTCCTTTTATTCTTCCTGCCTTCCCTCTCCTTTCTCTCTCTTCCTTCCTGCCCCTTCTCCTTTCTGCCTTCCTTCCCTCCCCTTCCCCCTTCTCTTCCTTTCTTCCCTTCCCTTCCTTCCTTCCTTGCCCTTTCTCTCCTCCTTCCCCTTCCCTTCCTTTCCTTTCTCTCTCTTCCTTCCTTCTCCTTCCCTATTCTTCCTGCCTTCCCTCTCCTTTCTCTCTCTTCCTTCCTGCCCCTTCTCCTTTCTGCCTTCCTTCCCTCCCCTTCCCCCTTCTCTTCCTTTCTTCCCTTCCCTTCCTTCCTTCCTTACCCTTTCTCTCCTCCTTCCCCTTCCCTTCCTTTCTCTCTCTTTCTTCCTTCTCCTTCCCTATTCTTCCTGCCTTCCCTCTCCTTTCTCTCTCTTCCTTCCTGTCCCTTCCCCTTTCTGCCTTCCTTCCTTCCCTCCCCTTCCCCCTTCTCTTCCTTTCTTCCCCTTCCCCTTCTTTCTTCAGCAGCTGAGGGGGGAAAGAAAGGCCAGGAATTGTGGGAGTTGAAGTCCAAAACACCTGTAGGGCCCAAGTTGGCCCAGGCCTGGGTTAGCTTCCTGGAGGCCAATGGAAAGCTGGGGTATAGATGAATCTATCTATCTACAGTATGTATATAATAAAAGTCAGTGTTTGCGGACGGTGGGTGGGTGGTGCGACCGAGCGAATATGTGGCAGCGTTTCGATTGGCTGACACTGTGGGATTATTTGCATAAATGGCTGTGACTGACCAGCCTCCCAACATTCCAACACAGCACAGAGATGAAAGGGAAGGGCCTGAGGCAGGCATAAATGGCTGGAGTTGAAGTTAGCCAGTTGGCAGTTTTTTTCTGTTGGAAATGGAATGTTCAGTACCTTCACCCAATACACTTCTAAGGTGACTCAGAGGGAAAGCAAAAGGCCTCAGGCAGTCAGCCACTGCGGCCCACAGCAATGATGGATCAGGACCAAACATGGCAAACAAGGGACCAATGGCCCACTTCACCCGACATCCTGGTGCAGTTTGAGGAAGGATGGACCATGGATGATGGGACTTGCAGTACTTTAATTCACTTCCTTAGAGCACTGTGGCCCACACCAATGACGAACTATGGCACACAATGCCTTCCTCAAATAAGGTCCCCAAGCTAGTATAGTCATAATAACAACAACAACAAACGGTCATAATAAGGTTGTCCAACCAGCTGCTGTCCAAGGTGCTGAACTGTCAGCTTTGACCTGAGCCTGCTCTTCCTCCTCGCTCTCTTCCTCTCTCTCTTCCTCTTCCTTCCAAGCCCCTTCCCCGGCCTTCAAGGGCCCCCTCCCCCCTCCTTCCTTCATTGGCGCGGATCGATAGCGGGACGGCAGGGCCCCCCGCGATTGATCGGCCGCTCAAATGGAATTTATTGGGGTCATGGTTTTATATGGTGCTGATACAACTGTTAAATGGGCAACATTCGTTTCCAATCGGAGGCGTTTATTAAACTTCCACGGAATGAGACCGCCGTGATTTATGGGCCAATCTCCCCTCCGAAAGAGGGCCAGGACCCCCAGGAGAGAGAGAGAGAGAGAGAGAGAGAGAGAGAGAGAGAGAGAGAGAGAGAAGAAAGAAAGGAGAGGGGGGAGAAGAGAGGGAAGAAGAACATGATGGGAAGAGAGAAGAAAGATGATAGAAAAAGAACGAAAAATGAGAGAAGAAAGGGAAAGAATGAGAAAAGCAAGGGGGAAAGAAAAGAAAGAAATGAAGGACAAGAAAGAGATGAAGGAAAGAAAGAGAAAAACTCAGAAAGGAAAAAAGCAGGGAGAGAAAGAGGGAAGAAAGAAAGGACAGAAAGAATAAAGAAAGGGCAGGAGGAGGAATGAAAGGGAAAGAGAGAAGAAAGGGAAAGAATGAGAAAAGCAAGGGGGAAAGAGAAAGGGAAAGGAGAGAAGAAATGAAGGAAGGGAAAGAAAGAGAGGAAAGAAAGAAAAAGACAGAAAGGAAAAAAAGTAAGAAAATCAGGGAGAGAAAGAGGGAAGAAAGAAAGAAGGACAGAAAGAATAAAGGGTGAGAGAGCGAAGGAAAGAAGGAGGAATGAAAGGGGAAGAGAGAAGAAAGGGAAAGAATGAGAAAAGCAAGGGGGAAAGAGAGGGGGAAAGAAAAGAAGAAATGAAGGAAGGGAGAGAAAGAGAGGAAAGAAAGAAAGAAAGAAAAAAATTCAGAAAGGAAAAAAGGAAGAAAAGCAGGGAGAGAAAGGGAAGAAAGAAAGGACAGAAAGAATAAGGAAAGGGCGAGAGAGAGAAGGAAAGAAGGAGGAATGAAAGGGGAAGAGAGAAGAAAGGGAAAGAATGAGAAAAGCAAGGGGGAAAGAGAGGGGGAAAGAAAAGAAGAAATGAAGGAAGGGAGAGAAAGAGAGGAAAGAAAGAAAGAAAGAAAAATTCAGAAAGGAAAAAAGGAAGAAAAGCAGGGAGAGAAAGAGGGAAGAAAGAAAGAAGGACAGAAAGAATAAAGAAAGGGCGAGAGAGAGAAGGAAAGAAGGAGGAATGAAAGGGGAAGAGAGAAGAAAGGGAAAGAATGAGAAAAGAAAGGGGGAAAGGAGAGAAGAAATGAAGGAAGGGAAAGAAAGGAAAGAAAGAAAAAGGCAGAAAGGAAAAAAAGGAAGAAAGTCAGGGAGAGAAAAAGGGAAGAAAGAAGGACAGAAAGAATAAAGAAAGGGGGAGAGAGAGAGAAGGAAAGGAGGAATAAAAGGGAAAGAGAGAAGAAAACGATAGAAAATAGAAAGGAAAATAATTATAAAAGGAAGGAAGAAATAGGGGAGAGAGGGAAGGAAGGGAAAGAAAGAGAGGAAGGAAAGAAAGAAAGGGTAAGTGAGGGAAGAGATAAAAAGAAGAAAGGGAAAGAGCAACAGAAAGAGAACATAAAGAAGGGAAGGAAAGAGAAAGAAAGATTAAAGAAACAGAAAAGAAAAAAGAGAAGGAAAGAAAGAAAAGGGAATGTGACAGAGAGAGAGAGAGAGGTTTCACCCCCTTTTCCTTTTCTTTCTCTTCTTTCTCTTTCTTTCCTTCCCTTTCCTGCTATGGACGTTTCCGGCGATTTAGAAGGAGGAAGAGGATTAGGAGGAGGAAGGAGAAGAGGAGGAGGAGGAAGAGAGGCCCGCCCCCCTGAACCCGGCCCAGCCCTTCCTTCCTTCCTTCCTTCCTTCCTTCCTTCCTTCCTTCCTTCCTTCCTTCCTTCCTTCCCTTTGCATCCGGCGATCCTTGAGTGTTAATTAGGGAGCGTGGCAATTAAGCCCGGCGCAGACTCGCAACCGCAACGCAGGCCTTAATTACATCTAGGTTGTTCTTTAAAAAATCCCGAATCCGTGTTTACACAGAAAGCCAGGCAGACGCACCTCCTGATTATCCCCAATACTCTTTATACTGTACTCATTATGCAAATTAAACCTAATTAACTGACAAAAAAGAGAAGAAGCCGCAGTTAATCCAACTGTTAAAAGATATGGTGGGATGGAGGAGAGGCTCTGCAAGAGGAGCAAGGCCGGGGAAGGGGGCAGGGGGAAGGGGTCTCTTGCCCCTTGGATTTCGGAGGGAGGGAGGGAGGGAGGAAGGAAGGAGGGAATAAGGGAAGGAGGGAGGGAATGAGGGAGGGAAGAAGGAAAGGAGGAAGGAAAGAAGGGAATGAGGAAGGGAAGGAGGGAATAAGAGAGGGAGGGAGGAAGGGAAGGGGAATAAGGGAGGAGGGAAGGAGGAGGGGAAAGGAGGAAGAAGAAGGAAGGAGGAGGGAGGGAAGAAGGAAAGGAGGAAGGAAAGAAGGGAAGGAGGAAGGGAAGGAGGGAATAAGGGAAGGAGGGAGGGAGGGAATGAGGGAGGGAAGAAGGAAAGGAGGAAGGAAAGAAGGGAAGGAGGAAGGGAAGGAGGGAATAAGGGAGGGAGGGAGGAAAGGAGGAAGGGAGGGAGGGAGAGAAGAAGGAAAGGAGGGAGGAAGGGAGGGGAGGGAGGAAGGGAGGGAGGAAGGAGAGAGGGAAGAAGGAAAGGAGGGAGGAAGGAAGGGAGGGAGGGAAGAAGGGAGGAAGGAAGGAGGGAAGGAGGAAGGGAGGTAGGGGGAAAGGAAGGAGGGGAGGTAAGGAAAGGAAAGGAAGGGAGGGAGGGAGAAAGAAAGATGAAAAGAAAGATGGATGGGTCAAAGGAAGGAAGGAAGGAGGGAAAGATTGAAAAAAGGATTGGAAGAAGGAAAGATGGAAGGAAGGATTTAAAAGGATGGGATGAAGGAAAGATGGATGGATGCATGGAAGGAAAGAAGGAAAGAAAGAAAGAAAAAGGAAGGAAGGAAGGAAAGGATGGATGGATGGGAGGAAGGAAAGATGGATGGATAGAAGGAAGAAAGGAAGGAAGGAAGGAAGAAGGAAAAGATTGAAAAAAGGATTGGAGGAAGGATAAAGGAAGGAAGGATTTAAAGGATGGGATGAAAGAAAGATGGATGGATGGAAGGAAAGAAAGATGGAAGGAAAGGATGGATGGATGGGATGGATGGGAGAAGGAAGGAAGGAAATATGGATGGATAGAAGGAAGGAAGGGAAGATTAACAAAAAGAAGGAAGGAAAGATGGATGGAAGGAAGGACAGATGAATGGAAGCAAGAGAAGAAAGATGGAAGGAAGGAAGGAAGGAAGAAGGAAGGAAGGAAGGAAGGAAGGAAGGAAGGAAGGAAGGAAGGAAGGAAAAGGAGGGAGGGTAGAAGGAAAGGGGAGAATGAAGAAAGGACAAAAGAAAGATGGATGGAAGGAAGGACAGATGAATGGAAGCAAGAGAAGAAAGATGGGTGGGTGGAGGTAGGGAAATGAAGGAAGGAAGGAAGGAAGGAAGGAAGGAAGGAAGGAAGGAAGGAAGGAAGGAAGGAAGGAAGGAAGGAAGGAAGGAAGGAAGGAAGGAAGGAAGGAAGAAAAAGGCGGGAGGGTAGAAGGAAAGGGAATGAAGAAAGGACAAAAGAAAGGAAAGATGGATGGAAAGAAGGAGGTCCCGATCCTGTGCTAAAAGAGCCAAGAGTTCTCCTGCTTTCCTCATTATTGCCTTTATTACTGTTTTCGCCAACCAAAATCTGAGATGGGAAGCAACCGGACAGATAGACGGATATGGATATGGTGTGTGCGACCTGGTTCCTTTTCTTCTTCCTCGACCCCTTCCCTCCTTCCCGCGCACAACTCTGAGGCAACATGTATTCGTAGGAGTAGTGTTCCATTCTTTCTTTCTTTGGGTTGTTTTGAATTAAAGTCATGCTGGTTTCCCCTTCGGGAGGCGCGCCTGCCTGGAGCGGGGCCTTCGGACAGCGCCCTCTGCCGGAGCGCCTGGGGATGGCCCCTCGGCGCTGTCCACGGTGCTGAAGCCCGGCTCTCACGCGGAAGCCCGCCTGCTGGGGCTGCCTATGGACTGAATCGCCTCCCTTGCCAATTGTAAACCTCCCCCACTCAAATCCTCAATAGTTTCTGGACCCCCTGATTGCTCATCTGTTGGGAAGAAACGACAACTTCCGGTTTCAGCCTCCTTGAGGAGGAGAGGGCGGGGTTTAACTATCATAACAACAATTTCCTTCAAACTTTTCCTCCTCTCCTCCCCTTGGGGAGGTAAACAATATTATATTATTATATTATTATTATAGGTAAACAATAACAATATTAATAGACAACCCTTTCCTCTCGCCTTTAATAATAATAATAATAATAATAATATAACAATTTCCTTCCCCGTGACAAACTTTCCCTCTCTCAACAAGAACAACAATAACAACTTCTGGCTTGTTGTGAATTTTCTGGGCTATATGGCCATGTTCCAGAAGCATTCTCTCCTGACGTTTCGCCTGCATCTATGGAAAGGGAATGATAGAATGCTTCTGGAACATGGCCAGAACTCACAACAACAACCCAGTGATTGCAACAACAACTTCCTTTTCCTCCTCTGCTCCTTCCTCTCCCCAGGGAAACAACAACAACTTCCTGTCCCGTGACAAAGTTCCCCCCTCTCCTTTTATTATTATAGTAACAGTAATGACGTTGGAAAGCCTTCGGCAATGCAACAACAACTTCCTTTTCCTCCTCTGCTCCTTCCTGTCCCCAGGGAAACAACAACAACTTCCTGTCCCGTGACAAAGTTCCCCCCTCTCCTTTTATTATTAGAGTAACAGTAATGACGTTGGTAAAAACGACAACAACAACTTCCTCCAAACTTTTCCTTCTTTCCCTCTCCCCGGAAAATAATAATAATAACAACAACTACTACTACTTTCCTATGACTAACCTTTCCCCTCTCATTTTATAATAGTAAGAACTACTACTACTACTTCCTTCAAACTTTTCCTCCTCTCCCCAGAATATAATATTAATAATAATAGTAACAACTACTACTACTACTTTCCTATGACTAACTTTCCCCTCTCATTTTATAATAGTAAGAACTACTACTACTACTACTTCCTTCAAACTTTTCCTCCTCTCCCCAGAATATAATTTCAATAATAATAGTAACTACTACTACTACTACTTTCCTATGATTAACTTTCCCCTCTCATTTTATAACAGTAATAAGAACTACTACTACTACTTCCTTCAGACTTTTCCTCCTCTCTTCCTCCCGGGATATAATAATAATAATAATAATAATAATAATAATAATAATAATACCTTCTCAGTAGCAAACTTTTCCCCCTCTCCTTTTATTATAATAATAATAATAATAATAATAATAACAACTACCACTTCCTTCAAACATTTCCTCCTTCATTCAGTATAACTCAAGCGCATGGGGAAGTCAGCCTTTCCCTTCCTGACTCGGGGAGGAGGAAGAGAGGCCGCCAGGAAAGAAAGGGAAGGGCTTCTCCACCTTTCCACCCATCGCGTGTTTGTTTTGGTGTGGAGCCCTGCCACACACACACACACACACACACACACACACACCCCACGCCAAGGGCCACATGGGCTCAAGCCCCTCCCCCGAGCCCCCTCCAGGCGACTATTAGCCACTGATGAGGGCAATGGCTCACATTTGGGGAGAAGGGAGGGAGGGGCCCCGGACAGAATGATTAATTACAGTTTAATTAAGGCGCCCATTAAGAGGAGAGAGGAGGCCGCTCGGAAAACAGCCCGAGGAATGGCGCTCCGGGAGAAGAGAAGGAGGGAGGAGAGGAAAGGAAAGAGAAGGGGGGGGGGGGAGGAATAGGAAGGGAAAGGAAGAGAAGAAGGGAAGGAAAGGGAAAGGAAGGAAAAGGAAAAGAAGAGAAGAAGGGAAGGAAAGAAAGAAGGGAAGGAGGGAGGAGGGAAGAAAGGAAAGGAAAAAAGGAAGGAGAAGGGAAGGAGAAGGAAAGGGAAGAAAAAAGAAAAGGAAGGAAAAAGGAAGGGAAGGAAAGGAGGGAAGAAAGGAAGGAAGGGAAAGGAAGGGAGGGAAGAAAGAAAGGAAAGGAAAAGAAAGAGAAGAGAAGAAGGGAAGGAGAAGGAGAGAGGAAAGGGAAAGGAAAGGAAAAGGAAGGAGAAGAGAGGAGGGGAGGGAAGAGAAGGAAGAAAGGAAGGAAGGAAGGAGGAAGGAAGAAAGGAAAGGAAAAGAAAGAGAAGAGAAGAAGGGAAGGAGAAGGAAAGAGGAAAGGGAAAGGAAAGGAAAAGGAAGGAGAAGAGGGGAGGGAAGAAAAAAGAAAAGGGAAGAAAGGAGGAAAGGAGGGAGGGAGGGAAGAAAGGAAAGGAAAAGAAAGAGAAGAGAAGAAGGGAAGGAGAAGGAGAGAGGAAAGGGAAAGGAAAGGAAAAGGAAGGAGAAGAGAGGAGGGGAGGGAAGAGAAAGGTAAAGGGAAGAAAGGAAGGAAGGGAAAGGAAGGGAGGGAGGAAAGAAAAGGAAAGGAAAGGAAAGAGAAGAAGGGAAGGAGAAGGGGAAAGGAAAGGAAGGGGAAGAGAAAAGGAGAAAAAAGAAGAGAAGAGGGGAAGGGAAAGGAAATGAGGGAGGGAGAGAAGAAACGAAACGAAAAGGAAGAAAAAGAGAAGAGGGGCGGGGAAGGAGGAAGGAAAGGAAGGAAGGAAGAAAGAAAGGAAGGGGAAGATAAGAGGGAAGGGAGAAGGGAAAGGAAAGGAAAGAGAAGAGGGAAGGGAAAGGGAGGGATGGAAGGAAGGAAGGAAGGAAGGAAAAGGAAAAGAGGGAATAATAGAAAGGAAAAGGAATGGGAAGAGAAGAGGAGGAGGGCGGGAGGGAGGGAAAGAAGGAAGGTGAAATGAAAGGAAAGAAGTGAGGTAATGGAATAGAAAAGCCTTCAACAATCCATGGAACAGAAAGGAATCCTGGAATCTAAGCGTTGGAAGAGACCACCTGGGCCATCTAGTCCAACCCCCTGCCATGCAGGGAAAACACATCATGGAAGGAAGGGAGGGGGCGGCGGGCTTGTCTTCGTCAGGCTTTAATAACGCGCATTTATTCCGGAATTAGGAGTAAGGCCTCTTCTGCTCCCTTACAAACCAAAAGCCACCCAGCGAAGGAAGCCGAATCAAGGGGAGGTTTGGGGTGGAGCCCTTTCCCGGCTCCTTGATTGCAATAATAATAGAATAGCATCATTACTAACAATGCCCCATATTATGAAATAATTAATACATTATTCAATAATAAGAATTCATGGGTATTACATGGTATTACATAATAATAACATAATAATAATAATAATAATAATAGAATAAATAAACATGTCATATTTATTAAACCATATTGAATACTGTGATTTGGAAAAGGAATAATAATAATCTTAAATAATAATAATATTATTATTCTCAATAACGATTTCCTCACCAAACCACTCTATTCATAAAACACTTATTATTGTATTGTTTAATAATATAATACTAATTTCTTCATCAAATAATATGTAATATATTTAATATTATTATTCTATTTAATTTCATCAAATATTCATATAATATGTAATATATTTACTATTATTATTATTCTATTTAATATTATAATAATTTCTTCACCAAATCACGATATTCATAAAATATATAATATATGTAATATTATTCTATTTAATAATATAATATTATTATAATTTCTTCACCAAATCATGATATTCATAATATAAATAGAATATATTCATAATATAAATTATAATAATTATATTATATATAATAATATTTATTATATTTATATATCATTATATGTAATATATGTTTATATTATATTATAATTATATATAATTATATTATATTATAATTATATTATATATAATTATATTTATTTATGTAATATATTATATATAATTATATGTAATATATGTAATATAATATATTATATTTATATATTATTATATTTATATTATATTATATTTATATATAATATATTATATTTATTTATGTAATATATTATATATAATTAATTATATGTAATATATGTAATATAATATATTATATTTATATATTATATTTATACATAATTATATATATTATATTACATAATATAAATATAATATATGTAATATTATTCTATTTAATATAATAATATAATAATAATTCTTTACTGATTAGTCAATTTTGACCATATCAAATCATACAGAACATACACATAATACAGTAAATACCAATATTTAATAATACACTGTTATTATAATGTATCCATCCACCAAACCATGCTATTCATAATATATAATATACAATTATTATTAATATTCCATTTAATAATAATATATTATTTCTTCATCAAATCATGCTATTAATAATGATTGTGATGATTTGATAATAATGAAATCATTATTAAATATTTATATTTATTTATTATTGTGCAATAATAATACATTATTATTATTATTATTATTATTGAAAGGAGAAAAGAGAGCTTTCCTCTCTCATAAAGGAAGACTCAAAGGGGCCCAAAGATCCCAGGATTATTTAAGGTGTCCCACTCTATAGAAACGTGTGGCTCTCCCTCATATAATGCGGTTTGAATCGCATTATATGGCAGTGTGGACCTAGCCTTTCTCCCTCTCCTTTCAATACTTCCAATCTGTTTGTATTGAGTCTAATCTGGAGGAACGAGAGGTGAATGAACTCCTGCCAACACTGGGGTCAATCCCATTGATTCCATGGGTTTGGGGCAGGTTGGCGGATTCGCAGGAGAGGGGAAACTAACCCGAAACGAAGCCGCGACAAAAGCATAACGATAACAAACGCTCTGAACTCCAAATCCCGATCCAAAGGGGGCTTAAAACCCCTCAAACCCTCTCAATCAAGGAATCACAACCTCTGTGGATGGCTGCCCTAGATGCAGGCGAAACGTCAGGAGAGAATGCTTCTGGGACGTGGCCAGATAGCTCGGAAGACGCACAGCCACCCAATTAACCAATGTGTTATGCATTGACACCGACAGAAACAACACTGAGCAAGCGTCTACACAAAACACAACAGTTCGCCCTTCTCTCTTTACCTCCCCCCCCCCCCTTCCAAACCAAGGAAGGGCTCCCTTCGCCCCCTTTGAGGGGCAAAACTCCCCCATAGGGAAAAAAGCCCCCTTTCATAGCAATCCCCCCACCCCCTTTTTTCCCCTCGAGGAAGGAAAGAAGGGGTTGTGCGACCTTACCTTTCTCCCCACTTTCTTTACCCCAAACTCCCCCCTTTCTTTCAAAAAAAGAGGTGATTGACAGCTGTGGCTGAGGGTGATTGACAGCCGGCGGCGGGTCCGAGGGAGGAGGGGCTGCTGCGACATCCCCCGCCCTTCCCTCCTCCTTCCTTCCTTCCTTCCCTCCCTCCGCCTCTTTCCCTCCCTCCCTCTTCTCCTCCTTCTCCTTCTCCTCCTTTTTTCCTTCTTCCTTTTCCGGGCTGCCATGCAGCTGCCTCTCGCTGCGCCCCGGTGAGAGAGCCAAGGGGGCCGGAGGGGCCCTGCCAGGACCCCCTTCTCCGCCCGGTAAGCGACCCCAGGCCCCCTTCTTCTTCCCTTCCTCCTTCCTCTCCCTTCTCTCCTTCCTTCCTTGATTCTTTCCATCCTCCTTTTCTTTCCGTCTGCCAACTTCCAGGACTTCGCCCTTCCTTTTGGCCCTTCGTCTCCCGCTTTGGGGCACCCCGTTGTTGTTGTTGTTGTTGTTGTTGTTGTTGCTCCGGTTCCGTCTATTTGTTTGTTTGTTTTCGTTCGAAGGCGGAGAGGAAGGAAGAGAGGGGACGGGGGAAAGCTCCCCTTCCCTTCTTAGAGTCTTGTTTCGGGGGGGAAGGGGAGTTCTGTTCGGGTGCCTTTGGGGGGCATGTCAACATATGAACAGGCACACTTGGGCCCTCCGGGTGTGTTGGACTCCAACTCCCAGCATTCCTAACAGCCTCAGGCCCTTTCCTTTCCCCCCGTCAAACGCTTAAGCGGCTACCTACCTACCTTCTATGTATATACAGAGCCAGATATAAGCGGCAGAGGGGGGGAAAGGAAGGGGCCAGAGGCTGTTAGGAATGATGGGAGTTGGAGTCCAACGCACCTGGAGAGAGGACAGTAGTTGGCCTATGCCTGACATGATATAACTGATCCATCTATCTATTTACCTATATATCTACCTACCTACCCATCCATCCACCTACCTATCTATCCATCTATCTATCTACCCATCTACCTATTTACTTACCTACCTATCCATTTACCTACCTATCCATCTATCTACCTATTTACTTACCTACCTATCCATTTACCTACCTATCCATCTATCTACCTATTTACTTACCTACCTATCCATTTACCTACCTATCCACCTATTTACTTACCTACCTATCCATTTACCTACCTATCCATCTATCTACCTATTTACTTACCTACCTATCCATCTACCTACCCATCCATCAATCTCTCTACCCATCCTTCTATCCTTCCATCCATCTATCGATCGACCGACCGACCTATCCATCTACCTACCTACCTATCGAGCTATCTATCTACCTATTTACCTACCTACCTATCTACCTACTTACCCATCCATCTCTCTACCCATCCTTCCATCCATCTATCGATCGATCGACCGACCTATCCATCCATCCATCTACCTACCTACCTATCGATCTATCTACCTACCTATTTACCTACCTATCTATTTACCTATTTACCTACCTACCCATCCATCTCTCTACCCATCCTTCCATCCATCCATCTATCGATCGATCGACCGACCTATCCATCTATCTACCTACCTACCTATCGAGCTATCTATCTACCTATTTACCTACCGATCTACCTACCCATCCATCCATCTCTCTACCCATCCTTCCATCCATCTATCGATCGACCGACCTATCCATCTATCTACCTACCTACCCCTCTACCTACCTACCTATCCATCTATCTATTTACCTATTTACCTACCTACTTATCCATCTACCTACCTACCCATCCATCTATCTCTCTATCCATCCTTCCATCCATCTATCCATCTATCGATCGACCTACCTACCTACCTATCCATCTACCTATCTACCTATATATATATACCTACCCACCCATCTCTCTCTATCCATCCTACCATCCATCTATCCATCCATCTATCGATCGATCTACCTACCTACCCATCCATCCATCAGAATCTCACAACCTCTGATGCTTGCCATAGATGCAGGCGAGACGTCAGGAGGGAATGCTTCTAGGACATGGCCATACAGCCCGGAAAACCTACAACAACCCACTATCCATCTATCCATCTATCTATCTATCTATCTACCTACCTATTCATCCATCCATCCACCCACCTACCTATTTTTATTTATTTTATTATTTCGATGTGTATACCGTCCTATCCGATGTGGCTCCAGGGCGGTTTACTTCTATGTATCACGATCTTCTATGTATATACAGAGCCAGAAATAAAATTAAGGTATCTATCTACCTATCTTGTTTCTCTTTCTCGACCTTGATTTTATCTTCTCGCCCCCTGTGTTCTGGGTCCCCGACCCCGACGTGTTTGGCTCCCCGGTTTGCCTTGGATCCCTCAGAGGGAGAAAGGGGGGGGGGGCTGCTCTCCCCACTGGCGAAGGACACCGGCCCTTCCTTCGGACGATTTCGTGTAATTAACGCGGAAAGCCTCTTAGTTAATCCGGGGCGATCCTGTTTGCTTCAGCTGCTCCCTCGGCGGTTAAAGGAGAGCCCCGCGGCCCCTTCGCCTAATCCCGCTTTAAGCCTCCTTCTCTCTCTCCAGGAAGAAGGAGGAGGAGGAGAGGGACAAGACTCTCGGGTTCCACGCTCCTCGCTTTCCACTTCTTCTTCGCCCGCTCTTCCTCCTCCTCTCCGCCTTCTTCTCCTCTTCGTCTCCCCTCATCTTCTTTGTCTTCTCCTCCTCCATCTTCTTCCCCTCTTCCTTCTCTTCTTCGCCTCCTTCTCTTCTTTTCTTATTCTCCTTTTTCTCTTCCTCTTCTCCCTTTTTTCCGTTTCCTCTTCTTTTCCTTCTCCCCTCCGTCTTCTTCTCCGTTTCTCCTCTTCTTCTTCGTCTTCTCCTTCTCCTCTTCTTCTCCTTCCTTCTCCTCTCCTCCGTCTTCTTCTCCGTTTCTCCTCTTCTTCTTCGTCTTCTCCTTCTCCTCTTCTTCTCCTTCGTTCTTCTCTCCTCCGTCTTCTTCTCCGTTTCTCCTCTTCTTCTTCGTCTTCTCCTTCTCTCCTCGTCTTCTTCTCCTTCGTTCTTCTTCTCTCCTCCGTCTTCTTCTCCGTTTCTCCTCCTCTTCTTCTTCGTCTTCTCCTTCCCCTCTTCTTCTCCTTCGTTCTTCTTCTCCGTTTCTCCTCCTCCTCTTCTTCTTCTTCTCCTTCTCCTCTTCTTCTCCTTCGTTCTCCTCTCCTCCGTCTTCTTCTCCGTTTCTCCTCCTCTTCTTCTTCGTCTTCTCCTTCTCCTCTTCTTCTCCTTCTTCTTCTCTCCTCCGTCTTCTTCTCCGTTTCTCCTCCTCTTCTTCGTCTTCTCCTTCTCTCCTCGTCTTCTTCTCCTTCGTTCTTCTTCTCTCCTCCGTCTTCTTCTCCGTTTCTCCTCCTCTTCTTCGTCTTCTCCTTCTCCTCTTCTCCGTTTCCTCTTCTTCTCCTTCTCTCCTCCGTCTTCTTCTCCGTTTCTCCTCCTCTTCTCCGTCTCCTCCTCCTTCTCTTCTCCTGGACTCCGGCCACCTTTCAGGCTTGACCCCGAGTGAGTTAATTGAATGTCTTTTATTATTCGGGGGCTTTAAATACACCTGGCGCCATTTCGGGGCAGGATTAGTCCAGGCTCAGCGAGGCCGGGAGTGTATTTACATTGCCCCCCCCCCTTCTCTCTCTCTCTCTCTCTCCCTTAAGCTCCGGTGCGGGCGGCGGGGCTCCTCCGAGGTGTAACTAACGCCGAGCAGGGAGGCCGGCCACCCTCCTTCCTTCCCCTTCCCTCCCCCGAAAGAGACGGAGAGGCCGGGGAAGGCGCCCTTCCCGCTCTCCCTCCGCCCGCATCTTGCGCCCACGCTCGCATTTGGACCCACGAAGGCAAGGCTCTCCTTCCTTCCTTCCTTCCTTTCTGCCCCCTCTCTCTCTTTCCTTCCACCATCGCTCCCTTTTCTCCTCCTTCTCGGACTCTTTCCAAATCTCTTCTTCAAACAGATGTCAGCGGGGTTGCTCCTGTCTCTTCACTTTCCTTCTCCCCTTTCCTTCTTTCCAAGTGTCTTTTTCCAGATGGCAGGAAGGTGTTTCCCTTTCCTTCCTTTCCTTTCCTTTTTCTTTTCCCCCCCTCAGCCCGCCGTTCCCTTTCCTTTTCCCCGGGCTCTTAACAAAGGTGGCAAGGTTTCCCTTTCCTTTTCTCCTCTTCCTCCCTCTCTCTTTCCTCTCTTTTTCATTTGGATTCGCTTTCCAAATGACTCCTCCAAACAGATGGGGGGGGGGGTGATTGTTTCTCTTCCTTTTCTTTTCGTTCCTTTTCTCCCTTCCCTTCTTTCCAAATGTCTTTTTTCAGTCTGTCAGAAAGTTCTTTCGCTTTCCTTTCCATCCTTCCTTCTTCCCTCCCTCTCTTCCTTCGTCCTCACATTCCCTCGGATTTTCTTTCCAAATGTCAAATGTATCCAAAGAGACGTGTTTCCTTCCTTCCTTCCTTCCTTCCTTCCTTCCTTCCCGCCCTCCCTCTGTCATCTCATGTTCCTTCTCCTCCGACTCGCTTTCCAAATGCTTTCTCTAAACAGATGTCCGGGAGGTTGATTCTCTTCCCTTCCCTTTCCCTTCCTCCCCCTTCCCTTCTCTTTCAAAATGTCTTTTCCCGGATGTCAGGAAGGTGCTTGCTTTACTTTCCTTCCCATCTTTCGTTCTTCCTTTCCTTCCTTTTTCCCTCGACGTTCCTTTTCCTTCGCCTCAGATTTCACTTTCCAAACAGATGTCAGGGGGTTGGATTATTTCCTCCTCTCTTACATTCCCTTTCCTTCCTTCCTTCCTCCTTCCTTCCTTCCTCCCTCCTTCTCTTCCCAAATGTCTTCTCCAAAGAGATGTCTTTCCTCCCTTTCCTTTCCTTTCCTTATCCCTCCCTCAATTCCTTTTCCTTCTCCTCAGACTCACTTTCCAAATGCGTTCTCCAAACAGATGTCAGAGGGTTGGATTATTTCTCTTCCCTTTCCTTCCCTTCCCTTCCTTCCCTCCCTTCCCTTCCCTTTCTAAATGCCTTCTCCAAAGTGGTGTCTTTCCTTCCTTCCTCTTTCCTCATTCCCTCTTTCCTCAACTCCTTTTCTATCTCCTCGGACTCGCTTTCCAAATGCGCTCTCCAAACAGACGTGTGTGTGTGTGTGTGTGTGGGTTGGTTGTTTTTTTTTTCCCTTCCTTCCTTCCTTCCTTCCCTCTCTTCCCATGTCTTTCTAAATGCCTTCTCCAAAATGGTGTCTTTCCCCCCTTTCCCCTTCTCTTCTCCAAAGTGGTGTCTTTCTTCCCTTCCTCCCTTTCCTTTTCTCTTTCCTCCCTCAATTCCTTTTTTCTTCTCCTAGCTTTCCAAATGAGCTCTCCAAACAGACGTCAGGGGGTTGGGTGGTTTCTCTTCTCTTCTCTTCCCTCCCTCCCTTCCCTTCCCAAATGCCTTCTCCAAAGTGGTGTCTTTCCTTCCTCCCTTCCTCTTTTTCTTCTTTCCTCCCTCAACTCCTTCTCCTCGGACTCTCTTCCCAAATGCCTTCTCCAAGCAGATCTCAGGGCGGTTGATGGTTTCCTTTCCCTTCCTCTTCCCAAATGCCTTTCCGCAGATGCCAGGGCTGTGTTTCCCTTCCTTCCCTTCCCTCTGTGCTTCCTCTAAATAGGGGCTTTGGGGGAAAGAAGAGCGGGAGGTGTATTTGGGGAGAGGGGGAGGAAGCTTCCCTCCTGACTCGGGGCCACTCCTTCCTGCCCTCCTTCACTTCTTTCCTCTCTTCTCTTCCTCCTCGCGCAGGAGCTTCGCCGTCGATGGAGCCGCTGCCCGGAGGATCCGCCGCCGCCGCGACTCAGCTGGGAGCTGCCCCGGGGCGGGACTGTGGCTCCTCCTCTTCTTCCTCTTCCTCTTCCTCGTCTTCTTCCTCCCCGCACTCGAAGCCGGAGCTGGTGCAGCCCTACTCGTCCTCGCTGAAGCCCAACCAGGTGGGGGAGACCTCCCTGTACGGGGTGCCCATCGTGTCGCTGGTGATCGACGGGCAGGAGCGCCTCTGCCTGGCGCAGATCTCCAACACGCTGCTCAAGAGCTACAGCTACAATGAGATCCACAACCGGCGCGTGGCGCTGGGCATCACGTGCGTGCAGTGCACCCCGGTGCAGCTGGAGATCCTCCGCCGGGCCGGGGCCATGCCCATCTCGTCGCGGCGGTGCGGCATGATCACCAAGCGCGAGGCCGAGCGGCTGTGCAAGTCCTTCCTGGGCGAGCACCGCCCGCCCAAGCTGCCGGAGAACTTCGCCTTCGACGTGGCCCACGAGTGCGCCTGGGGCTCGCGGGGCAGCTTCATCCCGGCCCGCTACAACAGCTCGCGGGCCAAGTGCATCAAGTGCGGCTACTGCAGCCTCTACTTCAGCCCCAACAAGTTCATCTTCCACTCGCACCGCCTCCCGGACGCCAAGTACACGCAGCCCGACGCCGCCAACTTCAACTCCTGGCGGAGGCACCTGCGGCTCAGCGACAAGGGCGCCGACGACGACCTCAGCCACGCCTGGGAGGACGTCAAGGCCATGTTCAACGGCGGGACGCGCAAGCGCACCTTCTCCCTCCACGGGCACGGCGGAGGAGGCTCCTCCGCCCTCGGCAAAAGCTGCCCCTCGTCCTCCTCCTCCTCCTCGTCCTCCTCGGCTTCTTCCTCCGACCTTCCTCCCGCGAGTAAAGCCCTCCGCTGCGGCCCCGACCAGCAGCCCGCCTTGGCCTTGTCCGCCGCCCCGCACGGAGCCGCCGGGCCCTTGCCCAACGCCGTGCGCAGCTACCCGGTCATCCCGGTGCCCAGCAAAGGCTTCGGCCTGCTCCAGAAGCTGCCCCCGCCGCTCTTCCCGCCCCCCTACGCCTTCCCCGCCTTCGGACTTTGCCCCAAGAAGCCCGACGAGGCCTTGGGGGGCAACGGAGGGGCCAACGGGGCCGAGCCCGGCAAAGCGCTGCCTCCGGGGATGTTTTGGGGGCCTCCCCAGCAGCAGCAGCAGCACCCGCCGCCTCTGCAGCCTCCCAAAGAGGGGAACAACGGAGGGGGCGGCGCGGGAGGGGTCTACCCGCCCTTCCCGATGTTCTGGCCCGCTTCGGGGAGCCTCCCGGTGCCGCCCTACGCGCAGCAACAGAGCCAAGCCAAGGCCGCCGCTGCCACCGCCGTTGTGGTGGCGGCAGCGGCGGCGGCGGCGGCAGCAGCAGTGGAGCCTTTAGGGCTGAGGGGAGGGCAATTGCCGCCTCTCATGGCAGCGGATCCCCCCGCAGGAGGAGGCGGAGAAGGACGGGGAGGAGGAGGCACCCCGCACGAGGCCTCGGCGTCGGAAGGAGAGCGCTGCCCCAGCGCCAACGCTGAGAGCGAGGAACGCGGGGCCACCACTGTCTCCGTCGAGGAGGCCCTGCTCCTGCCGCTTCCCCTCCCGCGCAAAGGGAGCTACCTCTCCGCCTTCCGGCCCGTCGTGAAGGACGCCGAGAGCATCGCCAAGCTCTACGGAAGCGCCCGGGAGGCCTACGGTGGGGGAGGAGGAGGGCCGCCCCCGCGGGGATACCTCTCGCCAGACTTCCTTAGCGAGGAAGGCAGCGCCAGCTACCGCTCCCTCTCGCCGGGCAACGAGGCCCTGGACCCAGAGGAGGAGGAGGAAGAGGAGGAAGAGGAGCCCGACGTGGATGTGGAAGGGCATCGCTTCGCAGAGGAAGAGGAAGAAGGCGAGGAGCGGGAGCGGGAAGGAGAGACCCCCGAGGAAGAGCGGAGGGAGGAGAGGGAGCCCACCCCCACGCCAACCCAGGCCCTCGAGGAAAAGGGCGCTGCTGCTGCTGCTGCAGAGCCCGACGGGAAGGCCATCGTCACCACCGCCACCGCAGATGAAGGGAGGCACAGCCGCGGAGGCTATGAGGTGCGGGCACCGCGGATACAGGGGGAGGTGGGTTGAGGAAATGCAGATACCAGGGTAAAGTGGGTTGAGAAAACACGGATATGGGGGGGAGATGGGTGAGGAAACGCAGATATGGGGAGGTGGGTCGAGGAAACGTGGATACCAGCGGAAAGGGGGTTGAGGAGACGCGGATAAGGGGGAGGTAGGTCAAGAGAATGTGGATACAGGGAGAGGTGGGTCGAGGAAACAGATATGGGGAGGTGGGTTGAGGAAATGCGGATAGGGGGAGGTGGGTTGAGGAAACAGATATAGGGGAGGTGGGTTGAGAAAACACGGATATGGGGGAGATGGGCGAGGAAACTCAGATACGGGGAGATGGGTCGAGAAAACGTGGATACCAGGGGAAAGTGGGTTGAGGAGACGTGGATACGGGGGAGGTAGGTTGAGAGAATGTGGATACTGGGAGAGGTGGGTCGAGGAAACAGATATGGGGGAGGTGGGTTGAGGAAACGTGGATACGGGAGGAGGTGGGTTGAGTAAATGCGGATAGGGGAGGTAGGTTGAAAAAACAGATATAGGGGAGGTAGGTTGAGGAAACGTGGATACGGGAGGAGGTGGGTTGAGTAAATGCGGATAGGGGGAGGTAGGTTGAAAAAACAGATATGGGGGAGGTGGGTTGAGAAAACGTGGATACGGGGGGAGGTGGGTTGAGTAAATGCGGATATGGGGGGAGGTGGGTCGAGGAAGCATACGGGGGAGGTGGGTTGAGGAAATGTGGATACCAGAGGAAAGTGGTTGGGGATCAGCGGATACGGGGGAGGTGGGTTGAGGAAATGTGGATGCCAGAAGAAAGTGGCTGAAGATCCGCGGATATGGGGGAGGTGGGTTGAGGAAACGCAGATACGGGAGAGGTGGGTCAAGTTTAGGATTATCTCACACTCGAGGGGCAAAACACAGGTTGGTTTTCCCATGATGAGCCTCTCCCTGATAATAAGACATACCCATAAAGACCTCACAACCTCTGGGGACGCCTGCCATTGAAGCAGGCAAAACGTCAGGAGAGAATGCTTCTAGAACATGGCCATATAGCCTGAAAAACCTACAACAGCCCAGTGATTCCAGCCATGAAAGCCTTCGACAATGCATACCCTTACAATAAGTCATAGCGGGATTTCTAAGCATTTGTGCAACATAAGCCATACCCTGAAAGTAAGACATAGTCATATGCAGTGTACAAGGTTGGCCTCCCCCCCACACACACACACACACACACAGGTCTCTGTAGTAAACAACTAACAGCTGGTAAACTGCCTGGGATTTCTGAGAGTTGTAGGCCAAAACACCAGGGGACCCCCAGGTTGAGAACCACTGGCATAGAGGGAGACACAGAAAGTGAAAGTAAAAGTCTCCTCAGTGAAGCTCTGCTTTAGGTATTGGGTGTACTCAGGGGAAAGAAGTAAAGCTGTAGCTGCCCTTTTACTCAGCACTGTGGGTCTCTCCCCCCCCCCCCCAAACACCAGCAAAGTTGCTGCTACCCAGCAGTGACCAGCAAGTCTGTGGGTCTCTCCTACCCCACACAAACATTAGGGGGAAAGCTTCAGCAAGCAGTTGGCTGCTGAGCCCAGAGAGATCATCCCATAAGTGGCCCTGGGTGGCTGCCGCAATGGGTTAAACCCTTGTGCTAGCAAGACTAAAGACTGACAGGTCAGATGTTCGAATCCGGAGAGAGCGTGGATGAGCTCCCATCTGTCAGCTCCAGCTCCCCGCGCGGGGACATGAGAGAAACCTCCCGCAAGGATGGTCAAACATCAAAACATCCGATCCATGTCCCCTGGTCAACGTCCTTGCAGACAACCAATGATCTCACACCAGAAGCAATTTGCAGTTTCTCAAGTCACTCCTGACACACACACACACAAAATCCCATAAATGCACATTGTTGTATCATACTTAATTTATTTAAAAAAAACAAACCCAAGACATCCCTTGGAACTAAGCCATAATGTGTTTTCTGGGGGAAAATAAATATAAGGCAGTATCTTATTTTCGGGGAAATATAGTCCAGTCGTTCCTGTGTTTCCCAACCTTTTTTGAGCCGTGGCACACTTTTTACATTTGCAAAATCTTGGGGCACACTACCAAACAAAATGACACAAAATGGCACTCTAACACAGTAATACATATAGTTAATAGGTTTTTAAATGTATTTGTTTCGATGAACATAACATAGATATCCTGGCAGGAATGGCAGAAAGACACAAACTTCCCACACAGAACTCCCATAACCAAGAGAAAATGCTATAAGAGTTTGGTGGGCATTGACCTTGGGTTTTGGAGTTGTAGTTCACCTATATCCAGAGAGCACTGTGGACTGAAATAATGTTAGATCAGGACCAAACTTGGCATGAATACTCAATATGCCCAAATGTGAACACAGATGGAGTTTTGGGAAAATAGACCTTGACATTTGGGAGTTGCAGTTTCTGGGATTTATAGTTAACACACAATCAAAGAGCATCCTGAACTCTTGCAACAATGGAATTGAACCAAACTTGGCATATTGAACTCTCATTACCAACAGAAAGTACTGAAAGGGTTTGCTTGGGAATTGACCTTGGAATTTCCAATTTCCCACGGCACACCTGATGATTGCTCACGGCACACTGGTTGGGAAACACTGGGTTAATGGAAGGGAGATGCAGCAAAACAACACATTTGTTATGACTTTTCTGGGCTGGTGAAGACTGGCATTTGCTCTCAGAGAGTGTAAATGGGCTTTAAAGAGTTGGTGAAGATGAATCGGAGACACATCTTCACTAACACTGTCTTGTATTCAGACATTGAAGTAGACTTTCTAAATGTAATCTCTGGATATCCTCCTCCTCTTCCTCCTCCTCCTCCAGGCTGAGACCAAAAGGGAAGAAGGCCCTTCCTTTCTGCCTTTGGAAGGCGCTTTTCTAGCTCAGGCCTGGGCCAACTTGGGCCCTCCCTCCAGGTGTTTTGGACTTCATCTCCCACCATTCCTAACAGTCGCAGGCCCCCTTCCTTTTCCCCAAAGGGCCTGATAGGAACGATGGGCGTTGGAGTCCAAAACACCTGGAGGGAGGGCCCAAGTTGTCCCATGTTGGATCCCAAGCCTTGGAAGGGGAGGCCCACTGACATGTGATCCTGATGCCACTGAGGTTCCTTCAAGCCTGGGAGAGAGCACAACAGATGCTCCCTGAGCTGAGCCAGGAAGGGAGGATTATCCTGGGGGAAGCCTCCTCCCAAGGGCCTGAGGAAGAGGGGAGGAGGAGGAGGGTTGGGCCCAGAGAGGGATGAGGAGCGCCTGCTTCACTCCTTCAGCGGCCCAGGGTTTTGTAGAGCCCAGCAAAGGAGGCAACAAGGGGGACACCCCCACCCCAGGTCAAGCTTGCCATCCAGCACAGCCCCTCTCTTCCCTTCCTCTTTACTACTACTACTACTACTACAAAGGAGGCAACAAATGGGACACCCCCACTTAATGACCTCAGGTCAAGCTTGCCATCCAGCACAGCCCCTCTCTTCCCTTCCTCCTTACTATTACTACTACTACTACTACTACTACAAAGGAGGCAACAAATGGGACACCCCCACTTAATGACCTCAGGTCAAGCTTGCCATCCAGCACAGCCCCTCTCTTCCCTTCCTCCTTACTACTACTACTACTACTACTACAAAGGAGGCAACAAATGGGACACCCCCACTTAATGACCTCAGGTCAAGCTTGCCCTCCAGCACAGCCCCTCTCTTCCCTTCCTCCTTACTACTATTACTACTACTACAAAGGAGGCAGCAAATGGGACACCCCCACTTAATGACCTCAGGTCAAGTTTGCCCTCCAGCACAGCCCCTCTCTTCCCTTCCTCCTTACTACTACTACTACTACTACAAAGGAGGCAACAAATGGGACACCCCCACTTAATGACCTCAGATCAAGCTTGCCATCCAGCACAGCCCCTCTCTTCTCTTCCTCCTTACTACTACTACTACTACTACTACAAAGGAGGCAGCAAATGGGACACCCCCACTTAATGACCTCAGGTCATGTTTGCCCTCCAGCACAGCCCCTCTCTTCCCTTCCTCCTTACTACTATTACTACTACTACAAAGGAGGCAGCAAATGGGACACCCCCACTTAATGACCTCAGGTCATGTTTGCCCTCCAGCACAGCCCCTCTCTTCCCTTCCTCCTTACTACTATTACTACTACTGACAAATGGGACACCCCACTTAATGACCTCAGGTCAAGCTTGCCCTCCAGCACAGCCCCTCTCTTCCCTTCCTCCTTACTACTACTACTACTACACAACAAATGGGACACCCCACTTAATGACCTCAGGTCAATTGGACAGCCCCTCAGACCTCTGCAAAGGTCAAGTTTGCCATCCCACAGCCCCTCTCTTCCCTTCCTCTTTACTATTACTACTACTACTACAAAGGAGGCAGCAAATGGGACACCCCACTTAATGACCTCAGGTCAAGCTTGCCATCCAGCACAGCCCCTCTCTTCCCTTCCTCCTTACTATTACTACTACTACTACAAAGGAGGCAGCAAATGGGACACCCCCACTTAATGACCTCAGGTCAAGCTTGCCCTCCAGCACAGCCCCTCTCTTCCCTTCCTCCTTACTATTACTACTACTACTACAAAGGAGGCAACAAATGGGACACCCCCACTTAATGACCTCAGGTCAAGCTTGCCATCCAGCACAGCCCCTCTCTTCCCTTCCTCCTTACTATTACTACTACTACTACAAAGGAGGCAACAAATGGGACACCCCCACTTAATGACCTCAGGTCAAGCTTGCCCTCCAGCACAGCCCCTCTCTTCCCTTCCTCCTTACTACTATTACTACTACTACAAAGGAGGCAGCAAATGGGACACCCCCTTAATGACCTCAGGTCATGTTTGCCCTCCAGCACAGCCCCCTCTCTTCCCTTCCTCCTTACTACTACTACTACTACTAGGCTACTACAATGGAAGAGCATACAAATGGGACACCCCCACTTAATGACCTCAGGTCAAGCTTGCCCTCCAGCACAGCCCCTCTCTTCCCTTCCTCCTTACTACTATTACTACTACTGCAAAGGAGGCAACAAATGGGACACCCCCACTTAATGACCTCAGGTCAAGCTTGCCCTCCAGCACAGCCCCTCTCTTCCCTTCCTCCTTACTACTACTACTACTACAAAGGAGGCAACAAATGGGACACCCCCGCTTAATGACCTCAGGTCTAGCTTGCCCTCCAGCACAGTCCCTCTCTTCCCTTCCTCCTTACTATTACTACTACTACTACTACTACTACAGTGTTCCCTCGCAACTTCGTGGTTCACTTATTGCGAACTTGCTGTTTCGCGGATTTCAAAAAATATTATTTTACAATTTATTTCTTTAAAACTTTTATATCCCGATCTTCTCAACCTCCGTAGAGGGACTCAGACCTTCTACGTCTTTGGGGCACAAAGTTCGTACTTTTGCATACTGCAAATATATATATTTGTCATATATATCATGGTATTTTTGCTGTTTTGTGGGTTTTTGCCGCCGCTCTCCGAGGTGCTTTCCCTCCTGAGTCTTCCCTCCCTCCAGCTTTGAAGGGGCTTTCCTTCCTTTCCTTCATTCTATTTTAAGTTTATAAAGACTTAAAATAGTGTATAACTACTAAAATAATGTATAAATATTAAAATAAATAGAGTGTCCCTACATCGCGGTTTTTTCACTTATTGCGGGAGGTCCTGGCACCTAATCCCAGCAGCAAGTGAGGGAACACTGTGCTACTACCAGGGGAACTCAGGGCAGTTTCCAACAAAATAAACACAATGGCAAACATTTACAACATGACAAGCTTTCAAGCTCTTAAAAATTATACTCAAAGTATGAATGCCAAGATGGTATACAACTTTCAGCTCCCCTTCCTCTCTGCTCCAAAGCTCAACACACTGACCTTGGTGCTGAACCCCCTTTTAGCCCTGTATTTCTAAGACAGTGTTTTTCAACCTTTTTTGAGCCGCGGCACATTTTTTACATTTTCAAAATCCTGGAGCACACCACCAACCAAAATGACACAAAATGACACTCTAACACAGTCATACATACAGTTAATACCTTTTTAAATGTATTTATACACTCAATGTGAAACCTGGGCCTGTTTCGATGAACACAACATAGATATGACTTATATCTCTCATATATTTATACATGGCTATCATGTCTTCTCTCAGCCTTCTCTTCTTCAGGCTAAACATGCCCAGCTCTTCAAACCGCTCCTCATAGAGCTTGTTCTCCAGACCTTTGTGAAATTTCACCCTGAGTGAAACTTGCTTCCAGTTAACTATGGATGTCATGAAGCTTTTATAAACAGTTCCTGGGGGGATGCAACTCTCAAAAAATCCAGTAAAATAGTAAAAAAAAATAATCCCAAACGGAGAGGCTCAATTTGTTTCTTGGAAATCTGTGAGGGGGCTGCTAGGAGGGGGGAGAGTGCCAATTTCCCTCGGCACACCTGATGATCGCTCACGGCACACTGGTTGGGAAACACTGTTCTAAGAGCTCCTGTGTCGCTATGGGTTCAACCTTAATACAGGTCCTCATGTTGTGGTGACCTCCAACCATAACATTATTTTCGTTGGAACTTCACAATTGTAATTTTGCTATTGTTTTGAATCCTCATGTAAATATCTGATCTGCAGGATGTATTTTCATTCACTGGACCAAATCTGGCATAAATACCCGATATGCCCAAATTTGAATACTGGTGGATTTGGGAGGGGATTGATTTTGTCATCTGGGACTTGCGATTGCTGGGATGTATAGTTCACCTACAACCAAAGAGAATTCTGAACTCCACCAACGATGAAATTGAGCCAAACTTGGAAAACAGAACTCCCATGGCAAAATAATGGAAGGGTTTGGTGGGCATTGACCTTGACTTTGGGAGTTGTAGTTCACCTACATCCAGAGGGCACTGTGAACTCAAACAATGATGGATCTGGACCAAATTTGGTACGAATACTCAATATGCCCAAAGCTGAATGCTGGTGGAGTTTGGGGGTAGATGGACCTTGACATTTGGGAGTTGTCGTTGCTGGGATTTATAGTTCACTTACAATGGAAGAGCATTTTGAACCCCACCAAGGATAGAATTGGACCAGACTTCCCGCATAGGCCAACAAAAATACTGTGTTTCCTGGTGGCCTTTGGCGACCCCAGGTTGAGAAACGCTGGGTTAAACCCTTGTGCTGATAGGACTGCTGACAGAGAAGCCTCCCACAGGATGGCAACACATCCGGGTGTCCCCTGGGCAACATCCTCACAGACAGCCCATTCTCATACACCAGAAGCGACTTGCAGTTTCTAACAGGGAATACCCCCCCCCCAAAGAAAACTACATTTCTGCATGGAGGGGCTGTAGGGGCTACAGGAGGGGCTGTAGACTCACAGCCCTCCCACTCCTTGAGTTTAAGGGTGGCCCTGGAGCTTTTGGTGTGTTTGGAGAGCTTCCTTGGGTGCAGGTTACCTTCCAAGGAGGCTTGGAGAGTTCAGGCCTTGAAAAGCCTGCCTTTGAGTTGGTTGGCGGGGTGTTTCCCTTCCTGGGGGGTGTCTCTTCATTCAAGAGGAGGCAGAATGAGCTAGAGAGAAGCCCCTGGGCCTGGCTTTCTCCATCCATCTCCAGAGGCTTCTCCTCCCCTGATGGTCCTTTGTTTTTCTCTCCTTTTTTTCTCCGGCAGGTGTTCCCACCCCAAACCCGGGAAGACCCTCCTCCGGCCCCCAAAGCCAGCCTTGCCTTGCCTGCTGGACCCCGTGCCGCCTACCTCCGCAGCCCCGACAGGAACGGTAACCAAGCTAAGCAAACTCATTGTGATCATGAGAAATGAGCCATTGACTGAACCAGGCATGCATGGGCCAACTTGGGCCCTGTCTCCAAGTGTTTTGGACTTCAGCTCCCACCATTCCTGGCCTCAGGCCCTTTCCTTTTCCTTTCACTTCCATTTCATTCCTTCTTCCTTCCTTTCACTTTCCTCCCTTCCCTTCAGTTTCTCTCTCTCTCTCCTTCCCCTTCGATCTCTTTCTCCCTTCTTCTTCCCCTCCTTTCATTCCTTCTCCTTTTCTCTCTCCCTTCCTTATGCTTCCCTAATTTCCTTCCTTCTCCTTCCCTTTTCTTCCTCACTTCCTTGCTTGCCCTTTCTCTCTTCCTTCCCCTTCCTTCCCTTTCTCTCTCTTCCTTCCTTCTCCTTCCCTATTCTTCCTTCCTTCTTTGCCTGCCCTTTCTCTCTTCCTTCCCCTTCCTTCCCTTCCTCTCCTTTCTCTCTCTTCCTTCCTTCTCCTTCCCTATTCTTCCTGCCTTCCCTCCCTCTCCTTTCTCTCTCTCCTTCCTTCTCCTTCCCTATTCTCCCTTCCTTCTTTGCCTGCCCTTTCTCTCTTCCTTCCCCTTCCTTCCCTTCCTCTCCTTTCTCTCTCTTCCTTCCTTCTCGTTCCTTATTCTTCCTGCCTTCCCTCCCTCTCCTTTCTCTCTCTTCCTTCCTTCTCCTTCCCTATTCTTCCTGCCTTCCCTCCCTCTCCTTTCTCTCTCTTCCTTCCTTCTCCTTCCCTATTCTTCCTTCCTTCTTTGCCTGCCCTTTCTCTCTTCCTTCCCCTTCCTTCCCTTCCTCTCCTTTCTCACTCTTCCTTCTCCTTCCCCTTTCTTCCTCCCTCCCTTCCTTGCCC
>JARBWK010000015.1:11125065-11298568 GCA_030556195.1 Anolis apletophallus
AATAATAATAATAAATAGTAATAATTCATAAAATCCAGAAACAGGACTCACATGTGAGACACCAAAATGTGTCAGGGCCAGTAAACATAACCCTCATTTTCCTGTCAATGCAGTAATAATAGTAATGATTATTAATGGTAATGATTAATATTTTCCTTAACCCCTCCACATTTTGAAAGAAGTCTAAATCCCAAACAGTTGGGGTTGAACCTCCCTCGCAAGAGAAACAGGAGCTTCTCCTCCAGAGTTTCGGATACAAATCCATTCCTTTGTTTGTGGGGCATTTCGGGACTCCGGACCCGGTTCAAGGGGCGGATCGGGGCCGAGCTTGGGACACGGATCCCGCCTCTGAGACGGAATCGCGTTGGATTAGACGAACCCGATGGGTTTCGATGAGGTTCCGAAGCCTCGGGAGAGCGAGTGTCTCCAATGAGGCTTTTCCTTCAGTGGAGAAAAGCGAGGCGGGAGAGAAAGAAGCGGGTGAGCAACCTCTTTGTTGTTGTTGTTGTTGTTGGGCCGCAGGTGAGGAGTCGCTCAGCATCGACATCGTCGCCGGGACCCAGCTGGGCGAGAAAGACTTCGGGAACATGGCCAGAGGTGAGTGGGGGCGGCTGCTGGGGAAAAGAGCCCGGATCCCGGGCAAGGGTCGTGTAACGCCACTTCAAGGTTTCACCTGGGTGTCTTTTGACTTGTATTGGGAACGGGTTCGGGTCCCGATCCTGGGGAGGGCAAGCGGGCCGTGGAAAGAAGAAGAGATGGAGGCAGGATCTACGAAAGGCATTCAACGGGGCCAAGTGAGAGAAGCCTGCCTGCCTTTCTGCCTTCTATTATTTCTTCTCTTCCTCCCCTTCCTCCCTTCCTTCTATTTTTCCTTCTCTTCATTCCCCTTCCTTCCTCCCCTCCTTTCATACTTAACCTTCCTTCTCTTCATTCCCCTCCCTCCCTCCCCTTTCATTCTCTTCCTTCCCCTTCCTTCTCTTCTTTCCTTCTCTTCCTTCTACTGCCTTCCCCTTCCTTCTCCCTCCCTCCCTTCTCTTCCTTCCACTGCCTTCCCCTTCTTTCTCCCTTTCTCCATTCCTCCCTTCCCCTCCCTCCCTCCCTTCTCTTCTTTCCTTCTCTTCCTTCCACTGCATTCCCCTTCCTTCCAGTGCCATCCCATTCCCTCCACTACCTTCCCCTTCCTTCCCCTTCCTTCCTTCTTTCCTTCTCTTCCTTCTACTGCCTTCCCCTTCCTTCCAGTGCCATCCCATTCCCTCCACTACCTTCCCCTTCCTTCCCCTTCCTTCCTTCTTTCCTTCTCTTCCTTCCACTGCATTCCCCTTCCTTCCAGTGCCATCCCTTTCCCTCCACTACCTTCCCCTTCCTTCCTTCTTTCCTTCTCTTCCTTCCACTGCCTTCTCCTTCCTTCTCCCTCCCTCCCTTCCTTCTCCTTCCTTCTCTTCCTTCCACTGCCTTCCCCTTCTTTCTCTCTTCCCCTCCCTCCCTCCCTCCCTTCTCCTTCCTTCTCTTCCTTCCACTGCCTTCCCCTTCTTTCTCTCTTCCCCTCCCTCCCTCCCTCCCTCCCTCCCTTCTCTTCTTTCCTTCTCTTCCTTCCACTGCATTCCCCTTCCTTCCAGTGCCATCCCTTTCCCTCCACTACCTTCCCCTTCCTTCCCCTTCCTTCCTTCTTTCCTTCTCTTCCTTCCACTGCCTTCCCATTCTTTCTCTCTTCCCCTCCCTCCCTCCCTCCCTCCCTTCTCTTCTTTCCTTCTCTTCCTTCCACTGCATTCCCCTTCCTTCCAGTGCCATCCCATTCCCTCCACTACCTTCCCCTTCCTTCCTTCTTTCCTTCTCTTCCTTCTACTGCCTTCCCCTTCCTTCCACTGCCTTCTCCTTCCTTCTCCCTCCCTCCCTTCCTTCTCCTTCTCTTCCTTCCACTGCCTTCCCCTTCTTTCTCTCTTCCCCTCCCTCCCTCCCTTCTCTTCTTTCCTTCTCTTCCTTCCACTGCCTTCCCCTTCTTTCTCTCTTCCCCTCCCTCCCTCCCTTCTCTTCTTTCCTTCTCTTCCTTCCACTGCCTTCCCCTCCTTTCTCTTTTCCCCTCCTCCCTCCCTTCTCTTCTTTCCTTCTCTTCCTTCCACTGCATTCCCCTTCCTTCCAGTGCCATCCCATTCCTTCCACTGCCTTTCCCTTCCTTCCTTCCTTCCTTCCTTCCTTCCTTCCTTCCTTCCTTCCACTTCCTTCCATTTCCTTCCCCTTTTATCCCTCCCTCCCCCCCAAGAAAGCCTTAGCTAAAGGTTGCTACCCTTTCCCTCCACAGATGAGTTGCAAAAACTCCTCCTGGAGCAGATGGAACTCAGGAAGAAACTGGAGCGGGAATTCCAAAGCCTCAAAGGTAGGTGTTGCTCTTGCTATTATTATCATTGCTGTGGTTATTTTTTCTGGAGGAAGAGAATCTATGCAGTCCCATAGCATTGAGCACGGCTGCTCCAAGGGGTGTCATAGTTACAGGGTGTGTGTGTGTGTGTGTGTGGTGAAACTCGGGTAGTGAGAAAAATCTACTTTTAGGAAAGGAAATCCACTCCTGGAAGAGTTATTCTCCTGGGGAAAGGGGGTCTCCACTGAGGCTTTATCTCCAGTCCTTGTTTCCACAACAAGCCACATTTCTCACAGAGTCAGAAAGTGTGGTGAAATCTTCTGAATAGAGGCACAGACAGCAACACAATCACCATAGGGGTGCTAACCCCTTCCTATGTGATCCAAAGCTAAATATCTATCTATCTATCTATCTATCTATCTATCTATCTATGTATATAATAAAAGTCAGTAGTATATTCCCAGCCCCATCCATATATATGCATATGTGTATGTGTATATATGTATGCATGCGTATATGTGTATACCAGGTATGGGCAAACTTTCTAACCTGGGGGCCGCATGCTAGCACTCTCTGCTAAGAGAACTGGCTTCCCAGTGATGGAAGGGAGGGAGGGAGAAAAGAAAGAGAGAAGGAATAAAGAAAGGACGGAAGGGGATGGAAAGAGAAAGGAGGTAAGGAAGGGAGAGAGTGAAGGAGGAAAGAAAGAGAGAAGGAAGAGTGGAAGGGAAGGATGGAAGGAGAAAGAGGGAGGTAAGGGGGAAGGAAGGAAGAAAGGAAGGATGAAAGGGTGGAAGGATAGAAGGGAGGAAGGAAGAAAAGAAAGGAAGGAAGGGTGGAAAGATGGAAGGGAATGGAGGGAGAGGGAGGGAGGGAAGAGAAGGAAGGAAAGATGAAAGGGAAGCAAGGAAGGAGAAAGGGAAAGAGAGGAAAAAAAGGAAGGACAAAACACTGGAAGGGAAGGAAGGAGAAAGGGAGAAAGAGGGAGGTAAGGGAGGAAGGGAAGAAGGAAAGAGAGGAAGGAAGGATAGGATGGTGAGAGAAAAGAGGGCCTGAGAAAAGAGCATCAGTCCCTCCACCCTGGGTTTGCCCATATCTGGTGAATATGTATATGTAGAAAGACAGATAGACAGAGAAACGGGACTGTAGTTACACTGAACAATGTACCTATTCCGACTTACAAACAAATTCAATTTAAGAACAAACCTACAGAACAGAACCAACCTTGTTCCTAACTTGGAGACTGCCTGTATTTCTCCCATCTCAGATTAAGAAAGGGAGGTCTCCAAGGTGCTGACTGAGGGGTCTGCCTGGGCTGCCAACCCAGGATGATCTTTCCAAAGGAAGCCCCTTTGCCCCCTTTTCCCTCTCTTGGTGTCTTTCACCTTTGCCTATGTTTCATTTTAAGAAAAGTGAGGGAAGAAAGGAATGCTTTCAATTTCCTTCCAAACTGTCCAGCGTTCGCAGGCACATTCTACCCATCTAATAAGTCTTTTGCCTTCTCTGCTAAACCAAAGCTCCCAGGATGCCATAGGGAGGCCAAGTTGCATTAATTCTACAGCAGGCATTGAGAGACCTCAGCCCTCCTTCCAGGTGTTTTGGACTCCCACAATTCCTAACCGCCTCAGGCCCCTTCCTTTCCCCCCTCAGCCGCTTAAGCGTGAGGCTGGTAGGAATTGTGGAAGGAGGGCTGAAGTCTTCCCATGTCTATTTTACAATGTTGACACCTCCTGCCTGCCTCTGATTGCCCTTTAAAGCAGTGTTTCTCAACCAGTGTGCCGTGGCACACTAGTGTGCCGTGACGGACCTCCTGCTGTGCCGCAAGAAAAGCTCTCTGCCCCCCTTCCTTCCCCCTCCTCCTGCCGAACTCCTGCTGCTTGGGGGAGGAGGAGGAAGGGCCGGGCGGCGGCGAAGAAAAAAAAATTGGGCGCGCCTCCTTTGGCCGTTTTTCCAGCCAGCCTCCAATCCGCCATGACTCTCACCCCTCACTCGCTGAAGCCGCGTGGAGGAGCACCGCCCACTGAAGCCCATCCACCGCTCATGCTCCTCCTCCGTGGAAGAGCTGAAGCTGCGGGGAGGGGTGGGGCATGGTGCGGCCAGGCTCCGCCCCTCCCCGGCTTTGGCACTCCCAGCAGCTGCTCCAGCCTTGAGGGGACAGTGCGAAGCCACCAGTGTCCTGGCGCTGGCACCGCTGGCTAGGCACTGCCCCCTCAAGGCTGGAGCAGTTACTGGGAGAGGTGAAGACGGGGGAGGGGCGGGGCATGGCATGGCCTGGCTCCGCCTCCTCCCCCGGCTTCGGCACTCCTAGCAGCTGCTCCCAGCAGGCCACCATCCCCCAGCCGTTCTTTACTGTGCTAGAGTCTCATTTTGTGTCATTTTGGTAGGTGGTGTGCCCCCCCAGATTTTTTTAATGTTAAAAGTGTGCCGTGGCTCAAAAAAGGTTGGGAAACACTGCTTTAAAGAACAAAAGCCATCTTTTATTTCTTCTTTCCCAGACAATTTCCAAGACCAGATGAAGCGGGAGCTGGCCTACCGGGAGGAGATGGTGCAGCAGCTGCAGATCGTGCGGGGTAAGAAAGGGGTCCACAGAGAGGGGACCCCAAATGCTCCCCTTCCAAGTCCTGCCCCCTTCCGCCAGGCACAACCAAAGCAACCCCCAGCAGATGGCCACCCAGTCTCATAAACATTAGCAGGTTCATGGAGAAATAGGTGTATGGAACCAAAGACTCCTAGAGTTGGAAGGGACCACAAAGGGCATCCAGTCCAACCTCCTTCTACCAAGAATGAAGATACAATCAAAATAGAAGCTGGCCTCAAGCCTCAATTTAACCCCCACCCCCCAAGAGGTTCAAACCCTCCCGAACAGGGCTGCCCAGGGAGTCGATCGCGATCGACCAGTCGATCGCGGTACCGAAGGAGGTGGATCGCAACCGGATAGGGTGCTTCTGCTCTGCGCGCACACACCTTCCGCCCGCGCGCACTTTCTTTGCTGTGCACCGTCCACGTTTGCTTCCGGACAAGAGAGAAGCAGGGCGCTCCTCTCTCTCGCTGGCAGCGGAGGCTCCAAGGTTGCTTCCAAACAAGAGAGACGCAGGCGGAGTGCGAGGTGGGGCCTCCAGAGGCCCCGCCCCCTCCCCAGCTTCAGCTCTACCAGCAGCTTCTCCAGCCTTGAGGAGGGCAGGGCCAAGCCAGCCTTGTGCTAGCTATGCCACCACTGGCTTGGCACTGCCATCCTCAAGGCTGGAGAAGCTCCTGGTAGAGCTGAAGTCAGAGGGGGGTGGAGCCAGGCCGCACCAAGCCCCGCCCCTCCCCAGCTTCAGCTTTACCAGCAGCTTCTCAAGCCTTGAGGAGGGCAGGGCCAAGCCAGCCTTGTGCTAGCTATGCCACCACTGGCTTGGCACTGCCATCCTCAAGGCTGGAGAAGCTCCTGGTAGAGCTGAAGCCAGAGGGGGTGGAGCCAGGTTGCACCAAACCCCACCCCCTCCCGGCTTCAGCTCTACGAACAGCTTCTTCAGCCTTGAGGAGGGCAGGGCCAATCCAGCCTTGTGCTAGCTATGCCACCACTGGCTTGGCAATGCCATCCTCAAGCCTGGAAAGCTGCTGGTAGAGCTGAATCCAGAGGGGGTGGAGCCAGGCCGCACCAAGCCCCTCCCCTCCCCAGCTTCAGCTTTACCAGCAGCTTCTCCAGCCTTGAGGAGGGCAGGGCCAAGCCAGCCTTGTGCTAGCTATGCCACCACTGGCTTGGCACTGCCATCCTCAAGGCTGGAGAAGCTCCTGGTAGAGCTGAAGCCAGGGGTGGAGCCAGGCTGCACCAAGCCCTCCCCCTCCCCAGCTTCAGCTTTACCAGCAGCTTCTCCAGCCTTGAGGAGGGCAGGGCCAAGCCAGCCTTGTGCTAGCTATGCCACCACTGGCTTGGCACTGCCATCCTCAAGGCTGGAGAAGCTGCTGGTAGAGCTGAAGCCAGAGGGGGGTGGAGCCAGGCCGCACCAAGCCCCGCCCCCTCCCCAGCTTCAGCTCTAGCAGCAGCTTCTCCAGCCTTGAGGATGGCAGGGCCAAGCCAGCCTTGTGCTAGCTATGCCACCACTGGCTTGGCACTGCCATCCTCAAGGCTGGAGAAGCTGATGGTAGAGCTGAAGCCAGAGGGTGGAGCCAGGCTGCACCAAGCCCCGCCCCTTCCCAGCTTCAGCTTTACCAGCAGCTTCTCAAGCCTTGAGGAGGGCAAGGCCAAGCCAGCCTTGTGCTAGCTATGCCACCACTGTCTTGGCACTGCCATCCTCAAGGCTGGAGAAGCTGCTGGTATAGCTGAAGCCAGAGGGGGTGGAGCCAGGCCGCACCAAGCCCCACCCCCTCCCGGCTTCAGCTCTAACAACAGCTTCTTCAGCCTTGAGGAGGGCAGGGCCAAGCCAGCCTTGTGCTAGCTATGCCACCACTGTCTTGGCACTGCCATCCTCAAGGCTGGAGAAGCTGCTGGTATAGCTGAAGCCAGAGGGGGTGGAGCCAGGTTGCACCAAGCCCCACCCCCTCCCGGCTTCAGCTCTACCAACAGCTTCTTCAGCCTTGAGGAGGGCAGGGCCAAGCCAGCCTTGTGCTAGCTATGCCACCACTGGCTTGGCAATGCCATCCTCAAGCCTGGAGAAACTGCTGGTAGAGCTGAAGCCAGAGGGGGGTGGAGCCAGGCTATGCCAAGCCCCACCCCCTCCCCAGCTTCAGCTCTACCAGCAGCTTCTCCAGCCTTGAGGAGGTAGGTAGATCTTTCTGACTTAGTTTTATTATAAGTAGCTCACATGCTGAAAAAGTGTGGGCACCCCTGCTCCAGAAGAAGGGTGCTGATTATGTTCAAGTGTGCATATTGTTGCCATTTTTATAATTTGCACAATGTGCAGATTCAGTTGCAGTAATTACCACAAAAATTGACAAAGTTTCGAATTAAGCAAGGAAAATGGATTGACAATGATATTTGTGGCAAACCTCATGGAGCAACTCTAGAGGAAACTACACAGGAAAATATAGGATATATATTTTATATATAAGACATATATAATAACACTATGTAACCAAATTTGTAAAAAAAAAATCTGTTCCTGGTTTGAAAGTATTATGTCTTATTTAATTATGCCGTCCTTGCTTTAAAAATAGCTGTACTCCAGAAACCTTGTTTTTATGGTTACCACAAACTATTTTGAACTGGTTGAGACGCAATGAGGTATTCACTGAAAAACTATAGCAAAATATTCTGCAAGATGTCCCGCAAAACCAAAGTGTGGGGTTTTTTTTGCAATGTAACAAACGTATCCCATGCTTTTATGATAGAACCAATTAGGAAATGACATTTCTAACCCAGGAACAAAAAATGTGTTACATGGTGTAATAATTATACACACACAGTGTCTCTTATAAGGGGTTGGTTTAACCTCAGGCTTGCTGGTTAGCCTTATCCAGAAAGGACACATTGTCTAAAAATGAAACCCTGTCAGAGGAGACAATAGGGATCTCAATGGCTATTATTATTTGATACACAACAAGATGAGTACACAGCAAACAAGATCACTCCGCTAGTTGTTGTATTGGATCACTCATCGGACACATCCCAAGTGGGGTGGCCTTTTGCAGCTGACAGATGGTGATTTTGTCAGCACTGATTGTGTTTAAGTGCAGGCCAAGGTCTTTAGGCACTGCACCCAGTGTGCCCATCACCACTGGGACCCCCTTGACTGGCTTGTGCTGGGCAACCAGGGCATGGGCCTGTAAGGGCAACTGGAAGCAAATTATTATTATTATTATTATTATTATTATTATTATGGGTTTTCTCTCCACAAAGGAGGCTCAAAGCGGCTTACATTAAAAGCATTTCAGTACAATTTAAAATCCACAAATATGCAAACTTTAAAATATTATGTGCCAGTGATCAGCCTCCCTGCCTTGCTTTGCAGATACGCTGTGCAATGAGCTGGACCAGGAGCGGAAGGCCCGCTATGCCATTCAACAGAAGCTAAAAGGTTGGTGGGAAAGAAAGGACCCCCTACCGTCCTTTGCAGTTCACACATACAGACACCCCCCCCCTCCCCACTATATTGTTCTGGTATCCTCTTTCTGGCTGCAAAGGGCAAGTCCGTGCTTCACAATCACAAGGAATGGATTCATAGAGCCACAAAATTCCATATTTGAGCCCTGGCTGTTCAGGTGGTGTCAAAACTGCTGCAATTCCGCAGGGTGGATGAAGCCCTAGCTTCAGGGGAGGATTGGGAGCACCTCAAAGGTCATCTACTCCAACTTAGGTTGCCAAGGAGGCAGGTTCTTAGACAGAAGGCCTGGGCAATCATGGTTCTAAATAGTTCTAAAGTATTTACAAAAAAGCACCAGCGCCACCTAGTGTTCACCACCGGAACTTTAGCAACACTGTAGAAGCAAAGCACCAGCGCCCCCTAGTTTTCACCATCAGAACTTATTTATTCATTATTTACGTCATTTATATTCCGCCCTTCTCACCCCACAGGGGACTCAGGACGGATCGCAATGAACATACAGTATACAGGCAAATATTCAATGCCATTGACATACAACATATATAGACAGACGTAGAGGCAATTTAACATTCCAGAAATCAGTTAAAGTTAGCCTCCCCACAAAGTGGTACCTAAATATCCTACTTGACAGATGCAACTGTCTTTTGGGTTGCAAAGGTTGACAATGAGTTACACAAATTGGTCGAGAGCTCACCCCGACCCGGGCAGGCCTCGAACTCATGACCTTCTGGTCAGTAGAGATCTTATGCAGCTGACACCCAGCCAGCTGCGCCACATTACCGGTAGTTAGTTCTGTAAGTACTTTAGAACCATTTAGAACCATGATTGCCCAGGCCTATAGACAGAATTGAAGATGGATGAAATCCATTAAACCCAGTAAAACAATAGATCTCTCTCTCTCTCTCTCTCTCTCTCTCTCTTTCTCTCTCTCTCTCTCTCTCTCAGGGCTGTTTCATACAGCCATAAAACCCAGAAGGGTCCACACCGCTATATTTTCCA
Organism: Anolis apletophallus; assembly: GCA_030556195.1. Taxonomy (NCBI): domain Eukaryota; kingdom Metazoa; phylum Chordata; class Lepidosauria; order Squamata; family Anolidae; genus Anolis; species Anolis apletophallus. The sequence continues at coordinate 11,134,441 of JARBWK010000015.1, forward strand.
GTTCAAAGTGGAAAATGTGGGATTTTATTTATCTGTGTTAAATGGCCCTGAGGGCCCTTCCATACAGCCCTATATCCTAGAACAGGGGTGGCCAAGACGGTGATCGCGATCGACCGGGTGATCTTTGGGCCTCATCCAGGTGATCTTCAGACCCTCACCCGGTCAATGCGCGCTCCCGCGCACGCACGCTCCCTCCCAGTGCCGCCTTCCTCTGCCCTGCAGTAGGCGACAGAGGTCCCCCGCGCGCTCCTCGCTGCCTCTCTTTCGCCCGGATCCATGGATCCGAACGAAAAGAGAGGAGAGAGGAGCGCGCGAAGAAAACCTCCCTCCTCTGTCGCGTATGGCAGGGTGGCGACAGAGGAGGAGAAGGCCCCCACGCGCTCCTCGCTGCCTCTCTTTCACCCGGATCCATGGATTCGGGCGAAAGAAAGGCGAGGGGAGCGCTGGGGGTTTCCTCCTCTGTCGCCGCCCCTGCCATAGGCGACAGAGGAGGATTAGGCCCCGCTCTCTCCTAGCCTCTCTCTCGCCCGGATCCATGGATCCGGGCAAAGAGAGGCGAGGGGAGCACGTGGGGGTCTCCTCCTCTGTCGCCTATGGCAGGGCGGCGACAGAGAAGGAGGAGGCTCCCCGCGCGCTCCCTCGCCTCTCTTTCGCCCCTATCCATGGATCCGGGCGAAAGAGAGGCGAGGGGAGCGCGCGGGGGGTTTCCTCCTCTGTCGCCGCCCTGCCATAGGTGACAGAGGAGGAGGAGGCCCCCGTGCGCTCCTCGCTGCCCCTCTCGCCCAGATCCTTGGATCGGGGCGAAAGAGAGGCGAGGGGAGCGCACGGGGGGCCTCCTCCTCCTCTGTCGCCGCCCCTGCCATAGGCGACAGAGGAGGAGGAGGCCCCGTGCGCTCTCCTTGCCTCTCTCAGCCGGATCCATGGATCCGGCTGAGAGAGAGGCAAGGAGAGCGCACGGGGCCTCGAGAGGCGCCATGGATCGGAGCGCCTCCCCCCCCCCAAATCCGGTGAGCAACCAAACTAATAAGAAGCTGCCCGCGGGTGCGCATGCGCGTGCGCGGCAGGTGATCTTTTCAACTTGGTTGCTCAAAAGTAGCTCGCATGCTGAAAAAGTGTGAGCACCCCTGTCCTAGAATATCAAGGCAGAAAATCCCACATTATCTGAGTGTGGACTCAGATAACCCAGGTCAAAGCAGATATTGTAGGATTCTCTGCCTTGATATTCTGGGATATAGGGCTATGTGGAAAGGCCCTTAGAAAGGAGAGAGAGAAACCTCCTCTCACCACATGGGGAGGAAAAGAAACACTTGAGATTGATGGTAAAGGGCAGCTCATACCGGCTGTCTTCAAATAAAAGGGTATTCTCCTCTTTTTAAATATCAAAGGGAATCTTCTTTCTGCCTACCTGACTTTCAGCAAAAACGTATAGTTGACTACTACACTATGTAACAACATTTGGAAAAGGTTCTGTTCCTGGTTTGAAAGTGTTATTTCCTGTTTAATTGTGCCATCCTCACTTTAAAAGTAGTTGTTCTGCTCCAAAAACTTTGTTTTTGCCCTTGCCACCAACTACGTTGATTTGGTTGAGACTCCATGAGATATTCATTGGAAAAAAACAAGAGCAAAAAGGGCTGCAGGATGCTCCCAAAAACAAACGCTTTTGCCATTTCGTAAACTTCTTCCATGTTTTTTTTAATGATAGAACTGATTAGGAAATGGCATTTCTAGCCCAGGAACAAAAATTGTGTTACACAGTACTCTCATAGAAGCCCTCGGTGTCGCAGGGGATTAAACCATTGAGCTATCGAACTTGCCGATCGGAAGGTTGCAGGTTCGAATCCAGGGAGTGGCGTGAGCTCCCGCTGATAGCCCCAGCTTCTGCCAACCTAGCAGTTTGAAAACATGCAAGTGTGAGTAGATCAATAGGTACCGCTCCGGTGGGAAGGTGACAGCACTCCATGCAGTCAAACCAGCCACATGACCTTGGAGGTTTCTATGGACAACGCCGACACTTCGGCTTACAAATAGAGATGAGCACCAACCCACAGAGTTGGACACGACTGGGCTTAACGTCAGGGGAAAACCTTTACCTTTACTAGTACTATCATGCAATTGGAGCCCCTGGTGGCACAGTGGGTTAGACCCCTGTGCTGGCAGGACTGAAGACCGACAGGTCGCAGGTTCGAATCTGGGGAGAGCACGGATGAGCTCCTGTCTGTCAGCTCCAGCACCCCATGCGGGGACATGAGAGAAGCCTCCCACAAGGATGGTAAAAACAGCAAAACATCCGGGCGTCCCCTGGGCAACATCCTTGCAGACCGTCAATTCTCTCACACCAGAAGAGACTTGCAGTTTCTCAAGTCGCTTCTCACAAGGCAAAAAAAAAATTGCAATTGGAAGAGGGCAATAAAACAGAACTGCAAGACTGTTAGAATCCCCACACAACCCAAGGCCTCCCGACAGATGGCGTTCCAGCCCTTGTTTATAGTAGGATACCCCCTTCCTCTGGGGTTTGGCAGGAGGGGGCTACGGGGAGGGCCCTTTTCAGATCTGGGGTCAAATGGCAGCCCAGCCTGACACCTGTCTTTCTCTTTCTGTCTCTCTCTGGCTTTGCCCCCCCCATCCTCCACAGAGGCACATGATGCACTGCACCACTTCTCCTGCAAGATGCTGACCCCGCGGCACTGCACCGGGACCTGCTCCTTCAAGCCCCCGCTGCTGCCCTAGTGAACGGAAGGCCCCCATCAGACTGACATTTCCCCCTCTAAACACCCGCCAGACCCACCCGAACAGGAGGAGGAGGAGGAAAAGAACCCTGTAAATAAGCCAAACCAAGGGGGGGATCCAGAGTGAGACCTCTCCCCCCTCCTCCCTGGAGCTGTGTAAATAAAGACAAAGGACCCTTTGGACTGGAAACAGGGGCTCTGGGGGTCCTGAGTGGCGATGTGCAATGGATATAGAACCGTACTGTGAGTCCCCCTTTCTTCTTAATCCTTTGGTTTCTTTCAATCTGGTTATTTATTTATTTATTTATTTATTTATTTATTATTTATTTATTTATTTATGGAAGGGTTTCTTTTTTCTGTATATTTATCGGCCCCGCTCCTTCCTTGTAAACTGTGGATGTCGAACAGCACTTTAAAACGGGAAAGAAGAGCCGCTTTCCCGGAGCAGGACCCTCGAAGTGGGCCAAGGAGCTCCCTTAAGGCGGAAGAACAGTCCCATCCCCTCCATCCATCTATCCCTCCCTTCACCTTTGTGGTCGTTGTTCCTGGAGGAAAAAAAAAGACCTCCTTCTGTCAAGTGACTGACCTCCTCGTTTGGCTTTCCTGGTTTTTGCTTTCCTATTTGTTCTTCTTTAATAAAAAGCCGACTTTTAAACAAAACCCAAGTCAGTGTCTTCCCACAATCCTAAATATACACTGGACCGACTATGTGACGAATGTTGCTGTCCTTGAGCAAGCAGGGATCTCCAGCTTTGAGGCCATGCTATTGAGAACACAGCTGCGCTGGGCAGGGCACGTCTCTAGGATGGAGGACCACCGCCTCCCAAAGATACTACTCTATGGTGAACTCGCCACGGGTCAGCTCAAGAGAGGCGCCCCCAAAAAGAGATATAAGGACTCCCTGAAACAACATCTCAGGCTCGGCCAGATTGATCACCAACAATGGTCCACCCTGGCCTCACATCGGGAGGCATGGAGACGCACTATCCACAATGCTGCGGCCTCTTTCGAGAAGACACGCCGAATGAGTCTCGACAACGCAGAAAGAACCACAACTTGGAAACAACATCACCCAAGGAGACTTTCTGCTGTGCTTTCTGCAACTGAACTTGCCTACTCAGATTGGCCTTTTTATCTCAGATTGGAGTCCTTTGAATCTTCGTCATGCAGAGAAAGGGCCATCCCCGTCAGGCGCACAAGACGCAGGGAAAGGATTTCTGGTGGAAGAGGACGGAGACAAGGCAGAAAAGATTCCCAGTGAAATCCGAACACCTCACTTACCGACATGATGTGCCCATTACAAACCGCTGAAAATATGAAAACAGTGTAAAAAATGCCAGTTCGCACAGGCTGAATATCCAGGAAACAAAAATAATAACCACAAATCACTTAGCGTGACTTTAAATGAGAAGACGAAGCCACTGAAATAGTTTCTGTGCTCGGTGTAGTCATAAATGAAAAATGGAGACGGCAGTTGAGAAATGAGAAGAGAACTTGGAACAGGGCTGCCCAGGAAGTCGATCGCGATCGACCAGTCGATCCCAGGACCGAAGGAGGTCGATCCCAGCCGGATGGGGCGCTTCTCAGAGGGGGCGGAGCAAGGCCGCACCAAGCCCCGCCCCCTCCCCTGGCTTCGGCACTCCCAGCAGCTGCTCCAGCTTTGTGGAGGGCAGGGCCAAGCCAGCCTTGTGATTGCTATGTCACCACTGGCTTGGCATTGCCATCCTCAAGCCTGGAAAAGCTGCCAGGAGCTCCAAAGCCAGAGGGAAGGGGGGGGGGCTTGCCGTGGCTTGGCTCTGCCCCCCTCTGGCCACGCCCCGTCCCCTCCTCTCTCCAGCTTTGAGGAGGTAGGTAGATCTTTCTAACTTGGTTTTAATATAAGTAGCTCGGTTGCTGAAAAAGTGTAGGCACCCCTGACTTGGAAGGAAACAAGATCCCCCAAGTGTCGAGATAAGACTATGGAATACGACATTTAGTAAGGTCTAAGCCAGCGTTTTTCAACCTTTTCTGAGCCGCGGCACATTTTTTACATTTACAAAATCCTGGGGCACACCACCAACCAAAATGACACAAAATGACACTCTAACACAGTAATACATATAGTTAATATCTTTTTAAATGTATTTATACACTCAGTGTGAAACCTGGGCCTGTTTCAATGAACACAAAATAGAAATCCTGGCAGGGATGGCAGAAAGACACAAACTTCCCACACAGAACTCCCATAACCAAGAGAAAATGCTATAAGAGTTTGGTGGGCATTGACCTTGAGTTTTGGAGTTGTAGTTCACCTATATCCAGAGAGCACTGTGGACTCAAACAATGTTGGATCAGGACCAAACTTGGCATGAATACTCAATATGCCCAAATGTGAACACAGATGGAGTTTGAGAAAAATAGACCTTGACATTTGGGAGGAAGGCTGAGGAAGGCTGGCGAGGGAGTCCCTCACTGAATCCTGCCTGCCTTTCCTTCCCTCGAGGGTCCTCTTGCCAGGCCCCGACCCTTTCCCCCGCGAAGGAAGGCCCCCCTCTCCTTTGGGGCCCTTCCTTCATGAGGGGCTTTGGGGGGGAGGGGAAGGGCACCCCGGGGCCTCACCTGGGACGCAGCAGGGCCAAGCCGGGGCACCTCCGGAAGCAGCTGGCTCCTTCACTTTCTTCACCGCCGCAGGAGGAAGGTGAATGTGTCTGCCACCCCCAGGACCTAGTGCGCATGCGCCCAGACAAGCGCACTTCCACTCCCTGCCTTCCCTCGATTGGAGGCTGGCTGGCTGGGGAAATGGCTGAAGGAGGCAGCACCCTGGCCCCTTCTTCGCCACCGCCACCCACCCCTTCCTCCTCCTCCTCCTCCTCCCCCAAGCAGCAGCAGCAGGAGTTCGGCAGGAGGGGGAAGAAAGGGGGGAAGAGAGGTTTTCCTGCGGCACACTAGGCGATCGCTCACGGCACACTAGTGTGCCGCGGAACAGCGGTTGGGAAACACTGGTCTAAGCCATCCGATTTCCCATTTCTGTGTACAGTTGTGAAAGCTGGGCAGTGAAGAAAGAAGAAAACGGAAGAAAATCAACTCATTTGAAATGTGTTGCCTGAGAAGAGTTTTGCAGATGTCACAGATGCCAAAAACAGATCAATGGGTCTTAGAGCAAACCCAGTCCAAACTCAGAAGCCAAGATGCTGAAAGTGAGACTAATGTATTGTGGCCACATCATGCCAAGATAGGACTCCCTAGAAAAGACAGTAATGCTTGGGAAGGGAGAAGGAACCCTTGAATCGGTGAGAATGGACTTCTCTCATTCACAGGATCTCTATGAGTCAAAGTCAACTTGACAGGAATGAACAACAACAATTGATTTGTGTGGGCCTAATCTCCTTCAGACCAAGTATCCGATATGGGCCCTGGCCTGTCAAGAGGTGGCCATGCCCGGATTACCCATAAGACCAACGAGGCCATGGCCTAGGGGCGCAAGCCGAGTTTTTTTGGGGGGGGGGTGCAGCTCACGGACCAAAAAAAACCTAAAACTGGTCTGCGCCCCTCTTCCCCCTTTCTCATGCCCTTCCTCGCTCCTTCTCCCGGCAAAGTCTCTGTTCCATCCCCTCTCTCTCGCGTGCACTTTCTTTCTCTCTCTCTCTCTCCCTCTCTCTCTCTCGTGCGCGCCTTTGGAGTGAGTTTGCACTTGCTGCGCTCTCCCCAAGCCTCCCGACTCCTGAGGAGACCTTCAAAGCACAGCAGAGCTTTCCAGCCGGCGGGAATGGCGACCTTGGAAGTGGCAGGAGGTTGGCTTAAGGGGGGCGTAATTCCAAACTTTGGCCTAAGGCGCAAAAAATCCAGGCCTGGAGATGACTTGTTTTGTACTGAACGTTGGATAGCAAATCCATTTACCTGCCATTAGAGGTAGGTGTACAGCCATGTAATGCATAGTTTTGCACGCACACGGTGTGTTTTTTTCCTCCCCCAGAATCTGATATTTTGGGGTGGGGGTTGGGAACATGCAATCCATTATTATTATTATTATTATTCCCCTTGGGGCTTGAGGTGGGATACAACATCATTAAAACAAGAGATAAAACACTATTAAAAGACATACATTAAAAGACATACAAAAGTTAAAATACAGGTTAAAACCCACTGGTGAAATGAAGGTTAAGACACACAGCTAAAACTGACAAAAACCCACAACTTTCCTGTAAGTGAAAACTTCAGGAAATTGGACCTGTTACACCTTGGAGATTGGGCATTGATAGTGAGGTGCATAAAAGCAGAATCAAGTCTAAATCTTCGCAGAATCCTTTGTAGGGTGGCAGTAACATCCACATCACTATCCACATTCACACACTTACACAAATTTATTTATTGACTTATTTAAAACATTTATACCTCATCTTCCTCAACCTCCAAAGAGGGACTCATGGTGGCTTCCAACAGGCAACAATTCAGTGCCTGTTATTTATTATTATTTATTTACAACATTTCTACCCCGTTCTTCTCACACACACACACCCCGGGGGGGGGGACGACTCAGGGCGGCTCACAAAGGCAGCAATTCGATGCCTAACAATACACAAAACATAAATCATACAAAATTGAACAGTAGCAATTGATTAAAACAAAATGATCTCACAATCAATTAAATAACATTAAAAACAATGCTAAATCCACACATCGAGTTACTAAAACATTAATATTGTGTCCTCATCTCTATTGTCGAGCCAGTCCATTCCATTTAAAGTGCTGCTATGTCCTTGTGCAAAGGCTTGGTCCCACAACCAAGATTTCACCTTTCTCCTGAATGCTAGGAGGGATGGAATCGATCGTATCTCACTTGGCAGCGCATTCCACAGGCGAGGGGCCACAGCCGAGAAGGCCCTGTCTCTCGTCCCCACCAGTTGCATTTGTGATGATGGCGGAAGTGAGAGCAGGGCCTCCCTGGATGATCTTAAGGTACGAGGTGGGCCGTAGAGGCAGATGCGTTCGGACAAGGAGGCTGGGCCAGAACCGTATAGAGCTTTACAGGTTAAAACCAGGCAGCCAGTGGAGCTGACACAACAAGGGGGTGGTATGCTCCCTGTATGTGGCTGCTGTTAGTAATCTGGCTGCCGCCTGTTGAACTAATTGCAGTTTCCGAACTGTCTTCAAAGGCAGCCCCATGTAGTGTGCGTTGCAGTAATCTATTCGGGATGTGACCAGTTACGGATATGCCCGAGTTTTGGAAGTTTTTCGGATACTTCCGACTTTTTTTTAGCAATTTCAAGGGCAGCCCTCCCAACAGGAATAATGAAATCCGAATTTCGGAATTCTGAATTCCAAATTTCGGATGTCATTTCCGAATTTTCTTGCTGATTGCTCATTGGCTGATGGCTAACAGCTGACTTCTGCTTATTTTTTTGCCCATTTTTGAAAGCAGATGCCATTTTTGAAGACTTCCGAATTTCGGAAATACTTCCGAATCAATTTCGAAATTTATCGGAATTGTTTCGGAAGTCTAAATAATCCGAAACGCAATCTATGACTACATCCGAAATGAATTTTGAAATGTATTTTTTTAATCAAACAGCCCTAGTGACCAGAACGTGGACGACCGTAGCCTGATCAGACTTCCCAAGGTATGGGCGCAACTGGCGCACGATTCTTAACTGTGCAAAAGCTCCCTTGGCTCCCTGGAAACCTGGGGTTCAAGGCTCAGCAATGAGTCCAGGATCACTCCCAAGCTGAGAACCTGTGTCTTCAGGGGGAGTGTAACCCCTTCCAACACAGGCTGTAACCCTATACCCTGTTCGGCCTTTATACTGACCTGGAGGACCTCTGTCCCATATACATTAAAACAATTATAAATATACATCACCAGGTTAAAATTGTCATCCAAATCAGTCCGTTGCGGTCTAATAAAGTCTTATCTTCACCAAAAAGAGGTGTGTGTGTGTGTGTACAGTATATATATATGTGTGTGTGTGTGTGTGTGTGTGTGTATATATTTGTTCCTAACCCCAGGCAGTATCATAAATTAACTGTCTCTGCATCATAGAGGAGAACTACTGGCTCCTAGGACAAAATTCTCCCTTGTGTTCACCATTCTCACTCCGGCAGAAAGACAGCAAAGAAAGGCAAGTGCAATCAATCAATGAAATAAAGAAATACGTGCAATCAGAGGGGTTATTTGTAGATCGGACTTCTAAAACCATGCTTCTAAAACCAAGAAAAATCAAAACATTTGAGGAGAAGGGCACAGAAACAACTCCCAAAAGCTACATACAGCCCACAGGTTGCACATTTTCCACTCCTAGTTTAACTGAACTACAGTTCCAGTCATCCCCAGCCAACACAGCACAACACATTTGGAGATAGTCAGTTGGTGGGAAGCTGACCTAGATGCAACTCTCTAAAAGCGAAGCCTCCAAAGGCAGCCTTGTGGGTGTTTCCAATTATCAGGACTGGGCTAATCAGTCTGCAGACTCAACAAGGGGCCCATTTAGGTGGATTTAGTGGCCAAAAATAACTGTTTGTAGGGTGAAAATATATATAGGACAACCTCCAGGACTCCAGATAAAAGACTCACAAAATCAGGAGGAGAACAGCACTGATAAAAATTCAGATCAGTTCACTCATAATAGCATATTGCGAAGCATGGATTCCCTTCTAAACTTATTTGGCTTCAATGTTGACTCCACAGTGCATTCAATACATTTATTCTACTAGGGCAGTGTTTCTCAACCTTCCTAATGCCATGACCCCTTAATACGGCTCTTCATGTTGTGGTGACCCCCAACCATAACATTACTTTTGTTGCTACTCCATAACCGTAGTTTTGCTACTGTTATGAATCGTAACGTCAATATCTGCACCAAATTTGGCACAAATAACTGATACTCCCTAATTTTAATAGTGGGTTGGGCGGGATTGATTTTGGTCATTTGGGACTTGTAGTTGCTGGGATTTATGATTCATCTATAATCAAAGAGCGTTCTGAACTCCACCAACGATGGAATTGAACCAAACTTGGCACACAGAACTCCGGTGACCAACAGAAAATACTGGAAGGGTTTGGTGGGCATTGTCCTTGAGTTTGGGAGTTGTAGTTCACCTCCATCCAGAGAGCACTGTGGACTCAAACAATGATGGATCTGGACCAAACTTGGCCTGAATATCCCATATGCCCACTGGTGGAGTTTGAAGACAATAGACCTTGACATTTGGGAGTTATAGTTGCTGGGATTTATAGTTCATCTACAATCAAAGAGCATTCTGAATCCCACCAACGATAAAATTGGGCCAAACTTCCCACACAGAACTCCTAAGACCAACAGAAAACACTATGCTTTCTGATGGTCTTTGGCGACCCCTCTGACACCCCTCACGACCCCCTCGGGGGTCCCGACCCCCAGGTTGAGAAACACTGTACTAGGGACTCACTCATAAGAGTTTGAGCTGTTGTCTGGAACTGAGACCCTGGTCTCCTTGTAGGTTCTTTTCACTAGGTGTCTTTTGATTTCTTTCAGCTTTCCTTTGAACTGACAGCTATGATTTCATCCTGTAAGGGAAAAGAGAGAGAGAAAAAACTTTCAAAGACCACACAAGTCCTTTATTCATATCACTCCAAAATAATGAACCTTTCCTCTATGCTTAGCGTCTTCACTGTTCCATGAACATGGGGACAAAAGGCGAAGTTGCAAGATTAGAGGCAGAGTAAGTTGAGGCAAAATAAATCAAGAAACAGTAAATCAAATAAAGATTATTTTTTTTAAAAAAGAAACAGTAAATCAAAGGTAGTAGTTTGTTAAAGAACACACTACTGACCAGGTATTGGCACTGGGTTAGAGCAAATTGGCATTGAATCAGACATGTATCCATGTCTCGGCATTACTTCGTGAACGAAGATTCTTAGGAAGGACTCATCCCACGCTTTTTACAAGCGCGTTGATGACTAAAAAGGCCAATCTGAGATAGACAAGTTTGGTTGCAGAAAGTACAGCAGAATGTCTCCTTGGGTGATGTTGTTTCCAAGTTGCAGTTCTTTCTGCGTTGTCGTTTCTCTTTGAGACCCATTCGGCGTGACTTCTCGAAAAAGGCCGCAGCATTGTGGATAGTGCGTCTCCATGCCACCCGATGTGAGGCCAGGGTGAACCATTGTTGGTGATCAATCTGGCCGAGCCTGAGATGTTTGTTTCAGGGAGTCCTAATATCTCTTTTTGGGGGCACCTCTCTTGCGCTGACCCGTGGCGAGTTCACCATAGAGTAGTATCTTTGGGAGGCGGTGGTCCTCCTAGAGATGTGCCCTGCCCAGCGCAGCTGTGTTCTCAATAGCATGGCCTCAACACTGGTGATCCCTGCTTGTACAAGGACAGCAACATTAGTTACATAGTCGGTCCAGTGTATATTTAGAATTGTGCGAAGACAGCACTAATGAAAGCGTTCGAGGAGTCGTAGGTGTTGGCGATAGGTGACCCATGTTTCAGACCCATAGAGGAGAATAGACAGTACGATAGCTCTGTACACACTGATTTTGGTGCTTTGCCTCAGGTGCTTGTTGCTCCAGACTCTTTTGTGAAGCCTTCCAAATGCACCATATGCCTTTGCTAATCTGTGATCTATCTCTTTATCAATCTTAGCGTCTGAAGAGATGATGCTTCCCAGGTAGGTGAACTGCTGAATGGACTTAAGCACAGATTTGCCTAAGCTGACGTGGAGATGGTGGTGTTCTTCCTGTGGTGCGGGCTGGTAGAGGACTTCCGTTTTCTTCAGGCTGACTTCCAGCCCAAACAGCTCTGCAGCTGTTGCAAAGCAGGATGTTAGATTCACAGCCATTAAAAATATGCTGCCACTGGCTCCTGGTCCAGGAATGTTCAGCTGTTGCCCTGCACAAAGACTCACCAAAAGTATGCCTGTTTGAGGGATTAGGCTCAACACTTTAGATAGTTCTTTTAAAGTTCAGAGTAAAATCAGAGCAGAGCCATCAGCCTCACTGACATCTGGGGTCAGAAATTCACTGAAAGTTCAAAGGTGCTTCATGGGCCATAGAGTCCACCATAATTCTGCCCAGTGCATGATCTCTAGCTCAAGCTTCACCAGCAGCGTCTGCAATTTAATCATCCTGGTTGGTGGCATAAGACTTTCAATTTGCCTGCCATTGGGAAATGTTGCCTTGTGTATCTCTAGCCCCTGTTGTTCCGAATGCAGTTGAAATGTCACTTCTGTGAAGCATGAACACCACAAACTATTGGAATGTGCATAATTATTGATAATTATGCAATTTGTTGCTGATTGAGGTTTCTGGTATCTATTTTAATTAGCTTCCCAAATTCTAATTAAGTAAAATGAAACATTAATAGGAAAAATATGGTGTCATTTACAAGGAAAAACAAACAGCGGTGCCTATTGGGTGGTATGCTGATTTGATTTTGTACTGCAAGACTGCCATCTCGTGGAAACAGACACGAATTGTGTAGGCATTTAACTCTGTTTTATGAAGGTTTCATTGAATTCCATTGACTGTTTTATTTATTTATTTATTTATTTATATTTATGATATTTATAGCCCGCCTTTCTCAGCCATACAGCAACTCAAGGCGGGTTACAGATTGGCACAATTCAATGCCAAGTTTTCATTAAAGTGCCATTAAAAACAATCAACATTACAATATAAAACATATATAAAAACCGTTGAAACATAAAATTATCGGTGTATCCAGTAACATCATCTGGCCATTCTATGTTCATCATTAATAGTTCTGTGTTATCTATTCCGCTGCATTCTCAAAAGCTTACTCAAAGAGGCAGGTCTTTACTTTTTTTTCAGAATGTCGGGGGGGGGCGATCTAATACCCCTGGGGAGGGAGTTCCATAGCCGGGAGGCCACCACTGAGAAGGTTGTCCTTCATCTCTGCCAATCTGCACGCTGCAAAGAAGTCCTCAGTCGTTGCTCCTCCCCGCTCCCTGCTTTTGGATTCCTCCTCCCTCCGTCCTTCTCCAGCCACTCAGAGTCGTAGGAGACCAAAGGGGGTGGGCCTGGATGACGCGATGCATGGCTGGCCCCGCGTGCAAGCGCAGAAGCACCCATTCTGCCTCTCAGACTTCTCATGAGCTCTTGGAGGCGGCACGCATGCTGGCACCATGGAAATAGGAGCAATGACGGAGGAGGAGGAGAAAGACGCTTTGGGATCATTTCCTTACCGCATCTCAAAGGTCGGTCTTTTTACTTTGGGGTGGGTGCTTGATTGTTCTGTGGCATGTCTCTTTGTTTATTTTTAATGTTTAAAAATGGCCTTTTAGCTCCAAAGCCTCTCTGCTTGCTTTGTTCCTTGAGAAATATATGTTGGGGAGTATGGAAATGTGGGAGAAAAAGGGTGGTTGGATGTATTTTTGCATGTCCCTTTGTTTACCTTGCTGAGTATTAAATGGCCTTGCAGTTCAAAAGCCTCTCTTCTTACTTTCTGGCTGATAATATGTGTGGTAATATGGCAGTGTGGGAGAAATGGGGTGGTTGGATGTATTTTTATGCTCTGTTTTATATTGTTATTAAATTGAAATGTTGATGTTTTATAACTTCATTTTATGTAAACTGCCCCGAGCCTGCTGGAAGGAGTGGTACATAAAAATGAATAATAAATATAAATAAATAAATAAGAAAATAGTTATATGTTTTACATTTCTGGGCAGGTGATCTTTGGGACTTGGTTTTTTAATCAGTAGCTCCCATGCTGAAAAAGTGTGAGCACCCCTGTCCTAGATGGTTCATAGGAGGAGATACGTTCGGACAGGAAAGCTGGGCTGGAATGCTTGCCACAGATGCTTGCCACAGATGCAGGCGAAACATCAGGAGAGAATGCTTCTAGAACATGGCCAAACAACCCGAAAAACCTGCAACAACCCATGGGCCTGAATCGTTAAGGGCTTTATAGGCTAAAGCCAGCACTTTATCCATGTTTACTTAGAAGAAGTTCCTCTTAGAGCAATCCTCACAAGCATACTGCATGCAGAACAGCAGCAGTTGTTAATAGCCACTGTCCTGTATAGGAATAAATCTCCACGTGTGGGATTACCCATTAATTGTGCTATAGCAACCCTTGTGTTGAATGAAAGTGTTGAGAAACTGAAGACATACTTCAGTGTGCAATGAAGACATACCTCAAATTGTGCAATGTGTGGCCAAATGCACAGCTATATTCTGATTTAATGGGCATCTTGTCTACATATCCTGTGTATTCGTATATACAGTAGCACCTTGTGTGCAAGTCAACTTTCACAAAGTCAACTTTCCAGTGACTTGGAATGCACTGAATTGGCATTCCAAGTCAGACAAAAGTGTTAATTCCCACAAAGGGCTGCTTACACTTGCACAAGACAACGGGAAGATTTATTTATTTATATATGTCGCATATTTCCATCCTGACCTTCTCCCCACAAGGAGGACTCAGAGCAGCCCCACATGAGCATCAGAAGATGCTAACAACATAAATACCATAAAATTACAATTCACAATAAAATCATTTTAAAACATTGTACAACATCATCAGTAAATTTAACAATAAATTAACGTGCCAGTAAAACCAAACCAAGATGGGAGAATCAATGTCGCAAAACCCAAACTTCCTTTTCCTATTGTCACTGGCCTCTAATCGAACGCCTGGCCCCAGATCCAGGTCTTCAGTTGTCTTCTAAAGGACAGGAGGGAGGATCCCAACCTGATGTCTTTGGTGAGAGAGTTTGACAAACCGGGGGCACTGCCGAGAAGGCCCTGTCTCTCGTTCCCACCAAAAGCATTTGTGAGAGAGGTGGGACTTAGAGCAGGGCCTGTCCTGATGATCTTAAGCTTCGTGATGGTTCATAGCAAGAGAACTGGTAATCTGGGCCAGAACCATTCAGGACTTTAAAGGTTAAAACCAGTACTTTGAATTGTGCCCAGAAGCTCCACAGAGGAGTGGAGCTGGAGAAACAGAGGAGTGGTACGCTCCCTGTACGCCGCTCTGATTGACAACCTGGCCGTCTACCATTGGACTAACTGGAGCTTCTGAGAAGTTTTCAAAGGCAGCCCCAAATAGAGAGTGTTGCAGTAGTCTATTCAGGATGTAACCAGAGCAGGGACCACTGTAGCCAAGTTAGACTTCCCAAGGAACGGGTGCAGCTGGCGCACAAGTTTTAATTGTGCAAAAGCTCTCCCGGCCACCACCGAGACCTGGGGTTCCAGGCTCAGCGATGAGTCCAGGATCACACCCAGACTGCGAACCTGGTCTTCAGGGGGAGTGTAACCCCATCTAACACAGGCTGTAACCCTATCCCCTGTTTGGCCTTTCGACTGACCAGGAGTACCTCTGTCTTGTCTGGATTCAGTTTCAATCTGTTCGCCCTCATCCAGGCCGACACAGCAGCCAAGCACCAGTTCAGGACCTGCACAGCCTCCTTAGTAACAGGTGGGAAGACGTGATAGAGCTGAACATCATCTGCGTATAGATGACATTTGACTCCAAAACTCCGGATGATCTCTCCCAGTGGCTTCATGTAAATGTTAAACAGCATAGGGGACAGTATAGAACCCTCAGGACCCCACAAGTCAATGGTTGTGAGGACGAACAGGTGTCCCCCAGCAACACCTTCTGGGAATGACCTTCAAGGAAGAACTGGAGCCACTGCAAAACAGTACCCCAAGTCCGATCTCCCTGAGGCGTCCCAGAAGGATACCATGATCTATGGTATCGAAGGCCGCTGAGAAGTCCAGCAGAACCAACAGGGACACACTCCCCCTGTCTAGTTCCCGGCGTAGATCATCTACCAAGGCGACCAAGGATGTATCGGTACCATGTCCCGGCCTAAAGCCAGACTGTGCTGGATCTAGATACCAAGAATCCCTGGAGTTGCGAAGCCACCACACGTTCCAGGACTTTGCCCCAAAAGGGGAGATTGGAAACTGGCGGAAAGTTGTCTAATTGGGTGGGGTCCAGTGAGGTTTTCTTCAACAGTGGCTTTATAATAGCCTCTTTTAGGCTCGCTGGAAATGTGCCCTCCCATAGGGAGGGGTTGACCACTATCTTTACCCAGCCTGCCAAACTGCTTTATCAGCCAGGATGGACAGGGATCTAGGATGCATGTGGTTGGCCTCGCCTCTCCAAGAATCTTTTTCATTTTATAAAAAAAAGGTTTTATTGATTTTCCACAAAATTAAAACATAACAACATACAAGATACACACAACAAAACATTGAATAAAAGCAAAGGGGGGGGGAGGGATAGACAGTAGGAAGGAGAGAAGAAGTACAAACAAATACGTTGTTTTACATCAAGCTAAAGAGATAAAATTTCGAAGAAGTAATAATCTCTCTGGCTTATGTACACAGAAAGGGTAGAGGGTACTCTTTAGCCTCTTCAAGAATCTTGTCCACATCCTTGAGCTGCACAGATTGAAATGAATCCATTAAAATTGGACAAGCAGGTGCTTGTGTTACATCCTCAGAGACTGCCGTTAATATGGGGTCAAAGCCAGAATGGATCAAAGCAACTTTGTCTGCGAGGAACCGAGCAAATGCTTCACAGCGGGCTACCGAGTTGTCAGGGATCCTGTCTTGGCAGACGGGATTTAACAATCCTCTGACTACTCGGAACAGCTCCGCCGAATGGCTCTTCACAGACGCAATATTGGCTGCATAGAAAGCATTCCTTGCGGCTTCTATTGTCGCAGCGTACGCCTTTAAGTAGGCATCCAGCCATGCTTGATTTGACTCGCTAGGCTCTTTCCGCCACACACTCTCTAGTCTCCTCTTCATTTGCTTCATCACTGCCAGCTCCTCAGTAAACCAAGGAGATGGTTTAGCTCGGCTACTCGAGAGGAGACGTTCTGGAGCTATCGTGTCTATTGCCTTAGTCAGGGGTGCTCATTAGGTAGATCGTGATCTACTGGTAGATCGCATAAGGGGTCCTAGTAGATCACAGGCTGGGCGGGAGGAAGGCTCAGTCCCACCACGCAGGCTCCTGACACTGCCCAAGTGCTGCCGCCCCTGGGTTATCTGAGGTCCTTTCCACACAGTTGAATAAAATCCCATGTTATCTGCTTTGAATCAGATTATATGGCAGTGTGGACTCAGAAAACCCAGTTCAAAGCAGATATTGTGTTATGTTTCACATTTTTGTAGTGGGTAGGTAGATCATTTTGACTTGGTTGTTTTATAATTAGCTCGCATGCTGAAAAAGTGTGAGCACCCCTGGCCTTAGTTATTTTACTATTCCAGTGGGTGACAAGAGCATCAACAGGATCACCAACCGAGGCGGTAGGAATATCCCCAAGAGCCGTCAGGAATCCATCCGGATCCATAAGTCTCCTGGGCTGTACCACCTTAATGGGTCCTCCACCCCTGCGGAGGGTAAAGGGTGCAGTAAGTCTAAACTTGATCAGGAAGCAGTCAGTCCATGGCGACGGAGAGATGGTTAACTCCTCTACACTGCCACCTTCTTCCCATCCCTGGCAGAAAACCAGATCTAATGCGTGCCCAGCACAATGAGTGGGACCTGATATTAGTTGAGACAGCCACATGGTCGCCATGGAAGACATGAAGTCCTGATTCCAGTCATATGGTCTGGGAAAGTTCAAAAAAGTACCAAAGCCTTTATTTCCAACATTATGATATAAGGAAAGTGACATATTTCATCAGATTACCCACTGATGATGCAGAAGCCTGCAGACGTTTGAAATAAACACTCCTTCGGGGTAAAATAAATACACCCAAAAGCAAAAGGAAGGAGGGAAGCCCGTATGGGAAGTGCCACAGCATAAATCTATCCAAGATTAGAAGTACTTTTCAGCACTGAAGGGGAACTCTAGCCAAAAGCTGTGGCCTCCAGACACAAGAACATAGGCACATAGGGACTGCCCTTCTCTTGAGTCCATTCAGTCCAATATTGTCAACTACCGTGTTTTCCCGAAAGTATGACACCCCCGATTGTAAGACGTATCGGGGGTGTCAGAGGGGTCGGCTTATATAAGCCGTACCCCGAAAGTAAGACGTACCGCGGGCGGCATGGCGTGGCTTCCTGGCTGGGCGACGAGAGGCTCCCAGAGGGGCTCAAAAGGGGCCCGGAATCCTCCTCCTCTTCCTTCCAGCAGCGCCTTCCATCCTCCTCCTCTTCCTCCCAGCGGCGCCTTTCCCTCTCGCCGGTTCCGCCCCCCTCCCTTCAGTGAAGGGAGGAGGGGCGGAGCCGCCGGCGGCGAGAGGAAGAAAGCGGCGGAAGTCCGCCTGCACGGCGACTCAGGCGTCTTTCCCGCCGCCGCCCCGCTCGCCCGCGCTCCAAACACGAGTGGGGCGGCGGCGCGCCTGAGTCGCCGTCGGCGGGACTTCGCCGGCGCCTCTCTCTCGCTGGCGGCGCTCCGCCCTCCTCCCTTCAGTGAAGGGAGGGGGGCGGATCCGGCGAGAGGGAAGAAAGCGCCGGCGGAAGTCCCGCCCGCACGGCGACTCAGGCACTTTTCGCCGCTGCCCCGCTCGTGTTTGGAGCGTGGGCGAGCGGGGCGGTGGCGGGGAAGACGCCGGAGTCGCCGTCGGCGGGACTTCCGCCAGCGCTTTCTTCCCTCTCGCCGGCGGCTCCGCCCTCCTCCCTTCACTGAAGGAGGGGGGAACCGGCAGGAAAAGCGCCACTGGGAGGAAGAGGAGGAGGATGGAAGGCGCCGCTGAAGCCCCATTTGAGCCCCCTCTGGGAGCCTCTCGTCGCCCAGCCAGGAAGCCACGCCATGCCGCCGCAGTAAGTCTTACTTTCGTCTTACTTTCGGGTATCGTCACCCAATATAAGACGTGCCCAGTAAAGCCGTAGTGGGGATTTGGGGGTCAAAAGAAAGTAAGACGCTGTCTTACTTTCGGGGAAATATGGTAGTAATAAGGACTCCCCTTCGAGCGGGATTCTTCCTAGCTTTCCTTGCAGAAGCTACTGGGATCTTCTTTGTAGGAACAGGAGAATCCGTCTTGTACTAAATCAGTTTCCTGGACCTTGTAGCCCAAGATGGCCAATTCTGACTGGCACCTGCACCCCTCCAGGGTTTCAGCAGAATTCCTTTCCTATCTGAGGACCACCGATGGCTCACTCTCTGCTCAAACAATAGTCTGCATGGAGCACCAAAGCTTTTAAAAATCAAGAGTTAAAATTTAAAAAAAGGGGGGGGGAAGCAATCCAAAAACCCAACTGTTATATGGGATTAGTATTTTCACACCACTTAGCTCTCATTAAAATGCACTTTGCTGACTGGAAGATGCAGTTTCAAATGACACAACATATTAAGTGCTTAATATCCTAGAAATTATGAAACCGATTTACCCTGCGCAATATGAAATAATTAGAGGGACGGGGGTGTCAGGGGAAGAGTAAAGGGAGAACCCAGTTTCTCAAAGATCTTAAAGGAGGGGATGAGGAGATCTGGAAATAAAGGAATAGTATGACATGAAGCCCCCGGTGGTGCAGAGGTTTAAACCGCTGAGCTGCTGAACTTGCTGATCGAAAGGTCGTAGGTTGAAATCCAGGGAACGGCGTGAGCTCCCACTGTTAGCCCCAGCTTCTGCCAACCTAGCAGTTCAAAAACATGCAAAACTGAGTAGATCAGTACCACTTCGGTGGAAAGGTAACGGCGCTCCATGCAGTCATGCTGGCCACATGACCTTGGAGGTGTCTACGGACAATGCTGGCTCTTTGGCTTAGAAATGGAGATGTGCACCAACCCCCAGAGACAGACACAACTGGACTTAATGTCAGGGGAAAACCCTTACCTTTACCTTATGACGTGAGAGCTCACAAGAGAAAGAAATACTCACTGAGTAAAGACAACTGTTTGAACAACGTTTTCCAAACTACTAAATATCCAACTGATGGTGTCTCCATCTAGTTCAGGGGTGGGCAATTATTTTTTCCAAGAGGCCACAGGAGAGCCAAAAAATATTATGGAGGGCTGCACCTAAAGGCCGAACTACATTCTAATCTACATAATGTATTTATTTACTTACTATATTTACTAATATATATTACACATCATTAATATTAACATACTAATATATCAAGAAATATTCATATATTATTAGTATTAATATCATAATTATTATATTATAGTATATATATATAGACATTATAATATATTGAAATTATAATATAATATAACATTATATTATATTATGTATTATATTATTATAATAAAATTATTTTATATAATAATAATAAAAACCACTAAAATAAAATAGAATTCAAGAAGATAAGGTGCGAAGAAGGGAGGAGGGAGGAGGAGGACAGAAGGAGGGCAGAGGGAGAGGAGCGGCAGGCCGTATTGCCATGGTCCTGCCTCAAAGCGGGGGCTGCCGCGGGCTGCAACAGAGCAGCGGGGGTTCCTTCCTGCCTTCTCCGGTGGCCCTAGCGGTGGTGATCCTGGGCTTTGGCCCTCTTGCATGGAGGGTTGCGCGTTGGTGAAGTGAGGGAGGGCCTGAGGGTGGAGGCAGCACCAGCTCCGGGCTCTCCGCCTCCTCCTCTGCCTCCTCCTCCTGCCTCTGGCGTGGAGAGGCTCTGGATGCCGGCGGCGTGGAGGGGAGGAGCCTTTGGATAATTTCCTGTAGCCTCGGATGAGCTGGCTGAGGCATTCTGGGAACCGTAGTTTCCTGACCCCTACGGCTCCCAGAATGTCTCAGCCAGCTCATCCGGGACTACAGGAAGTCGTCCAAAGGCTCCTCCCCGCCACACCACCGGCACTGACCCTCCCATGCTGGCCATCCAGAGCCTCTCCATGCCGGAGGCAGGAGGAAGAGGCGGAGAGCCTGGGGCACTCCAAAGCCGCCGTGATGGGATGGCGGCAGCGGCACCCCTTATTCTTGGTTGGCCCCGCCCCCGACACCCTTCTCCCCGGGCTGGACAGAACTGGCCAGGGGGCCACATCCGGCCCACGGGCCATAGGTTGCCCACCCCTGATCTAGTTCCTTTTTAGTCAGTTTGCTGCTCAAAATATCATGGAGCCTCACGGGAATACATGAGGGGCTTTTCTGAGCAGGTTTTTGTAAAAAATGCCTGAAAGTAATGCTATTTTTTAAAAAGGGAGAAAGATTGGTGGGCTTTAAAGAATTGATGGAAATAGCCTGTTGCCCCCTTGTTCACCCCTGCACTAAAGAAAATAAATAAAAGGCAGCCAATGGGACTGGGAGTGCAAACCGGAGCTTGGGAAAGTTACTTGGGGCACAAGGTAGTAGGTTCAATAAAATTACTCAAAACCAATGAAAAATATCAATATGTCCAATATCACTTCAAATAGTCATTTACCAAAATTCATCAAATATATTATTATACAATATTCAAAATCCCATTATAATAAATAGCACACAGTATTTAGACGTCAACACCTGGAGTCAGTCAATTCAATTAATTATCCATGAGGTATACAAATATCACTGTGGTGTATTTTTGCAGTTGTTGTTACTGTAAAGTTACTTGGGGGTCTACCTATGGAAGTGGGGAAAAGAAATGAAGGCATTGTGCCTACAAATACAAAGTCCTTCTCTCCCATGGAAATCTTCCTTTCATTTTTTAAACTTTGCAGAAATGTAACATTTCACTGAGCATTTAGAAATACATCCTGGCTATCCATAAACACGAGGAAGCACAACAGAGGGCATATACAGCAAATCTCAGAGTTTGAGGTGGGTAGTTCGAATTTGGGAGACGGATGAGCTCCCATCTGTCAGCTCCAGCCTCCTATGGGGGACATGAGAAAAAATCGTGTCAGAAAGCCTCCCACACGATTGTCACGCATCCAGGTGTCCCCTGGGCAATGTCCTTGCAGATGGCCAATTCTCTCACACCAGAAGCGACTTGGATTTTCTCAAGTTACTTCTGACACTATTTTTTTTAAAAGGGTGTGAATGTTTTTCTCTCACAGTTTGCAATGCTCGCTAGCTGGGAGTCATAATCCAAAGAGTAACATGCCGCCTCTGAGGTTTTTCTCTACCATCTGTCACGATCACGGACCTGGCGGGCCCCTTAAACACACACACAGAGACGTACTGAAGGCTAACTACTTTATTGAGTATAAAAACAGTTCCAAAGAGTAAATAGTTCAATGATAAAAGTGTCCACAAGGTAGTAAGCAAAGTAGTCCAAAGTAACGTAGCAAAGAAGCTTGAAGCGTGGCAAAGCTCCGCAATCCAATGCGGATCAGGAATCAGGGCAAGGCTCCGCAAACCAATGCGGATCAGGAAACAGGACAAGGCTCCGCAAACCAATGCGGCTCAGGAAACAAGGCAAATGCAAGGCAAGGCTTGATGACCACGGCTGGCTGGTGGTCCCACTCCGCTTCACGCCTGTTCAGGAAAGACGTGGCCGGAGAACTGAGGATGCGTTCCCACGGACCCTATACTTAATCCGTCGGCCGAGGTCCGCGACGCTCTAGGCTCCTTCGTCTCCAATCTCTGCTCACGGACCTCGGTCGATCTAGGACTCTCGACCAAGCCCTCCTGCTAGACTCAATGTCTCGTCTCCTATCGAAGGAGCGACCTTGCCTCTCGGCAGCTGTGTCGCTATCTTCCTGAGAACTTTCCTCCCTGGCACTTTCCCACTCGGATTCATCCATGTTTACATTCTCGGGCTCTTGGGAATTCCTCCCCCCGGGGTGCTCATAACTCCCTTCGCTGCTTCCCATCTCCACCTGGTGATCAGAATCTAAGCTGGGCCCAAAGCACATTTCATCCCATGCCAAGCTCTCTGTGGGAGACTGCGGCCCATCCGAAGGGCCCTGCGCTTCACCCCAGTCATCTAGCTCATCCTCCGAATCCACCTCTGCTGCTGCAGGCCCTAATGCTAAAGGAACCCCGGGACCTATTCCTTGCCCTCCCGGCACGAACGAAAACTGCTGTGCTACACCATCAGACTGCAGGTGGGATCTTTTTTATGTTGGTACCTACACTTTGGAATTCATCCCGGCTTTCACTCCTGACACATAAGACCCAAGGCCTTTTCCTTTGGAAAGAAGGATTCTGCCCAGGGATTCTGGAAGTTGGAATTTAAATAGTTTCCAAACCTCAGAAGCCATGTTAAGGACTTCCAATTTGGCTGCAGAGGAGCGAGGTCCTGTCCTCACAGCTCCCTGAGGAGAGAAAGCAAAACACAGCAGTCACTGTAAAGCACTGATTCTCAAAGTGGGCGGTACCACCCCCTGGTGGGAGTTGAGGTGCTCCAAGGGGGCGGTGGGAGGCTCAGGGGAATTTGGGGGGCGGTTAATCCCTTTAAGGGGGAACGATTGGCCATTTAGGAGGGGTCGCGCGGTCCTCTTCTTTGTCCCCGCCCCCTTCACTTTGACCCACACACACAGTGCAGTGCGCAGGCTGCAGTGCAAAGGCCTCCGTGTCCTCTGGCGGAGCCTCCCTGCCACTACAGAAGAAAGTGCGGCCTTCCCCGGCGGAGGCAATTCATTCCAAACCCCTCCAGTATTTTCTGTTGGTCATGGGGGTTCTGTGTGCCAAGTTTGGCTCAATTCCATTGTTGGTGGAATTCAAAATGCTCTTTGATTGTAGGTAAACAATAAATCCCAGTAACTACAACTTCCAAATGTGAAGGGCTATTTTCTCAAAACTCCACCAGTGTTCAAATTTGGGCATATCGACTGCCAAATTTCATCCAAATCCATAGTTGTTTGGGTTCATAGTGCTCTCCAAATGTAGGTGAACTACATGTCTCCTAAATCACTGCCAATTCCTCCCAAACCCCTCCAGTATTTTCTGTTGGGTCATGTGGATTCTCTGTGCCAAGTTTGGTCCAGTTCTGTAATGTGTGGGGGTCTCAGTGGTCTGTGGAAGTCAGAGCTGAATTGATTGAAGGTACTGCAAATCCCATCATCGGTTGTTCATACTCCCCCAAATATAGTTTTTGTGATTAATCACTATGCTTTAATTATGTTCAGTTTGTAACAATGAAAATACATCTGCATATTAGATATTTACATTATAATATATAAGAGTAGCAAAATTATTTATGAAGTAGCAACGAAAATATGTTTGGTGGTCACCACAACATGAGGAACCTTATTTAGGGGTCACGGTATTAGAAAGGTTGAGAACCACTGCATTAATACATATATCTTTCTGTTTAATTGCTATTACATTTTAAAAACATTAATTTCTAGGGGGGTGGTGAGTAAATTTTTTCCTGGAAAGGGGGCGGTAGGCCAAAAAAGTGTGGAAATCACTGCTGTAAAGCAACAACTGCTAAACAGTGGAAAATCTTCCCTCGGTATAGGGGAGTCGTAGTGTACCAGCTTGAGCACCGAGAAAAGCAACTTTAGTGTACTAATTTGTACACTAGCGGGAGACCCTGGAAAACCAACAATTCACACTGTGTTTAAATTGCAACAAGGCTATTGCATTGGGAACAAAGTTTCCATCCAAGCCAGGAAAGAAACTAAACAGACAACAAGAAACAGTGCAAAGGATTTCTTTGAGGTAGGAGGTTTAATTTACCATCAATTGATAACCCTATTGACAATATAACCACAACAGGAATATACATTTAACTGATCCAGAACAGAAGAAAAATCTTTCTTTATTTACTTTACATGTTTTGAGTTGGTTTTGAAAATATAACTCTACCCAAGAGATATTGGATCATGTAACTTTCAGTGTTTTTTTTCTCTCTCTTGGTAAGCAAAATTACCTGGAATTTTACCGGGAATGTGGCACTACTGACCAGAAGGTCATGAGTTCAAGGCCTGCCCGGATTGGGGTGAGCTCTCGAACAATTGTGTAGCTCGTTGTCTGTCTATATATGTTGTATGTCTATGGCATTGCATGTTTGCCTGAATATGTGCATTGTGATCCGCCCCGAGTTCCCTGCAGGGTGAGAAGGGCGGAATATAAATGATGTAAATAATTCAAACAAAATAAATAAAAATTATAATATAATGTTACATAATTAGTTGATTTGGATTACCATCATATATTGAGATCAACGTTATGTTATATTAAGCAAAGAGAAAAATCTACTTCATAACTTAAAATAAAGTGTGTATTTTGAAACTATATAATTATATAAACAAGTTCCTACTTGGAAACGAAATAAGCAAGAGTCAGCGGAGAGAGCCCTGCACTGTTTTGACTACATTCACTATCAAGGTCACACCTGAATCAACAAAGAGAAAAACCAAAAGGCAGTGAGAACAAACCTTTTAATATTTAATACCTGTAAGACTGTGTCTTACATTCATGCTGTACCCATACAAATTGAAATAATTGAAATAAACACTACATAGAAGACATAAGACTGAAGATACAAGAGACTGAAATATGGAACCATTAGGAAGGAAAGATAAATGCAATAGAAGAAGGATTACAACCAAACAGATGTGCCATCATGAAATAGTAAGTAATTGCTTCCTAGCCTGTTCCCCAGCCTTCATTGTTAGTGAAGCCACTAGATACCTCACTGTCCCCATGGCATACCTAACAGACCTGGAGGTGCCCAAACACCGAAGGGCTTTTACCCTGGCATGATGCCATGCCCTCCCATCGGCTGTATTGGAGGGGAGGTATCGGAAGACCCCCTTCAAGCAGAGACTATGCCCCTGTGGGTCTGGTGATGTGGAAACAACTGAGCACGTGCTTCTTCAATGCATGTTCTACAGGATCTTAGATCCAATCTTTTAAAGGACCATGGCTTTTAAAGTACCCGGGGCACAGTGAAAGATGTTATTCCACCCTGCTGCTTTCGGACTCTAACACTGCAATGACTTACAGTGTTGCTAAGTTCTGTGCTGCTGCTCTTAATACCAGACGGGTGATGATTGACACCGTAAGGCAACAATATCCTGTCTTTTAATATATATTTTATACTGATTTCTAGTCTGATTTAAAATAACTGTTTACTGGGGAGTTGTCCTTCTCCTCTTAGGGCACTTGTGCCCGCTTTGTGCTGGTCTGTGACCGTAATAAAGTTTTGATTGATTGAAGTAATTGCTGGACATAGACATTATATATTTAAATAAGAAAAAAAGAACATCCGCTGAAATACCAGCTAAAATGAGAAATTTAAATCAGAAGATTCTAGCAGAGATCCAGGCAATGAGATATCAGTTCATTCAGCTCTTCGTAGGAATTAAGGATGAAGTGATAGAAGTGGGACAATCATTTACCTAGACCAGTGTTTCTCAACCAGTGTGCCGTGGCACACTAGTGTGCCGTGACGGACCTGCTGCTGTGCCGCGAGAAAAGCTCTCTGCCCCCCCCTTCCTCCCCCCCTCCTCCTGCCGAACTCCTGCTGCTTGGGGGAGGAGGAAGGGCCGGGCGGTGGCGAAGAAAAAAAAGGGGCCAGGGCGCTGCCTCCTTCGGCCGTTTTTCTAGCCAGCCTCCAATCCGCCATGACTCTCACCCCTCGCTCGCTGAAGCCGCTGGAGGAGCCCCGCCCACTGAAGCCCATCCACCGCTCATGCTCCTCCGTGGGAGAGCTGAAGCTGGGGGGAAGGGCAGGGCATGGTGCGGCCTGGCTCCGCCCCCTCCCCGGCTTTGGCACTCCCAGCAGCTGCTCCAGCCTTGAGGGGACAGTGCGAAGCCAGCATTGTGATGGCTCTGGCACCGCTGGCTTGGCACTGCCCCCTCAAGGCTGGAGCAGCTGATGGGAGAGGTAAAGCCGGGGGTAGGGGGCAGGGCATGGCACAGCCTGGCTCCACCCCCTCCCCAGCTTCGGCACTCCCAGCAGCTGCTCCCAGCAGGCCACCAACCCCAGCCGTTCTTTACTGTGTTAGAGTGTCATTTTGTGTCATTTTGGTTGGTGGTGTGCCCCCGGATTTTTAATGTTAATAGTGTGCCGCGGCTCAAAAAAGGTTGGGAAACACTGACCTAGACGAGAACTGATATGAAAATGATGGTGCATCAAGTACAAGAGCCAGTGGGAAGAACAGCAATGTTGGAATAATATTTTGGAGAAACAGAAAAAAACGGAACATCCAGTGAATGTAATAGTATCAGTGGAAGCAAAAGAAGAAAAACTAGGCTTGGGATTTGGTGGTGTAAAGGAAGTAGCAGATGAAAATATATAAAAATGGAAGATTAGCACTTTGGCAAGTTTCATGGGAGAAGGAGAGGTGGACATGGGGGAGGATTTTGATCAAGTATATGGAGATATATCTTTATATTTTTCAGACAACATGTACCAGACTCAGGAAGGAAGGGCAGGGAGTTTTGCAGAAGATTTGAATTAGAAAAATTAATACATGAAAGAAGAGAGGAGGATGCAATGTTAGAAGGGAGGGGAAGAAGGCAAAGGGACAGGGACAAATGATGAAGGCGGGGGAAGTAAAATAGAAAATGGATAGTGAAAGTTTTTGGAATGTGAATAAATTGGCAACGATGAATAGGGAGGAAATAAAGAACTTTGTTATGGAATGGAAACTCTCTTTGAACTTTGTGGGAAGAAGGGAAAGTTTTTGGGAATAGACTCCATAATTTGGGCTTTGTTAGATTTTTGCTTGTAATTTTTAGGCAATGATTCTGTGCTAGGGGGAAGAATGAGTGAAAATTTTACTGGGAAGGAAGGGTAAGGTTGTATATAGAATCATAGAATCATTGAGTTGGAAGTGACCTCGTGGGCCATCCAGTCCACCCCCCTGCCAAGAAGCAGGAAAATCGCAATGTTTTCAACCCAAAGGACAGGAAGTCTTTCAATGGGAGGGAAATAGTGTAATGGGGAACAATTATTGTAGGCACTGTTGTGAAGTATATGTGTTTTATGTATACACTAGCTTGGGGACCCGGCGGTGCCCGGGTTATTTGAGGAAGGCATTGTGTGCCATAGTTCATCATTGGTGTGGGCCACAGTGCTCTAAGGAATTGAATTAAAGTACTGCAAGTCCCATCATCCATGGTCCATCCTTCCTCAAACTGCACCAGGATGTATGGTGCATCTTCGGGGGGTCTGTGTGCCAAGTTTGGTCTTGTTCTGTCATTTCCTAGTCAGGAAAATCAAGTTGAGGAAGCCTAACAATATCCTTTGAGCTGAGGTCTAGTTAGGAAAATCAAGTTAAGGAAGCCTTGTTGTCAATTTTGGGCTTGGTCTGTGATTTATAAGGGCTGCAGTGTTGTTTGGGAAGTGAATGATGTGAAGGTACTGCAAATCCCATCATTCGTGGCCCATCCTGCCCTAAACCACACCAGGTTGTGAAGTGGGCCATTGGTCCCTTGTTTGCCATGTTTGTTCCTGATCCGTCATTGCTGTGGTCCGCAGTGGCTGACTGCCTGAGGCCTTTTGCTTTCCCTCTGAGTCACCTTAGAAGTGTATTGGGTGAAGGTACTGAACATTCCATTTCCAACAGAAAAAACTGTCAACTGGCTAACTTCAACTCCAGCCATTTATGCCTGCCTCAGGTCCTTCCCTTTCCTCTCTGTGCTGTGTTGGAATGTTGGGAGGCTGGCCAGTCACAGCCATTCATGCAAATAATCCGACAGTTGCAGCCAATCGAAACGCTGGCACATATTCGCTCAGTCGCACCACCCACCGCCCGCAAACACTGACTTTTATTATATACATAGATAGATAGATAGATAGATAGATAGATAGATAGAAGATAGATAGATAGATAGATGTATGGATTTTGGGTGGGGGGGAGGGGACGCAATCATACCAATATTTGATCTTGACTAAAAATGTAATTTTCGCAATATGATTGTTAAAAAAGATAAAAAGTGTTGGAATCCAAAAAAGAAGCCATGTTAAATTTGGACTAGGCTTCTGCCTCTGCCATTCCTTCCTGTTCTTGTGTCTCTTGTGTGCCCCCCTACTCTTGGACCACAAACCCCAGCAGCCCTAGTCAGCATAGCCCATAACAAAGAATGGCTCATACTGTAGCTGGCTAGGACTGAGGCCAACAACATGGGTATCCACATCTTTGCCTTATGAATGATTCAGCATTTCCTCTTATCTGGGAATGATGTAATTTTATTTGTATTACTTGGAGCTATGTGGTGAATTATACCCTCTGACTGCCAGTTTGGTGATGGGAGCAGAGGGAGGGGGGGGGGGGTATAGAAAATAGCTGCATTGCATACAGCTGCCCACATGAGGGAGCAGGATCCCAAAGCCAGTGGTTTGGTTGGTCTGACCAGCTCCAACTAAAAAAAAAAAAATTAGGGAAGCTTCTTTTCTTATGGTGGGAAAGTGTAACTCATTCTGGTTGTAAGTCCATTTATGGAAATATTCCATAACTGGCCATTCACCTTTCCCTAGACTTGCCCACTGTTTGCATGGATAGCAGCATGCATGTGTGTGTTATGGTTGAAATGATCCCAATCTCTGCAAAGGCCCAAAGAGTCTCCCAGAAGTCTCAATGGATGGTGTAATCCTTTTGTGTCTGGCCACAGGTACACAGCCAGAATACCAAACTCTAAAACAAGCAAAACAAGACATATGTTTGTTTGTTTATTCCTGTGTTTGCCACTGACAGCCTTTATCTGCTATAGGCCTTAAAGAATCTCTCCAAGGTGCTGAATCTAATATGGGAATTGAATTCAGTATACGGACAGCACATTAGATTGTCCCTACAGATTAAGATCCAACCAGTCCATATTTCAGGAAATAAAGCCCGACTGCTCATTAGAGGGAAGGATATTAGAGACAAAGACTAATTACTTAGGCCAGTGTTTTTCAACCTTTTTTGAGCCGCGGCACATTTTTTACATTTACAAAATCCTGGGGCACACCACCAACCAAAATGACATAAAATGACACTCTAACACAGTAATACATATAGTTAATATGTTTTTAAATGTATTTATACACTTAGTGTGAAACCTGGGCCTGATTCGATGAACACAACATAGGCTGGGAAGAAGGGAGCCCGAGTGGAGAAGAAAAAGTGTTCGGCAGGAAGGGGAAGAAAGGGCATTGGAGGTTCCAATTTTCCACGGCACATCTGATGATCACTCACGGCACACTAGTGTGCCACGGCACACTGGTTGGGAAACACTGACTTAGGCCACATAAGGAGAAGACAGGTAAGCTTAGAGAGAGAATAATGCTGGGGGGGAAAAGGAAGAGGCCAACCAAGAGCAAGATGGATGGATGGCATCCTTGAAGTGACTAGCTTGACTCTGAAGGAGCTGGGGGTGGTGACGGCCGAGCTGGGGGTGGTGACGGCTGGGAGTGGTGGTCCATGAGGTCACAAAGCGTCGGAAGTGACTAAATGAATAAACAACAGATTAAGGGCATTGAGTTTAGCACGGACTAAACCAGGACTTGAAGAATCAGAATGGTGGAGTGGTTAGTGACAGATCAAGATTTGGCCATCGAAACCCACTGAGTGACCCTGGGTAAATCACACTCTCTCTTAGCCTACTCCCGATTTTTCCTGCCCTTCCTTTAATTGTTTTTACCAGCATTCTGTGACCAGCATTCCCTTCTAATCCACTTCACAATCTTAGGTCAAAACTCAGACCTATAATGCAATAAAGAATCTGTGTTTTGGATCAGGACTCCGAGAGACTAGGCTTCAAAGATCTGATCAGCAATGGAAATCCACACTCTCTCAAACTCAGTGGAAGGCAGAAACAAGCCTCCTCTGAAGACATCTTACCAAGCATGAGTGTTGTATTATAACTCTGGGAGACCAGGGCTTATTCCTTAGCTTTGGAAATCCACTGGCTGGAGCTGGGAAAATCGGACTCCTTTAGCCAAAAAAAGGAAGGCAGTGGTAAATCTCCTGGAAGTGAACCTTGCCAAGAAAACTCTAGGATGGGGCCCTCATACATCAGAATCGACTTGAAGTCATGGAACAGCTGGCTTTTATTAGAGCCAGTGAGGCAGAGTGGTCTGAGGGTTGGACTAAGATCTGGAAGACCAGAACTTAAATCCCTGCTCATTAGGGTTTTGGGGGGGGGGGTTATGAGAGAATTGGCCATCTCTAAGGACGTTATCCAGGGGATGTCCAGATGTTTGATGCTTTACCATCCTTGTGAGAGGCTTTTCTCATGTCATTAGGTGAACTTGGGCAAGTTCTTCTCTCAGCCTTAGAGGAAGGGAACAAAGCCTCTTCTGAATAAGTTTTGAGAGCTAGCGTGGTTGGAGTATTGTATCAGAACTGCAGGAAAACAAGGTTTTGAAATCCCACTCGACCACTGCACTTGGGCAAGTCCCAAATTCTCAGCCTCAAGAGGAAGACAATGGCAAACCCCCTATGAACAAATCTGGCCAAGAAAAACACATGATAGATTTGCCTTAGGTCTTCATAATTTGGAAATACTTTGAAGGCACAAGCCAATGAACGGTCCTTTGTGGCCTCTCACAACAGCATTTTGGCTTATGCCTCAATTTTGCAAGAACCTTGAAAGAGTTAATCAGCCAAGGATTGTAGCCGTGCCACAGAGACAGAAAGCTCAGTGTAACTTTCACTGGCTGCCAAAGCATTTGTTCACATTATTTTTGTTCTGAACGGCTTTATTATTTCAGCCCATCCTTAAACAGATCTGGAGTACAAGGAGGCAGGGGGCTATTGTAAGTCTTGGGTTCAAAATGTTAAAATGCATCATAAGGTTTGAGGCCAGAAAAAGGGGTGGGTCCCTCATTCCCAATGCCTCCTGGGGAAGCACGCTACCAACATACACCCAAATCCACTCTAGCGCAGGCATGTGATCTCGGCCAGTACATAATTTAATATTGGCAAGTTAAATGGAAAAATAAACGATGTGGAATTTAGAGTCTGTTGCAAGACCTTGATCTGGGCAGGTTATTTGAAATCAACGCATGAAGCCCACTCTCTTTCTCTGGTGCCCTGATTCTTCTGTTGCTCCTTTACCTCCTTCTTTCACACCTATTCCTTGTGGCCCTGGACCCTGTCTGTCAGTCCTTGGTTCTTACTTCATCAGGACTGCAGAATGCCAGACTGACCATGGATAAGATCCCACATTGTATGGCACCATCTTGATTAGCAAATTATCAACATTGTGCAACCAAATGTGCAACCAAATATGCATGCTTGCCTTCATTTGCATCCATGTATAGCACAAGGAAGGAGGGGCACCCGGCGCAAGCGAGGAACAAGAGGCGGAGAGGAGGGAAGCCACGTCAGAAGGCCTCTAACGCGGCTTCCCTCCGCTGTACCTCTTCCTCCTCGCTTGCGCCGGGCGCCCCTCCTTCCTTCACTCAAGGAAGGAGGGGTGCCCGGCGCGAGCGAGGAAGAAGAGGCGGAGGGAAGCCCCACGAGAGGACCTCTGACACGGCTTCCCTCCGCTCTGCCTTTTCTTCCTCGCTTGCGCCGGGCGCCCCTCCTTCCTTGAGTGAAGGAAGGAGGGGCACCCGGTGCGAGCGAGGAGGAAGAGGCGGAGGGAAGCCGCGTCAGAGGCCCTAGGGGCCTATGGCGCTCCGTGCACAGGCGCAGAAGCGTCCGAAGATCGACCTTTTTAAAAATTTGGGGGGTCCGGATCTGGCACCCCCCCCATGGCTGCGCCCCTAGGCCGTGGGCTAGGGTGGCCTTATGGATAATCCGGGCCTGCAGCTTTGTGAAAGCACACACATGCCCAATAGACAACCATGCATGCTCCACAGGGGAAACCCTGCCATCTGAATTCAATGTTCTACAACAGATAAAAAAAATCCCATCTGCTTTCCCCCCAGGAACTTACATATAGGTAAGACACCAGTAGGATTTTATTTATTTATTTACTATATTTGTATACCGCCCTTCTCAGCCCTCAGGACTCTAGCATATATCATCTCTCTCCTTCTGATTTTTACCCTTCAGCCAGAAAGGCTCCAGAGCAGTGTACAAATTGTTAGTTTGACCATTCCCTGCCCTCAATCTTAGGTGCAGATGAAAGGTGGTTTCTGGTCTTCCTTCTTTGCATATATTCAGCAAACACAGCTGAACACCATGTTACTGGAAACAGACAATTCCAGCCAAAAGCACCCATTGTACCAAGCCCAGGAGGTGTGATTGTGCAGGCTTTGTGCTAACCCCTTGGTCCTTGGAGTACTTTTGGCCATTTTCCCTAAACATAGGCCATGCATTTGCCAACTATCACCTCTGTGGTGACACTGCTCTGGGCAGTAGAAACTGGTGGTTCTTGTTAAGAAATAACTTATTTTTTTAAAAAACACACAACATAAACTCAATAATAATGTAAAGTGTCAGATAGCTAATTACAGCATGCAGTGTCCAGAATCTTGCAGATGCCTTACACATATGTAACCTTCCTTATGGAAGTAGTTAAACTGTTTTGTCCAATGCACAGTGCAGTTTAATGGCTGGTGACACTCAGCTCATTCTGAGGATGGAGGGCCAGCCCGACTCGGTACCCGATAATTTCCATCTTTGCCTTGAAGCATTACTGGATGGCTGCGAGCCAGTAGGTTGAAGGGGAATCCAGCGAAGACGGAGATCCTTTGGCTAGGTCGCCCAGGCGGTGGGAGACTCCAGCTTCCAACCCTCGACGGCGTGGCTTTATGCCCGTCGCCTTCAGTAAAAAGCCTCGGAGTCCATCTGGACACTTGGTTAGCCGAGTTGCGTTCTTCCACCTTCATCAGGCTCGGAGGCTGGCTCCCTACCTGTCCCGACACGACCTGGCCACGGTGATCAAAGCGACGGTCATCTCAAGATTAGACTACTGTAACGCTCTCTACATTGGCCTACCTATATCGGTGACCCGGAAACTTAAGCTAGTGCAGAACGCTGCAGCCCATGTGCTCACAGGCACCCTGTGGGCCACCGCATTACACCTGTATTGCAGGAACTGCACTGGCTGCCTATTGAATTCCGGATCACCTTCAAAGTGCTGGTTGTGACCTTTAAGGCCTTGTATGGATGGTCTGGGGCCAGTGTACCTGAGGGGACCGCCTTACCACATACTGCCCCATGAGATCACTGAGATCTGAAGATCAGGATCTTCTCCTTATCCCGATTGCCAAAGCCTATCGTCTTACGTCAACGAGAAGAAGGGCATTCTCCATAATTGCCCCCACGCTTTGGAATTCCTTGCTACCTGAGGTCAGGTCACTTCGCAACCTTCTGACTTTCTGGAAAGCCTGTAAGACCTGGCTATTTCGACAGGCCTTCAATGTTGAGTCAGTGTAGTCACATATGTTAGTTAGTTAACGCTGCTTGTTTTAACGTAATATTTTAATGTTTTATTGCTATTGTGTTTTTAGTGCTTAACGTTACTGTTGTTTGCTTCTCTTGGATTGTAAGCCACCCCGAGCCACCCGGGAGTGGCGGCTAAGAAGTCGAACAAACAAATAAATAAATAATGCTACAGAAGCAAAGTTGCACAAGTGGTGAATGGAGAAGCACGTTCTTGGCTAATGCATATTTATTGGCCTCCATTGGAATTTGCACAATTCTCCTCCAGTAATGCATTATGTTGCGCATTCCAGTGTCTATTCTGTTTCACATTCACATGGGCAACATTACCATTTAACCCAGCACATGTAATGAGTAATTCTTAGGTTTGCCAAGGGAAATCCAAGACAGGACTCCTATACCTTTCCTAGCTGCTAAATCATTTCCCTCTTTTCCCCCCAACAATTAAAAGTTCTAAATTTCACCCAGCAACCCTATACATTGCATATGTGGATATTTATGCTATATAACCTCATGGTAGAATCTCAGCCCATAAACCCAGAATAATTAACCATGTTTGTTGTTGTTGCTAGATTATGGTGACAGTTGCTTTTGCTATACTATTCTAATATTTATTCATATTCCATTTTTCTCCCGGTGGCTTTCAATTTAAAAAGCTAATATATGGATATTAAAATAGAATTAAACATAGAGGCAGCTGCCATTCCTTCACAAACTGTGACCAACACAACTATCATATTCTGTACGTTCTGAATTTAATTTCCTTCTGGGCTTGCTGCTGACAATCCCACCTTCCTTATGCATAACTTCAGACTAAGCTTTCATGCATCTGATGAAGTCAGTAATAGCTCACAAAGGCTCATGCCATAATAAATTTGTTAGTATTTAAGCAGCCACAATAAACTCGTCATTGTTTCTTTGGTACAGAATACAGAGCTATGCTCCACTTAAATTCCTGATGTTACACGTTCACTACAGCCCTTAACTTTGTAATTTCTTGTGGCTTTCAAACGCCAAGAAACACAACTTTGTTCAGGGAAATTTATTTTTCCATGGCTATCAGTTTCTTAATACTTTTTAAAAAGTAGGGAGAGAGTGTATAACATTATGTTCTGTAACAGCAGAGGACTGATAAGAGATACAGGGTGTAATTAACTGATAGACTGCAATTAACTGACAAAAGTATTTGCTTATATTTCTTGGTGGGACAGAGTGTCCTGAACGCACTGTATTGTGCTTAAATCAAAACCCAAAGTATTACTTCATGCAGAAGTTTTGTATTCCCACTGTACATGAAAGGCAAAATAAAGTTTGGGCCCTTTTGGCTTCTATTTTCTATCATTCCCTTCTCTTCTCCTCTCTGCTGCTACAATGCACTGAGATCCTCTTGCCTCAAAGTTTCCACATTGATCCCCTACATATTTCATCTACATAGTGATGGAGAGAGTCATTGAATTATACCCACAAGTTAAGGAGGAGGTCTATATATATTGTCAAAGTGACTCATTATATATTTCTAAC
This sequence comes from Anolis apletophallus, assembly GCA_030556195.1. Taxonomy (NCBI): domain Eukaryota; kingdom Metazoa; phylum Chordata; class Lepidosauria; order Squamata; family Anolidae; genus Anolis; species Anolis apletophallus. The sequence continues at coordinate 11,169,714 of JARBWK010000015.1, forward strand.
ACATCATATGAACATGAAGCATGTACAGTTTGTCACTGGAGGAGAAAAGGTTTAGGTAAAGATATACCAACTTTTGTTGTTGATGTGCCATTACATTAACTATAACCCTCCTATATGGTTCCCTTCACTAGATTTCTTCAGAGGTGGCTTTCCGTTGCTTTAATCTGAGGCAGAGAAATATACATGACTTGGTCAAGATCACCCAATGTGTTTCTATGGCTTACACCGTATTCTTCTAGAGTTGTAATGCTATTCTCAAATCATTGCACCAGTGTTTCCCAACCTTTTTTGAGCCGCGACACACTTTTTACATTTGCAAAACCCTGGGGCACACCACCAACCAAACTGACACAAAATGACACTCTAACACAGTAATACATATAGTTAATATGTTTTAAAAATGTATTTATACACTCAGTGTGAAACCTGGGCCTGTTTCGATGAACTCAACATAGATATCCTGGCAGGAATGGCAGAAAGACACAAACTTCCCACATAGAACTCCCGTAACCAAGAGAAAATGCTATACGAGTTTGTTGGGCATTGACCTTGAGTTTTGGAGTTGTAGTTCACCTATATCCAGAGAGCACTGTGGACTCAAACAATGTTGGATCAGGACCAAACTTGGCATGAATACTCAATATGCCCAAATATGAACGCAGATGGAGTTCAGGGGAAATAGACCTTGACATTTGGGAGTTGTAGTTGCTGGGATGTATAGTTCCCCTACAATCAAAGAGCATTCTGAACCCCACCAATGATAGAACTGGGTCAAAGTTCCCACACAGAACCCCCAGGAGGCAAGAGGAGGTCTCTTCTTGGGGAAAGGGAGGTGGGCCTTCCCAATGCATGGAGAGGGAGAGACCAAGTAGACAACAGGTGGGGAGGGGGGTGTTTGTAATTTTGTGCCTTTATCGAGGTAGGTTTCTTAGGGTTTTTATACTTCAACACACTAGACACCCCTCCCCCCTTCCTGGAGGTTCCAATTTCCCACGGTACACCTGATGATCACTCACGGCACACTAGTGTGCCCCAGCACACTGGTTGGGAAACACTGCACTACACCATGCTGGCTCTCAGGACTACATTCACAGGAGATTTGCTCTTACCTTCTCCTGAGACTCAGCCTGTGTCACTTGCCCAAGGCTACTTATTGGGTTTCTACATATGATTGGGAATTTGATCCCTGGTCTGCTGGGTCCCACACTCAAATCAATATCTCATATTGGCTATCAACATGACCAGACCCTGAGCTTACAGGTAAATCTTATCCAGAGTTGCAACATCTTTGTTTTTATCTGCCCTGATTCCCTGGATGCTTTGTGTGTTTTCATACTTCCTAAGCAAAGATTCCAAGTGAAATTAACCCGCTATTCTGGTTTTGATCCTTTGTAATGCTGCAATGATGAGAGCTAGGAAAGTTAAAGGCAGCAATTATTCCAAATTAGTTTTGTTTCTCTCTCAATAAATAGCACATAGGTGAATGCACACGTGGCTTTGACTTTGGAGGATTATAAAGGTTTACAATCCAGCATACTACATGGTAGATATTCTAGAGCTAGGATGGACAAAATTTGGCCATTGGAATGTATGGTTCCTGAACTCCACTTTCATTGCGCAAAGCTCCATAAATTCTCCAAAACTGCCTAAAACCCCAATATCTAAAAATATTGTTGTGCTTTCTAATGAAAGTTTTGCTCCGAACACATGTAGAAAACTCCCCAAATACACACAGAAATAATAACAACTCTACAAGAATCCACATTGCAGGGGGGCGGTGTCTCAATGCACCCTTTAGTCACTGAAATGGGGTGCTATCTGGCAACCAGGAAACCATTTGTGTAAGGAAGCATGAGATACATCAGGGCTGTCCAACTGGCGGCCCGGGGGGTCGTATAAGGCCCCCCAGTCCCTTCCCTGTGCCCCCCTAAGCTTTTTAATTAAAATAAAATAAATTAAATAATAATATTTTTTTAAAAATTACCCACTTCCCTGCGGCCCCCCTAAGCTTTTTAATTAAAAAAATAATTAAATAATAATATTTTTTAAAAATTACCCACTTCCGGGTTCCATAACCCAATGAGCAAGTATCGCGAGACTTTACGGAAGCCACACAGGATTGCAACCTGATTTCGCTCTCAACACAAGATCACGCCTGCGTTGAGAGCGAAATCATGCCAAGCATGCTTTTTCACTGCGTTTGGGAAGGTAGGCTAACCTTTATGTTACTATTATGTAATTGTGTATGGATGCCCCTTATGTATTCCCTCCCTGCATTTCCCCTTAGTAAAAGATAATATTTGATTGTATGGATGCCCCTTATGAATTCCCACCCTGCATTTCCCCTTAGTAAAAGATTATATTTGATTGTATGGATGCCTCTTATGAATTGTAAGTAAATTGGAGCCGGGGGAGGGGCGGGGGCGGAGCCAGGGCAGGGGCGGAGCTGGGCCGGGGGCGGAGCCGGGGGCGGGGGCAGACCCTTCGGCCCCCCAGGTCATCAGTGACCGGAATTCTGGCCCCTGGGCCGGTAGAAGTTGGACAGCCCTGAGATACATCATTGTGAAACATGGAGGAACATATGTAAACCAGCAGGCATAAATCATCAAGAAAATTCTAGCCTGTTATGCCTTCTTTTGCCCCTGTGCATTGAGTATAGGTTCTGAGGGATTGCTTTAAAAAAAGAAATATCCTCACAATGACCCCATTGTATTAAGCATCAGGAAGAGTATCAGCTCAAATGGTCATTTGTTGGTTCCTCCAGCCTTGCTAGGGTCAATACCTTCAAGGGCTTTGCTGTACCACATAAATTCCAGGTTTTGCTTTTGTGTGAACCTAGGGAGAGGGTCAAGCAATCCTCTAGATCAGTGTTTCTCAACCAGTGTGCCGCAATCATCAGGTGTGCCGCGAGAAAAGCTCTCTGCCCCCCTTCCTTCCCCCCTCCTCCTGCCGAACTCCTGCTGCTTGGGAGAGGAGTAGGAAGGGATGGGCGGCTGCAAAGAAAAAGAAGAAGGGGCTGGGGCACCGCCTCCTTCGGCTGTTTCCCCAACCAGCCTCCAATCTGCCATGACTCCCGCCATGACTCTCACCCCTTGCTTGTTGAAGCCGCGCGAAGGAGGAGCCCCGCCTACTGAAGCCCGTCCACCGCTCTGTGAGAGAGCTGAAGCCGGGAGGAGGGGAGCATGACACAGCCTGGCTCCGCTCTCCCCCTGGCTTCAGCACTCCCCCCGGCTTCAGCACTCAGCCAAGCCAGCGATGGCAGAGCCAGCAAAATGCTGCCTTGTCCCCTCAAAGCTGGTGAAGCTGTGGGAGAACTGAAGTCGGGGGGGAGGGGCAGGGCATGGCGTGGCCTGGCTCCGCCCCCTCCCCCAGCTTAAGCGCCCTCACAGCTTCGCCAGCCTTGAGGGGGCAGTGACAAGCCAGCGGTGGCAGAGCCAGCACAATGCTGGCTTGGCACTGCCCCTCAAAGCTGGCGAAGCTGTGGGAGAACTGAAGCCAGGGGGATGTCACGATGCACGGACTTGACCGGCCCCTTAATCACACACACAGAGATGGACTGAAGGCTAACTACTTTATTGAATATAAAGAAACAGTTCAAAAGGAATATTGTCCATAAAAATAGCAAAAGCAATCCAAAGGCTGTAAGCAATCAATTGTCCAAAAGCAGCTTGGTGAATAATCCAAAAGGCTAGGCAAAGCTCCGCACAGCAATGCGGGTTCAAGAACAAAGCAAGGTACACGATGCAAGGCAAGACTTGGTGGCCACTAGCCAACTTAGCTCCGTGGACCAACTTCGCTACACGTCAGAAGAGACGTGGCCGAAGTACTGGGGATTCGTTCCCACGGATCCTATACTTAATCTTTCGGCCGAGGTCCCCGACGCTCTAGGCTTCGTGTCTCCAATCTCTGCTGACGGACCTCGGCCTGTCTAGGCTATGGTACCATCCCCTTCTGCTAGACTCGATGCTTCGTCTCCTATCAAAGGTTCGGCCTTGTCTCCCAGCACCTGGGTCTCTATCTCCATGAGAGCTCTCCTCCCTAGAATCTTCCCAGCCGCTTTCTTCCATACTTTCACTCACAGGTTCTTGTGAGCCTCTCCCACCCGGCCGTTCATAAGTTTCGCTATCACTGCTTTCCATTTGCACCTGGTTATCTGTCTCTAAATAAGGGTCAAGCCAACCTCCTTCCCATGCCAAACTTTCTGTGGGCGAAGGAGGCCCACTGATGGGAAACTCTCCTTCTTCTAACCCTTCTAAATCCTCTTCAGAATCTATCTCTGCTGCTGCAGGCCCCAATGCCAATGGGACCCCCGGTCCTGGCCCCTGGCCCCCAGGCACAAACGAGAACTGCTGTGCTACAGGGGAGGGGGCGGGGCATGGTGTGGCCTGGCTCCTCCCCTGGCTTCGGCACTCCCAGCAGCTGCTCCCAGCAGCTCACCATCCCCCAGGCGTTTTTTACTGTGTTAGAGTGTCATTTTGTGTCATTTTGGTTGGTGGTGTGCCCCCGGATTTTTTTAATGTTAAAAGTGTGCCGCGGCTCAAAAAAGGTTGGGAAACACTGCTCTAGATGTTGGACTGCAAGCCCCAGCAAACCTAGCCAGCAGTGGTGAGACATGTTGGGAGATGGAGATACAACATCTGGACAGCATGTACGGATACATCATGTACACACACACACCTCTCCCAGTGCTCCCTGAGCAGGCTGTTCTGTGGTGATAAAACACAAACCTGTCCAACCAGCTTGCTTGAACATGTTCTAGTAGTTCTCTTCCATTTTTAATGGCTTGTAATTGGAGGAGTGGCCACTTCCTGATGGATTTAATTAAACCCACTATCTCCAGGGCTGCCCTGTATTCAGAGCACCCTGCCTGACCAGTCTGCTACGTTCAAGTTCGGAAAGTTGCAGCATATTAAAACCCAGACCAAACAAGAAATGTGAGAGAAATATAACTGTTTCTGCCTTCTGTTCAATTCATGGCACAGACTTCACAGGAAACGGAAGAACCTAACAGTCCCTTAAGCCATTAAAATGTCAGTAAAGCTTGGTGATAAGAATGAAAATCTACTTAGTCCATTGCTTTGTTCACACCATGCCCAATGGATGCCCATGGAAAGATGACCAATAAGATGGGAAATTATCTTACATTTGCAATTGAGGCAACAGAGCAATTGTTTATTACTGTCACCATTACATCTGTAAGGAACCGTCTAGCTGAGCTGTTTCGAGAGGTCACAGGGCTATTAACTACCGGTCCGCAAGGAGAAAATTCTGACAATTCAACAGCCTGCTGTGAAGAATTTGCACTCCACTTTGCAGATAAAGTCACTCAGATCTGTTCCGACTTCGATGTTGTTATTGATACAGTTCCAATGAATGTAACTCTGGCTCCTGATTGTCCAGTGTTGCTGGATACCTTTCTATTTGTGCAGCCTGAGGATGTGGACAGAATCCTTGGTGAGGTGAGAACTACCATCCTTGCCCTTCCTGGGTGAAGGTGGTGGTCAATGCCTCATTGGAACAAGGCAGAATTCCAACTTCCCTAAAGGAGGCAGTTGTGAGATCTATATATATATATATATATACACACACAAACACTTGAAACCCTCTATAATGATCAACTATTGGCCAGTGTCCAACTTCCCCTTTTGGTTCAAGGTTTTGGAGCATGTGGTGGCCCCGGATTTTGTCATAAAACTGATTATCTAGATCCATTTCAATCTGGTTTCAGGTCTGGCAATGGAATAATAGAGACAGCTTTGGTCGCCTTGGAAGATGGTCTACACAGAGAGCAAGACGAGGGGAGTGTTTCCCTGATGGTTCTCCTGGACCTCTCAGCTGCTTTCGATACCATTGACCACGGTAACCTCGTGGGCCGTTTTCCTGGGATGGAACTGGGAGGCACTGTTTTACAGTGGCCCTGTTCCTTCCTGGAGGACCATACCAAGAAGGTTGTAATGGAGGACTCCTGTTTGAACCCCTGGCCAGTGTCCTGTGGAGTTCCTCTGGATTCTGTTTTGTCTCCCGAGCTATTTAACATATACATGAAACCGCCGGGAGTTTTGGAGTGCGGTGCCACCTCTATGCAGATGACATTCAACTCTACTACTCCTTCCCACTTAAAGCCAAGGAAGCTGTCCTGACCCTAAATCAGTGTCTGTCAGCAGTAATGGACTGGACGAGGGCAAACAAACTAAGGCAAAGGTGCTCCTGGTCAATCGGAAGGCAGATTAGGGAATAGAGATTCAGCCTGTGCTGGATGGGTTTACACTCCCCCTGAAGACACAGATCTGCAGTTGGGGGGGGGGGTCATCCTGGACTCAGCATTGAATCTGGGGGCCCAGCTATCTGCAGTGGCCAGGAGGGCTTTTGAACAATTAAAACTTGTGCGCCAACTGGGTCCGTTCCTTGAGAAGATAGATCTGATCACAGTGGTGCATGCAATTGCCTTTTTTGCTCCTATATACAGTACCTGCTAAAGGGCATATGCTTCACACACCGATTTGATAAGCTCCTATTCCTACTTCCTACTTTTATTAACTTTCAAATGTGTTACTTTCTTTTCCTCCCATTCCTGCTCAGGAGCCAAGCTACAATAAGAAAGCAGCATTGTTGGCTGACCTGAAGGCAGGGCATGTGAAACTTGCACTCTAATTATATTGCAGTAATTACCTGAAAATTACATGTGTGCTGTTTGTGCAGCAGCAAATGCTGCTATTTTTACATTTTGTATTGTTACTCAAGATGGTGGAGGCACAATTGGTCTCTAACTCAACAGTCATCTTTGGAGATAGTCCCATATCCCAGCTGGCAATTAACAGCTTAGATGGACTCGGACACCCTCGCTCCCTTAGTCATTCTAAAAGCCATCCCTATCTTTTCATATTCATGGTCATTCAAATGAAGCAACAGCTCCAATGCAAAATATACAAAATTGCATGCTGGATTTGAAGTAAGATTACAGACATATTAGGAAAAAACAGACTCCGATAAAGCCTGTTCCATGCACAAACTCTTTTAGGTTTCACAATAACTTCTCCTTTCCCCCTGTAATGCTCAAACAGCAAATTGAAACATATATTCAGTAGAATACAAGAGAAAGGGTAGATTTAGCTGGTGGAAGAGGAAACTAAGTGGAAGTTGCAATGGTGAATCAGTCTTAACTTTACAGAAGCTATCCAGATGCCGAGCTCTATGCCCAAAACAATTGCATCTTGTTCCTTTAAAGTTTATACTACAGTCCAGAGCAGTTGCAAGCTCTTCAAAACCTCCGAGTGACATTGTTCTGAATTTGTTACTGAGATTGAACCAATTGTTCCATGTTTGTCAGCGCACACCATCTCATTTTTGGGAGCGGCATTTGTATGTCATCCAAGTTGTTTATATTTCTTGCTCCTTTCATGTCATCTTCCAGTTTAAGATGAAATGCCATGGAATGGGAATTTCACCCATTTAGTGCACCTGACAATTAAACAGTTGTTTTGTGCCTGTGAACCATTTCTAATTCATGGCAATCCTATCACAGGATTACTTTGGCACGATTTGTTCAGGGGGGTTGCTCTCAGCTCTGAGAGTGCAACTTGCCCCATGTCAAATAGTGGGTTTTCATGGATGAATGGAGATCTGAACCCTCGTCTCAAGAGTCGTACTTCAACACTCCAACTACGACACCACACTGGCTCTCAATTAAATGCATCAAAATAATTAGTGTTTACTGCTGAAATGACATTCAGAATCCAAGCTTTAATTAACAGGGAAATACAAACACACACACACACACACACACACACACACACAAATAGGTCATATTGATTCATTAAAATTATTTCTCCAAAGTCTTAAGTGGCTGTGATGAGACCGGCTTATTAACAGAACAACTAAACCCCCGAAGATCCCCAAAGGCAATGTGTCTGCAGATCTGCTTTGAAAACAGAATCCCTAGATTTGAGTATTTTGGATTTTGTTGTATGCTGCTGCAAGGCCAGCATGGCTAGCTCTGAATATGTTCCCTGAGTAAGAGCAGAATATCAGTGGTGCAAAAAGACAATGCAGAAGAACATTCAGGAACTTGCATGCTGATAGTTTCAGCTAAACATTATTATTATCAATTAGTAATGCTTTATTAACCATAATGTGTAGGTTTTGTGTTCTTGTATCTTCCAGTCAGATATGGAACATTTTGTGGCACGTCACATAATTTGGGGTGGGAGACCTGGCTTTAAAAACCACAACCATAAAGCTTCCCAAAGATTACCTAGGTCTCGTTACCATCCCTTGCATAACTTTCTTCACAAAACTGCTGTGAGGAAACAAGTGGGATAATACCAAAAACGCTGTTCTTTTGAGCTATTTGGAAGAAGGACAGCATTATCAATGCAATTAGAGAAATCCCTGTAGGATGCAATAGAGGATCAAAGACAGGATGATTTGCCTCATCCTATGCAATGTGTTGCTTTAATCCCAAACATGTGCTCATTTAATTTCTACTGATATTTGCAAGATGTTAAAAAGTATAGCTGTTCAGAAACCACTTATTACGATTTCAAGGATGACATACTGTAAGCTATGATTCATAGAATCACAGATTGGACCTTGAGCTTGTTTAGGGCCAAAGGGCCTATTTTCCTCAGGAAGGGTCTTCCCTGTAAGGTAGGACACTGACTCCTCATAGCCTCCCATTTCAGAAACTGGCATCATGGATCCCTGGCAGCCAGTATTTATTTACTTATTTATCTGACCCTATTTGTACTCCGCTTTTCTCCTGCACCAAAGTGAGACTCAAAGCAGCTCACAATACAATAAGAATGGCCAGCCTAGCAAAAAATAACATAATAACAACAATATTGTGCGATTGATATGAACTTGGCTCAGACTTTTAAGTGAACATGATTATGATAATAAGGATATTATTAATAATATACATCACACAGTCCTAGAAGCTTGAGAAGTGTTCAACTTGTGATTTTGTTATACGAAATCCAGCATATAGATATTGTTTGCTGTGACATACTGTGTTCTTGTGTCAGTAAAATAATAATAATTGTTGTTGTTACTGCTATTCTCGTTATAAAAGCAGACAGATAAATTCTCTGGTGATATAAAGGTTGAAATAGATATCCACCAGCATGAAAACTAATATTTTGAACATGCATATCTTTTATTCCCAATCTGTTGCAGCCTTCTTCCGCTTTCACAGCCGTTGTAACATGTATCATGTTGTCTTTCTCCTGCTCCACCGCTGAGGTATTTGGATTGTTCTTAGTCTGGATCGTCCCCAGTGGCCCCTCTTGGGAGTACATGACTCCGGTGGTTACACCCAGAGGTTCATTGGAACATGCAATCCCCCTCACCATGACAAGGTGACAATCCGTTGAGCACTTATGTGGGAAATACTCAAAGGCAGTGTTTAAATGTTTTCATAAATAAATACCTAAAATAAAATATAATAATAAAATTGGGGGGGATAATAAAGTTGGAAGACATCCCAAGGGGCATCCAGTCCACAAATACGTAATCAAATTACTCTTAGCAATCTCTTTAAATATAACCACATAATACATGTGTCATTGGGCCAGTGTATGTACATATGTATATATACACACACACACACACAGTGTTGATAACGCTACATGGTAAAGCTGTGTTCATTTACCTTCTAATGTGGATGTGTTCCAGCCACAGTTGTCATTATTACCCAGCTTCAACTGTACTGTGTGGTTTCATCTGCAGGCACTAAAAAAATGTGCTGTTTTCACTGCTGCTGGTTTTTATAGTCACCACTTTTGTCAAATTTTCTGATTGAGCTGATATAAATCATCTTCCAGAATCTATCTCAAATGGGGACGAATAATTCCACTCCAGCCACTGCCTGAGCTGACGTCACAAAATGTCCACCACAATTCTAATAGTTGTCATCGTTATTAAATAACAATGGGTTATCCACAGTTGTCATTATTTGTTGTCATGTGGATGCTATATGGAAGACAGCAGAACAATTCTGCTCAGATCTTGCAAATTCAGCAACCGTGGCTCCTATGATCGAATCCATCCAGTTGCAGTGCAATCTTCTATGAGTTCCAATAAGTCCCTTCGTGTCACGATACATCCAAAGTATGGAGGCCTCAGTTTGGTCATTGTTTTAGGTGACACCAAAAACGATGGCCTACAAAATGTTGGGGAAGTGTTTGCACAGAAATGTATTCTTCTTTTAAAATATTTTGCGGTGAAACGCAACCAGAAACCCATGTTTCTATAAGCTCACCTTCACATATATGGTATCAACATACCAGACTGAGTCTTCCTATTCCTTTATCCAATTTGTCATCAACCCACTCCATTGGGCTTCACACAAATCTACCTTCTGTCTGTCTATCTATCTATGATCCTGTGTAATTCCTTCCCATTTCTGGCTTATATAGACACACATTCCTATATAGACTCCAAAGGCCATTCTAACTCTTCGCCACGGCTGTGGTGAGGTAAAAACAGTCAAATGGTTTCCGCAGTGTGTGGGCTCCGCAAATCCTCAAAGGAGTCCATTTTTTCGATTCCAATTTGTCATCGATCTGCTCCATTGGGCTTCATGCAAATCTACCATTTGTCATAATATATACGATCCTGTGCTATTCTTTCCCATTTCTGGTCTATATAGACACAGACATATATACAGACTCCCAAAGGGCAGTCTTATTTATTTATCGTGTCAGGAGTGAACCAAACAGTTGTATTGTACTTTTTTTTTTAAAAAAAAACCCACAACGTTTGAAAACTTGGCATTATACTAAATGTCCTTTGACCAGAAGCTGGCCACTTGGAGTGCCTCTGCCATAATCAATCAATCAATTTCAATCATTTTTTATTACTTACTTAATCGCCCTCCACCAGCGGTGCTCTGGGCGACTTACAACATAAAACCAATAAAACACTTTAAAAGAATTACAAATAAAGCAACTAATCAAACGCTCTGCCAAAGATACAAGTCTTCAGTGCAACAGTAAAGCGTCTCAGTTCGCGCATGGCTCAGATGTCGGATGGCAGAGAGTTCCACAGTTTTGGGGTGGAGAGTCCTCCAGGCGGATTTCTCTAGGGCCCAAAATATATGGAGAAGATTCTCTTGAGAAGATCGAGGTGGCCACTGAGGTTGATAGGGGGAGAGGCGGTCCCTAAGGTATGTCGCCCCCTGGCCGTACAAGGCCTTAAAGGTCTATACCAGCACCTTGTAGGAGATCCAAAATTCGATCGTTAACCAATGCAGCTGACACAGGATAGGTGTTATATGACATCCCACAGGGGTTCCTGTAAGGAGCCTGGCAGCTGCATTTTGAACTATACGAAGTTTCTGGGTCACTGACAAAGGAAAGTCAATGTATAGAGCGCAACAGCAAAGATGGAGATACTGTGGCTGGGGCGCCTGGTGGGTGGGGAGGTCCGGCTGCCTAGCTTGGATGAGGCATTATGCCCGACATCCTCAGTAAAGTGTCTTGGGGTTGTCTTAGACCAGTTGCTGTCGATGGAGGCCCAGGTCTTCACTGTCAGCAAAACCACTTTCTTCCATTTGCGGCAAGCTAGGCGTCTGGCCCCCTACCTATCTAGGGAGGACCTGGCCACGGTGCTCCAAGCCACGGTCATCTCGAGACTGGACTACTGTAACGCCCTTTACATTGGCCTGCCCTTGTCCGTGATCCGGAAACTTAAGCTCATCCAGAATGAAGCTGCACGACTTCTCACTGGAACCCCAGTGAGATGTCACATAACACCTATTCTTCAGCAGCTCCATTGGTTTCCGGTCGAGCACCGGATCACTTTCAAGGTTAACCTTCAAGGCCTTGCATGGTCTGGGGCCGTTGTATCTGAGGGACTGTCTCATCCCCTATCAACCCCAGAGGTCATTCCGCTCCGAACAATTGAACCTCCTTGAAGTGCCGAGCTTCAAAGCTATTCGTCTTACATCAACTCAGCGCAGAGCCTTCTCTGTGATAATGTCATCAATCTGGAACACTCTCCCGAGTGAAGTGCGGGCCTTGCAGGACCTACTATCTTTCCGCAAGGCCTGCAAGACCCATCTCTTCCGGCTAGCCTTTGATTGCTAAGCTGGATAACCCCTCTTATTAGTTTAGTTAACTTGTTGATTTTACTTCTGTATGTTTTTATATGACTGTGAGCCGCTCCGAGCCCTCGGGGAGTGGCGGTGTACAAGTCCAAATAATAAATAAATAAAAATACAGTAGTCCAGTCTTGAGGTGACCGTGGCATGGATCACTGTGGCTAAGGCCTCCCCGGAAAGATAGGGCGCCAGCCGCCTAGCCTGACAAAGATGGAAAAACCTGTTTGCTGACAGCGGAGATCTGAGCCTCCATTGTCAGCAAGGGGTCCAAAATGACACCTAGGCTTTTCACGATGGCAGATGGAACAAGAGGCTCACCGTCAAGGGTAGGCAACGATCACTCCAGTCCCACAGGCCGGCCATAAGAAGGTCCTCCATTGTGACGTGGCAGGGCTCCGGCTGCATTGTAGTAAATGGTCTGTGGTTTGCTCTCCTCCGTACTCGCATGTCATGGACTCTACTTTGTGGCCCCATTTCTTAAGGTTGGGTCTGCATCTCATGGTGCCACTTTTGGCCTGCCACTTTTGGACTCTCGCTTGCTGGGGTATTCCTGTAATTCCCGGGGCGCAAGGATCAGGAGACAGAAAAGTGAGATAGCCGAGAGTCTTAGAATGTGTCAAGGATCATTATGGGAAGGAAAAAAGTTGCAAATAGAGGTTTCTTTTATTGGAGGGTTAGCTACAATGTCAGGAGAGAAGAAAGGGAAGCGAGGCAAGAACATATCTTCTACTGAGGCTGCTGCTGTAATCATGCTACCCAGCCATGCTGGCCCAATGGGGGCATCCAGGAACTGTGGAACTCCTTGCCACAGGCCAATCCAACTTCGGAAGCAGGGGGTCCTCTGAGACTCTCGCTTGCTGGGGTATTCCTGTAAGTATCAGCCACTGGGTTTTAATCCTGACAGTCCTGACTCTTCGCCGTGGCTGTAGTGAGGTAAAAGCGAGGCCTTCTTCTGGAATACAGGAGGGAGTCTCTCATCCGGTACCAGCCAGGTTTTAGCCTGCCACTTTTGGACTCTCGCTTGCTGGGGTATTCCTGTAAGTATCGGCCACTGGGTTTTTAATCCTGACAGTCCTGACTCTTCGCCGTGGCTGTGGCGAGGTAAAAGCGAGGCCTTCTTCAGGAATACAGGAGGAGTCTTTCATCCGGTACCAGCCAGGTTTTATAGCCCGCCACTTTGGGACTCTCGCTTGCTGGGGTATTCCTGTAAGTATCGGCCACTGGGTTTTAATCCTGACAGTCCTGACTCTTCGCCGTGGCTGTAGTGAGGTAAAAGCGAGGCCTTCTTCTGGAATACAGGAGGGAGTCTTTCATCCGGTACCAGCCAGGTTTTAGCCTGCCACTTTTGGACTCTCGCTTGCTGGGGTATTCCTGTAAGTATCGGCCACTGGGTTTTTAATCCTGACAGTCCTGACTCTTTGCCGTGGATGTGGTGAGGTAAAAGCGAGGTCTTCTTCTGGAATACAGGAGGGAGTCTTTCATCCGGTACCAGCCAGGTTTTAGCCTGCCACTTTTGGACTCTCGCCTGCTGGGGTATTCCTGTAAGTATCGGCCACTGGGTTTTTAATCCTGACAGTCCTGACTCTTTGCCGTGGATGTGGCGAGGTAAAAGCGAGGCCTTCTTCTGGAATACAGGAGGGAGTCTCTCATACGGTACCAGCCAGTGATTGAGGTTCTGGGTTTTAGCCTGCCACTTTTGGACTCTCGCTTGCTGGGGTATTCCTGTAAGTATCGGCCACTGGGTTTTAATCCTGACAGTCCTGAATCTTCGCCATGGCTGTGGTGAGGTAAAAGCGAGGCCTTTCTCTGGAATACAGTCAACTTGAGGCTTAGCTACAATGTTAGGAAAGAGGAAAGGATAGCAAGGCAGGGACATATCTTCTACTGAGGCTGCTGCTGTGACAATGCTACCCAGCCATGCTGGCCCAATGGGGGCAATCCTGACAGTCCTGCCGCAGGCCAATCCAATGGCAGGGGTCCTCTGGGGCTCGACTTCACCACTGGGTTTTAATCCTGACAGTCCTGACTCTCCGCCGTGGCTGTGGCGAGGTAAAAGCGAGGCCTTCTTCTGGAATACTTGAAGTCTTTCATCCATGTACCAGCCAGGTTTTAGCCTGCCACTTTGGACTCTCGCTTGCTGGGGTATTCCTGTAAGTATCGGCCACTGGGTTTTTAATCCTGGCAGTCCTGACTCTTCGCCGTGGATGTGGCGAGGTAAAAGCGAGGCCTTCTTCTGGAATACAGGAGGGAGTCTTTCACCGGTACCAGCCAGGTTTTAGCCTGCCACTTTTGGACTCTCGCTTGCTGGGGTATTCCTGTAAGTATCGGCCACTGGGTTTTTAATCCTGACAGTCCTGACTCTTCGCCGTGGATGTGGCGAGGTAAAAGCGAGGCCTTCTTCTGGAATACAGGAGGGAGTCTTTCATCCGGTACCAGCCAGGTTTTAGCCTGCCACTTTTGGACTCTCGCTTGCTGGGGTATTCCTGTAAGTATCAGCCCCCGGTGTATTAATCCTGACAGTCCTGACTCTTCACCGTGGATGTGGTGAGGTAAAAGCGAGGCCTTTATCTGGAATACAGTCAACTTGAGGCCTTTTCCCTCACAAATAGGATGTCTGGAATCCAGGGCCTAGGCGCCTTCCCAGAACCAGCCTGAAGTTCTCCACAAAACTCCTTCAAAATACCATTCATTTTATCCTCACCGTGGTTGTGAGGAGGAGAAGGAGTTTAATATGTGTACACAATGCCGGTAAGTGTGGGTTTAAAGGGGCGATGTGAGGGGATTAGGTGGGCGGGGGGGAAAGGCTCCTTTCCGCCTCAGGCTCCAACCCATCCTTGAGGCGGGACCCAAACAAAATGGCGCCGGCGGCGAACGCGGCAGGCGCGGCGTCGATTCAAACGCAGCGCGCGCAGGCGGAGGCGGCGGAGAGGGGCGGGCTCCCGGCGGGCCCCACTGCGCATGCGCCCCGCGATTCAAGATGGCGGACAGTGCGGAACTAAAGGTAAAGGCGCAGTTCGGAAAGGGGCCCCTTTTCTCCCCCCGCGGCTTCCTTCCCCTCCGGGCCCCCCTCGGTTTTGTTTCCCCTTCTATCTCTCTGGTTCTTTCCCTCAGAGGCTTCGGGCCTTCTCCTTCCTCTCGACCCTCGGAGAGGCCTCAGAGAGAGAGAGGGAGAAGGGGAGAGTTCGGCTGAGGGAGGGAAAGGCGCTCAGGAGGGGTGAGGCCTCCTTCTCTTCCCTCAGGAGACTTATCCATAGGGGGGGGGGTATTTAAGTAGCCGTTTCCCTCAGGAAGGGTCTTCCCTGCCGCCCTGCGAGGTAGGACACGGACTCCCCATTGCCTCATGGATCCCTGGCAGGCAGTATGTATTTATTTACTTATTTACCTGAGTCGATTTGTACCCCGCTTTTCTCTTTGTCAATACTCCAGAGCAGGCATGGGCGAACTTTGGCCCTCCCGGTGTTTTGGACTCCAACTCCCACCATTCCTCTCAGCCTCAGGCCCCTTCCTTTCCCCCCTCAGCCGCTTAAGAACAGGCCTGGACCAACTTAGGCCCTCCCTCAGGTGTTTTGGACTCCAACTCCCACCATTCCTAAGCCTCAGGCCCCTTCCTTTCCCCCCTCAGCCGCTTAAGAATAGGCCTGGACCAACTTAGGCCCTCCCTCAGGTGTTTTGGACTCCAACTCCCACCATTCCTCACAGCCTCAGGCCCCTTCCTTTCCCCCCTCAGCCGCTTAAGAAAAGGCCTGGACCAACTTTGGCCCTCCCTCAGGTGTTTTGGGCCTCCAACTCCCACCATTCCTCACAGCCTCAGGCCCCTTCCTTTCCTCCCTCAGCAGCTTAAGAACAGGCCCGGGCCAACTTGGGCCCTCCCTCCAGGGGTGTTGGTCTCCAGCTCCCACCATTCCTCACAGCCTCAGGCCCCTTCCTTTCCCCCCTCAGCCGCTTAAGAACAGGCCTGGGCCAACTTGGGCCCTCCCTCAGGTGTTTTGGACTCCAACTCCCACCATTCCTCTCAGCCTCAGGCCCCTTCCTTTCCCCCCCTCCGCCGCTTAATAACAGGCCTGGCCAACTGGTGTTTTGGACCAACTTCCTCAAGCCTCAGGCCCCTCCTTTCCCCCCCTCAGCCGCTTAAGAACAGGCCTGGGCCAACTTTGGCCCTCCCTCAGGTGTTTTGGACTCCAACTCCCACCATTCCTCTCAGCCTCAGGCCCCTTCCTTTCCCCCCTCAGCCGCTTAAGAACAGGCCTGGGCCAACTTGGGCCCTCATCATGTGTTTTGGACTCCAACTCCCACCATTCCTAAGCCTCAGGCCCCTTCCTTTTCCCCCTCAGCCGCTTAAGAACAGGCCTGGACCAACTTAAGCCCTCCCTCAGGTGTTTTGGACTCCAACTCCCACCATTCCTAAGCCTCAGGCCCCTTCCTTTCCCCCCTCAGCCGCTTAAGAACAGGCCTGGACCAACTTGGGCCCTCCCTCAGGTGTTTTGGACTCCAACTCCCACCATTCCTCTCAGCCTCAGGCCCCTTCCTTTCCCCCCTCAGCCGCTTAAGAACAGGCCTGGGCCAACTTGGGCCCTCATCATGTGTTTTGGACTCCAACTCCCACCATTCCTCACAGCCTCAGGCCCCTTCCTTTCCCCCCTCAGCCGCTTAAGAACAGGCCTGGACCAACTTGGGCCCTCATCATGTGTTTTGGACTCCAACTCCCACCATTCCTCTCAGCCTCAGGCCCCTTCCTTTCCCCCCCCTCAGCCGCTTAAGAACAGGCCTGGGCCAACTTGGGCCCTCATCATGTGTTTTGGACTCCAACTCCCACCATTCCTAACAGCCTCAGGCCCCTTCCTTTCCCCCTCAGCCGCTTAAGAACAGGCCTGGACCCACTTGGGCCATCCCTCAGGTGTTTTGGATTCCAACTCCCACCATTCCTAACAGCCTCAGGCCCCTTCCTTTGTACCCCACTTTCCTTTTTGTCAATACTTTAGAGCAGGCATGGGCGAACTTTGGCCCTCCAGGTGTTTTGGACTCCAACTCCTACAATTCCTAACAGCCTACACCTGCAGGGCCTAAGTTTGCCCATGTCTGCTCCAGAGGACAGTACCTTGGGAAGTCTGACTTGGCCATGGTGGTCCACGCTCTGGTTACATCCCAAATAGCCTACTGCAATGCTCTCTACGTGGGGCTGCCTCTGAAGTCTGCTTGGAAGCTGCAATTGAGGGACTGTCTCTCCCCGTACATTCCCCAGAGATCCTTACTTTCGGAGGATTCAAACCTACTTGTGGTCCCTTCAGTTCGGACATGTCATCTTTCAGTAACCAGACAGAGGGCCTTTACAGTGGTGGCTCCAGCATTGTGGAATGCCCGACCGGACGAGGCACGCGCTCTCAACAAGCGTATTCCTTTCCGGAAAGTGTGTAAAACTGTCCTCTTCCGGCGGGCGTTCGGTCTCAGCAGCCCTCCGTAAACCATCAAATGCTCGACATATATTGCCACCCTAAGTTACTGCTTGTTGTTAAACTTATATTTTGTATTGTTTTATTATGATATGTGACTGTTTTTAGTATGTTTTTACCAATTGTACACCACCCCGAGACTGTTGGGAGGGGCGGTCTATAAAATCGAAATAAATAAAGTAAAAAATTAGTCCAACGCTCAGCAGCCAGGTTACTAACAGGAGCGGGGTACAGGGAGCATACAACTCCCTTGCTGCGCCAGCTCCACTGGCTGCCAATTAGCTTCCGAGCACAATTCAAAGTGCTGGTTTTAATCTACAAAACCCTATACGGTTCCAGCCCTGTCCGAACTTATTCTTCCCTACGAACCATCAAGGACATTAAGATCCTCCGGAGAGGCCCTACTCTCAGTCCCGCCATCTTATGCAAGTGCAACTGGTGGGGATGAGAGACAGGGCCTTCTCGGTGGTGGCCCCTCGGCTGTGGAACCCTCTACCAAGTGATGCTAGATCTGCCCCCTCTCTGTTGTCCTTTAGGAGGCTGGTGAAGACCTGGATGTGGAACCAAGCCTTCCCAGAATAGGCTGAGATTGGCTATTGTCTGAATGAATGATCACATTTACAGATTGGGTGGAATTGTTTTAGTAGTGATGTGGTTTTATGCTGGGTTTTAAAAAATGTTTTTTAATATGTTAATATGTTGTTGTAGTTGTTTTTAAATTGTATAGCATTGAATTTTGCTGTAAGTTGGTCTGAGTCCCTCTATAGAGGTGAGAAGGTCGGGGTACAAAAGTTTTAAATAAATAAATAAGATACAGAATGGGTGACGCCTGACCCGACAACAGTCCGTGTGAGAAAGATCTTGGGAGTCCTCGTGGATAACAAGTTGAACATAAGCTTTTCCTAATTCTTTGAAATATTTGATTGCTTTAGTATACTTGGGAATTGAAATTTTGTCTCTTTTGTACTAAGTCTCTCTCTCTATATATATTGTACATTTTGGAGCACCAGCTTAAAAAGCCAATGGGATTTTGTGCCGCAACAGAAGGAGTCTAGTGTTTAGATCAGTGGCTTATTTTATTTATTTATTCATTTACATCATTTATATTCCGCCCTTCTCACCCCGCAGGGCATTCAGGGCGGATCACAATGCACACATACAAGCAAACATTCAATGCCAACGACATACAACATATATAGACAGACATAGAGGCAATTTAATATTCCAGAGATCAGTTAAATTTAGCCTCCCCACAAAGTGGTACCTAAATTTCCTACTTGACAGATTGCAACTGTCTTTCGTGTTGCAAACCTTTTTTTTTGTCCAGGGACTACTTTGATCAGGGACCACTCTTCAACATTAGTATCAAAGGGCTTTCGAATTAGTTTTTGGTCAACTTTAGATTCAACATTAGTATCAAAGGGCTTTTGAATTAGTTTTTGGTCAACTTTAGATTCAGCTGTAGTTTTTGATACAGAACATATGACATCGTTTGTCATTTCTGATTTTAGATATCTAATTGTACATTGTTCTTTTATTTATATGTATGTATTCTCATTGCATTTATTGATGCTTTAATTCTTATTTTATAGTAATTTATTGTTTGGGCATGGCCTCATGTGAGCCACCCCGAGTCCCCATCGGGGAGATGGTGACGGGGTATAAATAAAGTTTATTATTATTACCACTTTTATAGACCGAGTTAAATGTGGTTTTAATGGCAATGTGGTTTTTATGTATCTCTGTTTTTATGTATTTTAATATGCTGTTTTAAGATGTTTTAAATTTGTATGGCATTGAATTTTGCTGTAAGCCAGTCTGAGTCCCTCCATGGAGGTGAGAAGGTCAGTGTACACAAATTTTAAATAATAAGTAAATAAATAAATTATTATATGCTATCCAGTAGTCACCATCTGCTCTCCCACAGAGACCAGTCGCCCTAGTTGCAATGGTGTAGTAACGGTGAGTCTGCGGACAATATTTTATTTCTTGCGGACCACTGGTGGTCCACGAACCACTGGTCTAGATTGAGGGAAGTCATGGTGCCTTTGTGTTCTGCTTTGGTTAGACCTCTTTTCCTGGAATACTGTGTCCAGTTCAGGGCACCACAGTTCAAAAGAGATATTGACAAACTGAAAGATGTCTAGAGGAGGGCAGCTAAATGGATCAAGGGTCTGGAGACCATAAATCTCTATGGGGAGTATCTAAAAGAACTGGGTATGTTCTTTTACAGAGAAGGTTGAGAGGAAACATGATAGACATGATGGTGGCGACCCTGGTTTCTCTAGAGAGGCTGTTCCACAAAGCCGGGGCCTTCCCAGAAAAGGGGCCTTCTCAAGTAGCTTTAAGCCACATTTCAGATGGGTGTAGAGGTGTCTGCAGTCCCTCCTCACTTGATTGAAATTGCCTTCCGGGTACATAGTTGGAGATATACTGTTTTCAAGTATCCTGGTCAGGGGCCGTATAGGTTAAAACCAGCACTTTGAATTGGCTGGCTCCACTGGCTGCCCAGAAACAAATGGGAAGCCAGTGGAGCTGTCTCAGGAGAAGGATAGTATGTTCCCTTAGTCCAGCTCCAGTTAGAATCCTAGTTGTTGTCCTTTGAACAAATTAAAGTTTCCGAACACTCTTCAAAGGCAGAGGGCATAGAGTGCGTTGCAGTAGTCCAAACGGGATGTAACCAATGTATGTACAACTGGCCAAGTCTGACTTTTCCAGGAACATAGCTGGCATTACCGGTTTTAACTGAGTGAAGGCAGTCCTGGTTACCACTGCCACCTGAGGTTCCAGGTTTAGGGCAGAGTCCAGGACTATCCCCAAGCTACAAACCTGTGATTTCAGGGGGAGTGACTCCATCCAGCACATGTGGTATGGCTTATTTTAAGGCTTCTAAGCTACCTGCATTAAAGAGGCTCCACTTGTCCTTTCTATTTTGTTAACCAATCTTTTTCCACTGTGTGGGCATCTAGGCACACACACACACATACACATACATACATACATACACTAAAGTGGACTCAAAGTGACTTCACATAAAAGCATCAGCATAGCCATTTCAAAATAGACAAATATACAAACATTAAAACAGGATTAAATATAACTAGTCTTTTAAAAATATCCCAGTTTCCAAGCACTCTTCAGAGGCAGCCCCATAGAGCGTGTTACAGTCATCCAGGCAGGATGTAACTAAAGCATGGACCACTGTGGCCAGATCTGGCTTCTCAACGAAATGGCACAGTTGGGGCACAAGTTTTAATTGTGCAAAGTGTGTCCTGGCCACAAAGGCAGGGGAAGGAAGGAGTGAATGAAAGGAAGGGAAGGGGGAAAGAAGGAAAGTGTGTCCTGGCCACTTCTGACAACTGGGCCTACAGGTTCAGAGCCAAGTCCAGGGGGATCCCCAATCTACACTGCTATATGAAATCCAGACTATCTTCTTATAATCTGATTCAAAGCAGATAATGTGGGTTATCTGCTTTGATAATCTGGATAATATGGCAGCCTAGATCCAGCCCAACACTGTAGAATGAATGGATACAGTTTGACCCCGCCTTTAAACTGCCCAGCCTCAAGGCCATGGGACCCTGGAATTTGTGGTTTGGCAAGGTCTCTCCAGCATTCCTTGCCCAAGATGACTGCTTTTGTCCCATCAAACTACAGACACCCCCACAGCACTGATCCCACAGCACTGAAGTGGTGTCAAACTGGAATAATTCAGCAGTGTGAATACACACCTATGCTTGCCCTGAGTTGGGCATCGATTTCCATATGTGGAAGAAAAAGTTTGCAAGGTGTGATCTCTTCCTTCAAAAATTCCAATTTTTTTCCTTCCTCCACAAATTTGCATTCTTACTCCAGAGGCCAATATATTGGAATTTGAGTTGTTGTTGTGTGGTGTGGAAGGATGCCCTGGAAGCTTGTCATGGCTTCCCAGAATGCCACAGCTGTGGTCCTTAATAGTTCAGGCTGTGGCTGTTTTGCTTCTACATTGTGGAGGTCTAATATATTGTTATTATGTTTATGTTAACCCTACTTTTCTCTCTCCAAGGAGACTCAAAGCAGCTAATATAAGGAGTAAAAGTTTCTCTTTTTCATTAAAAAGCAACCTCATTAACTTTTTGGAAAGGGCCAGAGGAAAAATGTGGAGTGAGTTATCCCTTTTCTGAAATGTTTGGAACCTGAAATATTTTGGGTTAAATAACCTCCCACATAATTGTAGGGTGGCTTTTTTGCAGATATATGTACAATGAGATCTTGGGGAAGGGGCCCAAGTTTAAACACAAAATCTATTTGCATTTCATGTGTGCCTTATAGCCTAAAGGTAATAGTATGTAATATTTTGAAGTGGTTTTGTGTATGAATTGAAATGTGTATACATTGAACTGTCAGAAGACAAAGGTGTCACTATTGCAGCCCCTTTTAGATCAGAGGTGCTCAATCTATGTTGGGGGGAGTCGTGCATTAAGAAAGTTTGCATACAACAAATTTGCATAATAAAGCTGTCACCATTTCAGCCACGCAGCTTGATAGTTTGGGATTTTGGAGTTATTCAGATTTCAGATGAGGAATGCTCAAGCGGTATTGGGAATGCATTGAGAATCCATTGAGAGAAAGGATATTTCATCTGAATGTTAGGAATTCCTCGGAGTTCAATAGAGGCCCCTTCTCTGGAGGCTGTTAAACAGGCTGGATGCCCATCTGTTGGGGGTGCTTTGATTGTGCTTTTCCTGCCTGGCAGAATGGGGTTGGACTGGATGGCCCCTTCCAACTCTACGATTTTATTTTTTTCCCCCCTCCCGTCTTCAATCTTCTGTCATTGTGTTTGTGGGTTTCCATAACTTTCTCCTGCTTATTATGAGATGATAAGGGAAAGAAGTTGCACAAAGTATGTGGAAACAGGCAAAACTGAGGCATTCCCATTTCCTGTTTTTTTTTAAAGGAAGAATGTGGTCCTGGTGTGTTATCTTGGTATTGGTTGCTGTCAAATGCCTTTTCTTCCCTCCTGTAATATGTAGTCTGCATTTCAGAAGCTTTATTTGTGCAGTATACAAGGGGTTGAAATTGGCTTTTCCTGAGTACATCTAGGTCTGTGACTAAGTAAATAAAACTTGTGAGTGTGTATACACACGTATTTCTGATTCTCAAGAGATTTGTTCAACTCGGTTAATTCAAAACCAGGGCCTCAACTTGAATAAAAGTAAGAAACAGAGAAAGCTGGGCTGTACTTAACTTTCCCCTTGACCACATAACTAAGGTGATGATAATATTTTATTTCTCTCCCCGGAGGAAGTCAGGACAGTTTAAGAATATTTTACTTCCTGAGCTGACATTTTCACTAACTTTCGTTAAAGTTTTCCGAACTCTCTGGAGGGCGAAGAGATAGAAGGAAACACCCACTACCTTGGCTTCCTGTTTTAGAGCATGAGGAAACTGAAAGCGCTGAATCTCATGTGCTCTGTTTTCTGCGTTTCTGTTCCTTTGCATAGTCTCTCTAGGTATGACAGTTTGAAGGGAAATCTCATTTTAAAAAGTGAGTTTAAGAGTCCCAGTGAGACAAATTTACAGCCAACAAGAAAAAAAAGCCTTTTCTGAAAGTCTTGCAATGAGCTTCTATTTTGAATGTTTGTGTGCTTTGGCTCCCTCCAATTTTAATTTCTTGCTGTGATTACACAAGGCGCTTTCTCATAATAAGGTACTGTTTCCTTTTTAAAAATTCTTCGGCATACTCACCTTTATGGTAAATAGAAGGATTTCTTGGGACGTGTTTGCTGCATTTTATAACATATTAATCTGGCTATCTAAATACCACGAGAGTCAATAACTGTGAAATTTGAATATGGAGTTACAGTCAAGTAGGTTTAGTGGAGAATGTTTTTCCTTTCTTTCATCCTTTTAATTTTTACAATCATATTGTTCTGAGTCGACATGTGTGTGTGTCTGTGTGTGTCTGTGTCTGTGTATCATGCTCTTTCTAAAGGTAACACATGGGGGGAATTTTTTTCATGTCAGGAGTGACTTGAGAAACCGCAAGTCGCTTCTGGTGTGAGAGAATTGGCCGTCTGCAAGGATGTTGCCCAGGACACTTGGATGTTTTATGTCTTACTATTTTTGTGGGAGGCTTCTCTCATGGGGAACAAGAGCTGACAAAGAGAGCTTAACCCGTTCTCCCCGGATTCAGATCCTGCCGGCACAAGGGTTTAACCCATTGTACAACCGGGGGCTCCTATATAAAAATATATACCCTGGACATTCCACAGATATATAAACCTCACTTACCTAGTTTCCAACAGACCCCTCAACCTCTGAGGATGCCTGCCATAGATGTGGGCAATACATCAGGAGGGAATGCTTCTGGAACATGGCAATACAGCCCAGAAAACTCACAGCAACTCAATAGAAATATTCTTCTGTTAGAATGCATTTTCCCATGGGATTATTTTGTTTGCTGTGCTTTTCGGTATTTTTTAATGATTCCGGAATGCAAATATGCTTCTTTTTTATAAGATAGATAGCCCCTTGACTTTTCTGAAAGGTGCTTTTAGTCCTTGCAGTGATGGCAGCTCTCTTTGTGAGGTGAGGATTAATGGCTCTGTTTATAACCTCCCTTGCCTTTTGTGTTTGGGGGTGTGGGGGGAATCTGGCTGGCCTTGCAACAACAGGAGACTTAAGGAAGCCGGATGCCCATTTATGTAGACAGCTTCTCCTAAAGCAAAACCATGTTTATTTGTTTTCGTTCACACTTGGGCTTGCTTCATTAATCTTAATGCGGTAAATACAGAAAGATATTGGTAGCTGGCTCTCATTGGTTGGGATGAGATGTTTATTAGACAGCAGTTTTAAAGCTTGGTTGGTTTATTTGGTAAAAGATTCCACCTCCTCCTTTCACTTCCTTCCATGCCCCTGCAGAGAGAAGAAAAATATATACTGTATATACTCGAGTATAAGCCAACCTGAATATAAGCCGAAGCACTTAATTTTACCACAAAAACTGGGAAAACTTATTGACTCGAGTATAAGCCGAGGGTGGGAAATGCAGCAGCTACTGGTAATACAATTCCTCATGTTTTGGTAACCCCAACTATAAAATGTATTTATTTGCCATGCTTCTATACCGCCTCTCTCAGCCCGAAAGCAACTCGAGGCGGTTATTTTCATTGCTTCTTCATAACTGTAATTTTGCTATTTTTATGAATTAAAACTGCTGTCTAATGTAAACATCTGATATGCAGGATGTATTTTCAGAGTTTTATTTATTTATTTATTGTTCGATCTTGTATGCCGCCACTCCCTGAGGGCTCGAAGTGGCTCACAGCACAATTTGAAACACCATAAAACCAGTTACACATTGAACTTAATTAAAGTATAGTGATTAATCACAAAAATAATATGTAATGACAATAATGGGGGAGAAGCAGAAGGAAGGAGGGAAGGAATTGAACAAGAAGTGCGAAGGAACCACAGAAAAAAGAGAGAAGCCCTGAATGGAGGAAGGAGAGAAAGGGAGGGAGAGAGGACAGGGAAGGAGGGAGGAAGGAGAGGGGAGGAAAGAAGGAGGGAGGGGGGAAAGAAGGAAAGGAAGGAGGAAAAAAGAAGGAAAGGAAAATAAAGAAAAGAAAGGGAGGGAAGGAAGGAAGGAGGGATGGAAAGAAGGAAAGGCAGGGGAAGGAAGGAGTGAAAGAAAGGAAGGGAAGGGGGAAAGGAAGGAGAAGGAAGGAAAAGAGAAGAAGGAAGGGAAAGAGAAACGGAGGAAAGGAGGGGCAGTAAGGAAGGGAGGGAAAGAAGGAAAGGCAGGAGAAGGAAGGAGGGAAGGAAGCGAAGGAAGGAGGGAGAGGAGGGAAGAGGGAAGGAAGTAAAAGAGGAAATAAAGGAAGGAAAGGAGAGGGAAGAAGGGAAAGAAGAAAAGAAAGGAGGGAAGGAAGGAAATGAAGTAATGGAGGGAGGGGAAGAAGGAAAGGAACGCAGGAAAATCCTTAACTCAGAAGCACCCTCCTCTTGCATGGAGGTCGGCAGAAGCAGCTGCCTTCCAGTCTGGATGTTAATAGGAGAGAGTGTGTGTGTGTGTGTGTTTATGTTGCGGGGTGGGGGGGCAGCCAAGTCAGGCAAGCAGATAGAAAGAAAGGAATGGGTTGAAGAAGGATCTACAGAAATGGAGGAGGAGGGAGGAAAGATAGAATGAGTTGGAGAAGGAAGAAGGGAGCAGGGTGCAGAGAAATGGGAGAAATCAAAAATAAAACTTTTCTCTGCCTCTTTCTTTCCTTCCTGCAGAGAAGGAAGGGAGGCAAGAAAGAGTTGGCAAAGAAGGGAGCGGTCTCCCTCCCGTCTTCCCTTCCTCCTGCTTCCTCCGAGGCATCTTGCAGGAGGAGGAGGAGGCGAAGGAGGAGGTGAGGAAAACCGGGAGGGGGGTGGTGGTGAGGGGGCAGCTGAGAGGAATAAGGCTGCTGCTGCTTCTTTGCCAACACTTTGGTGCTGCTTCGGCCGGCTGTGGCAGCGGGTGGGTGGATGAATGGGGGAGGGACTTTAGGAGCCCAGCCACTGTCCTTCTCTTTCTCTCCTTCTTCCTCTTCCTCACTTATAAAACAGCGGCGGCAACATGGCTGAGCGTTGTGTTGTTGTCTCTGCCGCTGCTTTTTCAGATGAAGAAGGAGAGGAAGAGGAGGACGGTGGGTGGACTCCTAAAGTAAGACTCACGCAGAAACAACAAGCGTAGTGGTATCAAAGATCCATATAATCAATAGTCATACATATCCATATCCATTTATTAGTAATCAAGCAATTATCAGTTAACAGTAATTGAACAATATACAAACAAACATCACCCCGGAGGGTTCCTACCCTTAACGTCGCATGTCCATGTTTAGATACATAAGTCCGATACAGTTCAAGCACAAAGGTGGGATATTAGGGGGGGGCTTGGTCAGAAACGCCCAGAGTGACAAGGGTGGTAAGGAGAAGGGAGTTAGGTAGGTGAGTCGGTTAAGTTCAAGGCAATGCTGAAGTGGCGGCAGATCCGAGTAGACTTAAACCGATCCAAATAATTAGGCCGATGAGGATAACTCTGTACGATGGTACCAACTCTCGTTTCGACCCGGTGAGAGAAGGGTCTTTATCAAGGCCAGTAGTAACAAATTAACTCCTGTAGTATGAGTGGTAAAGGTACGTTTTCAGAGCCATGGTAAGACCAGTACCATGGATGTATGACATCCATGGCTCTAAAACCAGCGACTCATACTGGTCTTACCACTGGCCTGATAAAGACCTCTCACCGGTCGAAACGAGTTGGTACCATCGTGAGAGTTATCCTCGTCGGCCTACTTATTTGGATCGGTTTAAGTCTACTCGGATCTGCCGCCACTTCAGCATTGCCTTGAACTTAACCGACTCACCTACCTAACTCCGTTCTCCTTACCACCCATGTCACTCTGGGCGTTTCTGATCAAGCCCCCCCGGACTTCCACCCTAATATCCCACCTTTGTGCTTGAACTGTATCGGACTTATGTATCTAAACATGGACATGCGACGTTAAGAGTAGGAACCCTCCAGGGTGATGTTTGTTTGTATATTGTTCAATTACTGTTAGCTGATAATTGCTTGATTACTGATAAATGTATATGGATATGTATGACTATTGATTATATGGATCTTTGATACCACTACGCTGGTTGTTTCTGCGTGAGTCTTGCTGCTCGCAACCCCCCACCCCTTTCTGTTTTTGTGGACTCCTAAAGTCCCTCCCCTGCCCGCTGACCACCAGCAGAAGCAGCCTTCTTCCCCTCGGCTTTTCCCCGGCCTTGCTTACCTCCTTCTCCTCTTCTTCCATGCCTAGGGGCACCGCTACCACCGCTGCTCATCCCCCTCTTCCTCCTCCTCCATGGTCAGCTAGCCTCAAAGGAGGAGGATGAGTAGCGGCCTGCAATAGGAGTGGAGCCTCGCCTGCGGGCTCCGCTGCCACCACGGCCACTACTCATCATCCTCCCCCAGCCTGCTCCATGGAGGCGAATTGCAGCCGGGTTTGGAGCCTCGCCTCCAGGCTCCGTTGCCCCTTGACTCAAATATAAGCCAAGGAAGGTTTTTCCCACCCCCAAAAAGGGCTGAAAAACTCGGCTTATATTCAGGAATATACGGTACTGTGTGTGTAGGTAGGTGGGTGGATGTGCAGCTTTTTCTTTGAGAGCTCTACTAGATGAATTACTATTTTTCTTCAAAAAAACTGAATGGCAGACTGGGATTTATTTTTTATAAATTATTTGACTTTGTCTTTTGGAAGACAGCTGCCTTCATTTACCCTCTAATCCAGTGTTTCCCAACCAGTGTGCCGTGGCACACTAGTGTGCTGCGAGCGATCATCAGTTGTGCCGTGGGAAATTGGAACCTCCAATACCCTTTCTTGCCCCTCCTGCTGAACACTTTTTCTTCTCCACTCGGGCTCCCTTCTTCCCAGCCTCGCTCTGCTTGCTTTGCCTCGCTTTGCTCACGCTGCCGCTTTTACGACAGGGGGGAGGCAGGAAGACGTGACCCGTGCGGGCGCTACTGCGCAGACTCGCCCCACGTCTTCCTTCCTCCTCTCCACAGTGCTCTCTGGATATAGGTGAACTACAACTCCAGAACTCAAGGTCAATGCCCACCATGCTTATAGTATTTTTTCTTGGTTATGGGAGTTCTGTGTGGGAAGTTTGATTCCATTCCATCATTGGTGGAGTTCAGTGTGCTCTTTGATTGCAGGTGAACTATAACCCCCAGCTGTTGAGCAAGACCTTTGTGTGTGTCTTTCTGCCATTCCTGCCCGGATATCTATGATATGTTCATCGAAATAAGCCCAGGTTTCACACTGAGTATATAAATACAGTACATTAAAAAACATATTAACTATATGTATTACTGTGTTAGAGTGTCATTTTGTGTCATTTTGGTTGGTGGTGTGCCCCAGGATTTTGTAAATGTAAAAAGTGTGCCGCGGCTTTAAAAAGGTTGGGAAACACTGCTCTAATCTACAGTTCTTGTGAAAGAAAGAGGCAAGTGTCTCTTCTTCCTCCTTTTTTCATCCTTTCATACCATATACTAACTTTTCCATTGGATTATTTCCCTCTTCCCCTTATTTCCCTCTTCTCCTTATCAACTGCATCTGAAATGGTTTCTCATTTCATTTTCCAACACTAGGTTTCATTTTCATTTATTTAAAAATATGTTTACAGTAGTTGTTTTTCATTCCTAAGGCCCTCAAGCCAAAGTACCAGAGATAAAAAAATGAGCAATTAAGATGAGTTCAATAACATTTCCAAAATAAGTTATTGACTTGTATTTAAACCATCAAATAATGAATGGAACCATAATCTGTTCCCTTCACAATGGAACCAAGTGGCCAAGCAGCTAATGTGTTCCAGAGATGAAATGCTACCATGGAAAAGGGACCATATCCAATCCCAGATCAGGACATTCCCTGTCACTGGCTATTGTCTATATCCCCCTTGGATGGATGTTTGCATTTGAAATGGCAGGAGTCGTATTCCAATGACGTGCCCAAATATAGCTATCAATATCTGCTTTAAAAACAAAACAAAACAAAACAAAAACCCAACAGATTACGAAAAAATCAGGTTCACTTGCCCAATATTATATACTAACAGAATGTTAAAAGAGAAGGAATGAAAGAGAGAGAAATTGAAATGTATTAGTGCAGTTAAGTTGAATGTGTTTTTATTTTGGTATAGGCTTTCATGGATATTGTTGGGGAATCTGAGCTGTTAGGCTCAGAATAACCCTCAGTTGGGGTGATTCCACCATAAATATATCAGAGTACCAGAAGTAAACTTAATAACCAGCAGAAACATACATGTGATGAGTTGGGATAAGCCTCTATTCCTTAGGATGGCAGAGTCAGAACTTTAGGTTCAAAAGTATTTATTACAGTAAAAGAAATACATTCTTGATAGAAAAGGTCTTGGAGCTGACTAACTTACTGAATCTCATCTTCTAAGGAGGTAAAAGGGTAAAGAGTCCATGCAGCTACATTTTGCCTCGAGAGAGGTAAAAATTGCACCCTCATAGGTAGAAAGAAAAGCAGAAGAGGAATGGCAAATGGCCGCATAGCCAGCCCAGGGCAAAAAAAAAACATTTTAAAAGGAAGTTCCCTCACAGAATTCCAATCAAAGGGGAGGAGACAGTGGCAACGAGGAAGAGTGAAGACAAAGCCCTTTTGGGAAACATGCATAGGAATGTGGGGCAAGGGGGGGGAGGGAGGAATCCCTCAGCCTAATTCAGGGGTGGGCAATTATTTTTTCCAAGGGGCCACACGAGAGCCAAAAAAATATTATGGAGGGTCGCACCTAAAGGCTGAACTACATTCTAATTTACATTATTTATTTATTTATTTACTATATATTACACATCATTAATATTAACATATTAATATATCAAGAAATATTCATATATTATTAGTATTAATATAATTATTATATTATAGTATATATATAGACATTATAATATATTGAAATTATATAATATAACATTGTTATATTATATTATTTATTATATTATTATAAAATTATTATAAAATTAAAGTAAATTAAATTCAAGAAGATAAAGTGCGAAGCAAGATGAAGGCAGACATCCTCAAGAGAGGAAGGATCCCAAGATGGAATGGCCCAATGGCCCCAGCCCAGAGGATGGCAAAGCGGACCCAGCCGCCGCCGCAGCAGAGGAGCACAGAGCAGCAGGCGATCGGAGGCTGCAGGCCTCTGCCCGCTCTCGTCCCCAACCGATCACCCTGCTATGGAGTGCCTGCCATCCCTGGAGGCGATCCAGGCCTGCAGGGGAGCAGTCGGCGATCTGAGATGGCTTATTCGACCTGGCGACCCGGAAGACGATCAAGTCTTCCGGGTCGCCAGGGTGATCAGCCCCCGCAGGTCGCCGAGTGCTCCCGCTGCAGGCCCGGATCACCTCCAGGGGTGTCAAGCACTCCAAAGCCGCCGCTCTTCCGGCCTGTCTGCCGACACAGGCCCTACAGAGGCCGCGATGGGATGGCGGCAGCGGCACCCCTTCCTCTTGGCCCCCCCCCCCGATGCCCTTCTCTCCGAGCCGGACAGAATCGGCTGCCGGGCCGCATGCGGCTGCCGGGCCGTAGGTTGGGTGCCCTTGGCCTAATTGTATTTGTAGTCAAGCTACTCATTGAGGTCTGGAAACTGGATGACACAAGAAATTTGTGCAGCCCAGGGATGAAACCCAAAAGATATAAACCCACTTCTTCAGATGCAGTACGGAGTTATATTATGGTCTCAGGTACAAACTATGTGTATAGTTGTGCGAGTGGGATAGAATGTAGTAGCATCCTTTGTGAGCAAAAAAGATTACTTTCAGTTTTTGATTTATAATTTTGTTTAAACTTTGATGCGTTTAAACTGTAGGGATCTGTCAGACTCTCGGCTTCAGATAATATAGTACAGTTGCACAGTTCAAATTGTTTTAATGAGCAGCGCTGGCTGTAGTTCTACCTCTTCCCCTATCATTTTCCCATTCATTGAAGGCTTCTCCAGGGCATTTTGAGAGGTAATCTTTAAGTTTCCATTTCTTCATGTTGAGGCAGCAAAGCTCAGATCAGCAGCTATAATAGTAATAATAATCAATATGTCGGTATGTTTGCCAATAAATATCAGATTGCACATTTCACAGGCACATATAAACATGACTGGTATGTGCATACTTGTTTGTGAAGGGATTTATACTACATTTGGAGTTCTCATCAAGTAAGGACAAGGAATAGAATTTGTATATTTGATGTACTTTTGTGCAACACAAGTACATCAATTTTCTTTTAAAAATAGCTATTAAAGGTATTGCATATAAACCAAAATCATCAGAGTTGGCAAGAGGAACGGGTTATTTATAACCAATTGTATGTTGCTACTTTAATGTGTGTTGAAAGCCAATAGAAATAAAACTGGATAGAAATAATAACTTTCAGTACTGAGTGCACTGACAGAGTAAACCTTGTGGATGCCAGCAGCCAGTGTTTGAGATTGGGGCATATTTTGGGCAGATGGAAGGAAGATTATTGGAGATGACGGAGTGTGATTAAGGCCCAGGGAAAGCTGCGCAGAAACTGGGGTCAAGGAAGGAGGTGAAATGGATGGGCTGAAAGAGAGAAGTAAGGGAATATCACCAGAAGAGACCAGCTGATTGCATGCGACAATCCTTTGGATTGAGATTAATATGAGAATCAGATGTAGGGGTTAAAACATCGGTTTCGTTCTATTTTAATGTTTGGATATTTGTGGATTTTAAATTGTATTGAAGTGTTTTTAATGTGAGATGTTTTGAGTCTCCTTTATGGGGAGAAAAGCGGGGTATAAACAATAACTGACTTGGCCACTGTGGTCCATGCCTTAGTTACCTTAGATTACTGCAATGCTCTCTATGTGGGGCTGCCTTTGAAGATGGCCCGGAAATTGCAATTGGTACAAGGGTTGGTGGCTAGGCTGCTAACTGGAACTTTCAGTATCTTGATATAGGGAGCAGACAACCTTCTATTAAAACAGCTCCACTGGTTGCCAATACGTTTCCGGTCCCAATTCAAGGTGCAGGTTATTACCTACAAAGCCCTACACGGTTTAGGTCCAGCCTATCTTCGCGATAGCTTCTTTCCCTACAAAGCTGCGTGAGCTCTAAGATCTGCTGGGGAGGCCCTTCTGTCGCTCCCATCTCCATCACAAGCGTGGTTGGTGGGGACAAGTGAGAGGGCCTTCTCAGTAGTGGCCCCTTGGCTCTGAAACTCTCTCCCTAGGGAGATTAGATTAGCGCCCACCCTGTCCACTTTCTGTAAAGACCTAGAAACATGGTTGTTGCAATGTGCCTTTGATTAATCGGTTCACTAAATGAATTGGCCCATCTAGCCATAACCTTATTCTCGACTCTTGCACGTTACTATTATCCCTACCCTGGAGTTGTACTGTACTAATCTGACTTGGCTCTTTCAGCCTTAACTTATTACCTGCCTCTCACACTTTGCCATCAGACCTTGTCCTGGCAGTTGTGTAGCACAAGCCTTCCCTTGCCTCTTAGTTTGGAAATGTCTATTATGTTCGGCTACTGGTTGTTGTATGTTGAACGATGTTTTAATTATATTTTTATGATGTTGTTATATGTATATTTACTGTTATATTTTAACTTTGTCTGACTGGGCTTGGTCCCCATGTAAGCTGGCCCGAGTCCCCCCGGGGAGATGTGGGCGGGATACAAAAATAAAATTATTATTATTATTATTATTAATGGCAAAAGGCCCAAAGCCAGAGTAGAATTCTTACTCTTATTCAGACTAACTAAAATGTCACCTTATTGCAAGCAAGTTTTTTTGGCAGAAGTTTTCTAGAGATTTCAGTGTTTTGTGTGAAATTGTAACTGTTCTTAATAAAAGCGTTACCCTACTGTGGCTTTATGTTTGCCACATATACGCATGCTGAGTCAGAGAAATGATAAGAGGGAAGGCTCCAGGGGTGTTTGAAAGAGGCTGGTGAGCCCTGAGTGGGAAGAGAAGCCAATATGGAGAAGTGCAGGTGAAAGATAGGGTATAGTTCAATTCAATACAATTCAAAAGGAAAATCTGGGAATGTGATTTAAAAAGAGCAATATTTAGCTTGAAGGTCGTGAGGAGGAGACAGTTGGAGATTATGCATAGGTTGTTGGTGCAATGTGCAAAGAAGATGATGCTACCAGATTGTTCTGTAATGTTGTGGGAGTAGTGGGAAAAGTCTCCTCTTGAGATTGTATAGCTGGAAACTAGACTTTTACAGGAACAGCTGCAGATACAAGATAAGAAAAGAAACACTAGATGGTTGAGGTGAGAGATGTTGGAACTGGTTAGAATCCATGCTTTGCATCAAGAAATGACCCCTTGATCTTAGCCAACAATTCTGAGAGCTGGGAACTGTTTCATTTCTGCAGATAATATTTGGTTCTGGAGGGTCTTAGGGGCAGGTCTCGCTTACAGGGTTTTGTTTTCATGGTGCTGCTGCTTCATTCAATGTTCAAAAGCTATGTTTTGTGTCTTAAAAACAAGTAAACCTGAGGACAGTGCCTGGTGATCTTTCCTAAATTTTTTCTTTCCTATATTAGGAAAGATGAAGAATTGTTAGTCCAGAGTCTTCATAGGTAAATCAGTTCAAATGGGAGCTCCCTTTCATGTGCACATCCGACAGCTTTCCTCTTCTTTAAACCAGTGTTTCTCAACCAGTGTGCCGTGGCACACTAGTGTGCTGTGAGCGATCATCAGGTGTGCCGCGAGAAAAGCTCTCTGCCCCCTTCCTTCCCCCCTCCTCCTGCCGAACTCCTGCTGCTTGGGGGGGAGGAGGAAGGGCCGGGTGGCCGTTTCCCCAGCCAGCCTCCAATCCGCCATGACTCCCACCATGACTCTCGCCCCTCGCTCGCTGAAGCCGTGCGGAGGAGGACCCCCGCCCACTGAAGCCCGTCCACCGCTCATGCTCCTCCTCTGTGGGAGAGCTGAAGCCGGGGGAGGGGGCAGGGCATGGTGCCCCCCCCCCCCCCGGCTTCAGCGCTCACACAGCTTTGCCAGCCTTGAGGGGGCAGTGCCAAGCCAGCAGTGGCAGAGCCAGCACAATGCGGGCGTGGCACTGCCCCTCAAGGCTGGCGGCTGTGGGAGAACTGAAGCCGGGAGGGGCGGGCATGGCACGGCCTGGCTCCTCCCCTCCCCGGCTTCGCACTGCTCCCAGCAGGCCACCATCCCCAGCCATTGTTTACAGTGTTAGAGTGTCATTTTGTGTCATTTTGGTTGGTGGTGTGCCCCCGGATTTTTTTAATGTTAAAAGTGTTCCACAGCTCAAAAAAGGTTGGGAAACACTGCTTTAAACATATCCTGCTGGATTACATTATGTAACACAGTGGTTCCCAACCTTTTTTTGACCAGGGACCACTTTGACCAGCAACCACTCTCCAACATTAGTATCAAAAGGGTTACAAATCCGTTTTTGGCCAGCTTTAGATTTGGTTTGGTTATTTGGGGTGCTGATTCAGAAAATTGCATTGGATAGACCACATCAGCTCTAGTTTCCGATACAGAACATATGCCATCCAGTAGTCGCCATCTGCTTACTCACAGAAAACAATATTTGATAAGCCTCGGCACTTGACCAGGGACCACTTTGACCAGGAACCACTTGACCAAGAAGGTTCCCGGAGACCAGTTGCTCTTGTTGCAGCAGTGTAGTAACGGTGAGGCTGTGGATCATATTTTAGTTCATGTGGACCACTGGTGTTCCAAGTTGGTTCGTAGAGGGAGATACATTTGGACAGGTAAGCTGGACCAGAACCGTTTAGGGCTTTATAGGCTAAAACCAGCACTTTGAATTGTGCTCGGTAGCAGACTGGCAGCCAGCGGAGATGACGTAGCAGGGGGTTGTGTGCTCCCTGTACACCACTCCAGTGAGAAATCAGGCTGTGGTTCGTTGGACCACTTGAAGCTTCCGAACATCTTTCGGCAACCCCATGTAGAGCACGTTGCAGTAATCTATTCTTGATGTAAAAAGAGTGTGGACCACAATGTCTGGAGACCCAAGGAAGGGTCTCCGGATGACTCCTAGTGGTGCTGGACGATGGCGTGCCTTGGATGTGCTCCCAGAGGCATGCTGGGAGCAGTAGTCCCCTGACTCCTACTGCTCCCAGCATGCCTCTGGGAGCACATCCAAGGCACGCTGCCCAGTGCTGCTAGGAGTCGGTGTCAGGAGGCACTTCCTTGGGCCTAGGCAAGCCTTCGGAGGAGGTAAGCGGCGAGGGTGGAGGAGGTCCTTGAATGGAGAGTGGCGGAGGTCTCAGGGAAAGCCAAGCGGGCCATCACCCCCACCTGGTTTCTAACTAACTAACTAATTTTATTATTTATGAGTCGCCCTCCACAAATGTGCTCCGGGCGACTGTCACGATGCAAGTCCTAGGCCGGCCCCGTAATCACACACACAGAGACAATAATCAGCTAACTATTTTATTGAAGAATAAAAACAGTTGAAAAGGTAATTGTCCATAAAAATATCACGTAATCCAAAAGTAAAGGTATAGTCCAAAGGCAAACTTGGCAGTATATCCAAAAACTTGGCAAGGTTCCGCTTAACTAGTGGATCAGGAACAAAGCAAGGTTACAAGGTAAAACTCCTCTTGGCAGGCCACTAGCCCCAAACTTAGCTACGTGGTCTTGGCTTCGCTACACATCTGTATAGGTAAGACGTGGCCGAAGTACTGAGGATCTTTTCCCACGGATCCTATACTTAATCCCCTTGGCGAGGCCCCCGACGCTCTAGGCTTCTCCTCCTCCAATCTGTGCTGCGAGCCCTCGGTCGGTCTAGGCTGTGGAACCAACCCCTCCTGCTCGCCTCAATGCTCCGTCTCCTATCAAAGGTTCAACCTTGCCTCCCAGCACCTGCTTCCCTATCTTCGTGAGAGTCAAACTCCCCATCTGCTTCCCGGGCCTCTCCTTCGGTTGTTTCCCACATCCTCTCTTGCGAGCCTCGCCCCCCCGGCCGTTCGTAATCTTCACTATCAGTGCTTTCGAATTCCAACTGGCCTTCCTGCTGTTCGTAAGGGTCAGGCCATCCGTCATCCCAGGCTAGGCTTTCTGTGGGAGAAGAATGCCCAGCTGTCTCAAACTCCCCTTCTTCTAGCCCCTCCAAATCCTCTTCCGAATCAACTGGCTCTAATGCTAGTGGGACCCCCGGTGCTGTCCCCTGCCCCCCAGGCACAAACGAGAACTGGTGTGCTACAGTGACTTACACAGTTAGACATCAACAATACTAAAATATTAAAATTTTAAAATATTAAAATGTTAAAATATGGGAATAGACAGGTTCCAGGTCACTGATTGTCACTTATGCATATGCTCTTCTAAATAGCCATGTCTTAAGTGCCGCCAGAAATGAAGGCAGGTCGAAGATGGCTCTTTGGTCTGGCGGCAGAGAGTTCCACAGGACAGAGGCCACAACGGAAAAAGATATCTGTCTTGTGGACTCTAAATGAGCCTCTCTCAGACCCGGGACACAGAGAAGGTTCTCGTAGGCTGGCCGTGGTGCTCTCGGATGGATAGATGGTATCAGACGGTCTTTTAGGTATGTAGGACCCTGGCCCCGCAAGGCCTTAAGTGTCAGGGTCAGGGCCTTATAAAGGACTCTGTACTCGACCGGCAGCCAGTGTAAATGCTGTAAGGATGGCGTTATGTGACACCTCATGGGTGTTTTCGTGAGGAGCCTGGCGGCAGCGTTCTAGATCATTCTGGAGCTTGCGAGTTACTGACCGAGGTAGACCCACGTATAAAGCGTTGCAATAGTCCAGGCTTGATGTAACCGTGGAAACCATTTCTGTGGAAATGCGGGTTGCTGCTACTCCTCCCCATGCCCGCCCTCCCTCCTCCTCCTCCCTCCCTCCTCAAGCCACGCCACTAAGGGCGATTTTATTTTTTTCTTTAACTTATTATTTTAATTTATACCCGGTGTATGGGTATAAATTAGACGACTCCCACATTTTCGTAAGATTTTCCATGCATAAAAAGTTGTCTAGTATGCCAGAATATGTGATATTTTAGTTATGTTTGGATTCTTACTATACATTTTGTAAAGGTTTATGATTCCTCTGGTGGTGGAGAGTAACGTCGTTTTGAAATTTTAATGAAATTATCTTTTGAGATTAGTCCAATTTTGCTTCCCTGACGTTTGTCCCATAATCCCTGTTGGTTGACATTTTGCTAATGAGTAAGACCAGAGCTGATTGTGCTTGCCTTTCTTCCTTCGAATACCATTAACATTTTTTACTCTGTAATTGTGCTTTCTTGTGAAGAAGCAAAATGTGGATTTGCTGTCTTTCTGGCAAAGAACAGTTACAAGGGTCAAGAACATCCAGGCTTTTAGGATAGAAAAAAAGATTTCTGCAGTATTCAATCTTTTGGCTCATTTTCTTGTTGTTGGTTTCTTTTTTGTTCATTTTAGCAAACAGTACTGGAATAAAATCCCGTTGATTGATTGTAATGAACTGGGTTAGAAGGCTTCAGGGCCCATAGATGCATCGAGCTCAGTTTTCATCAGAGATATCAGTATGAAAATGTATATAAACCACAAATATATTGAGGGAAAGTACAGAGTGTTTTAAGAAGATCAGAAAATGTCCATCTAGATCAGAGCTTACCAAACTTTTCACATTGATGACATGTTTTTTAGGCATGCATCCTTTTGCAATATGGTAATTTAGTTTTACTAGCAACCAGAGGTTAAACCAACTCCTTAGAAGAATTTCATTAAATTTAGTATATACGATAATTATATGTATGAGTTTGGATCATGTGATTTTAATGTTTATATTAGGTGGTTTAAATGTTTATGTCCTCGTGTCTAAATGTTGTTTTATTTTATGTTTAATTGTATTATCAGTTTTAATGCATAGTTATATGTTTTGTTTAGATTTATAATTTGGTTTTATGTGTATGTGAGGCATTGAATTTTGCCATTATTTGTTGTAAACCACTTTGAGCCCCCATAGGGTAGATAAATACAGTAAATAAATTATATCTATATCTAAATATATTTACACATCCATGCATACACACATGGTATATAAGAGTCATATAATATTTACTTTGCACTACAGTTGGTTCTTGTGTTGTTTCCTTTAGAGCCACTCCGTGTGGTTCGTCACAAACATTGTCAACAGATTTTTTTGTAGTTGGAAACATACCCATTCTAGTGGTAATTACTGCAACTCAATCAACAAATGATGCAAATGATAAAAGTTGTAACAGTCCCTACCCTTGAACAGCAACAGCACCCTACTTCTCTAAGGATTGATCTCTGGAGGTTTTTAAATGGAGGCTGGATAACCATTCATTGGTGTTTTGTGTGTGTCTTCCTTTGTGGCAGATGGGGATTAGACTTTATGCCCTTTCAGGGTCTCTTCCAACTCTGGTGAAGTATAGACTCCCTAGGAGTCCAGTGGAGTCTCCTACTCTGGAGGTTTTTGAACAGAAGCTAGATGGCCATCCAGAGGTGCTTTCACTGTGCCGTCCTGCCTGGGGATTGGGTTGGATGCCCTTTAGAGGTCTTGAAGTCTCTTTCTCTGGAGGTTTTTAAACTGAGGCTAGATGACTGTGTCTTCCTGTCAGGCAGCCTTTGTTTGTGGGGACAAGAAATGGGGTGTGTGTGTGGGTGTATTTTTCATGCGACACCACTGTATAGGCAATACACTTGTCCCAACACAGTTTGGAAGGCTGTGATCTAGATGTCACCAGGAAAACCCATGATAGTTTTTCCATAAGTTGAAAACAAAGGCATACAACATCAGAATATATGATTGTGCCATTATTAGCATTAAAAGCGCTAAGTCAGTGGTTCCCAACCTGTGATCTGTGAACCACCAGTGATCCACAAGAACAAAAATATGGTCCGCAACCTCACCATTACTACACCATTGTCTCGAAACCACACGGTAACGGGAGCAACTAATCTTGCGAAACCCTCTTATGGTGCAGAGGCAACAAGGATGTCGGGAAGGGAGAAGCAGACTACCCACAAAAGATTATTACTACCACATCAGCTCTAGATTGTTAAATATGGTTTTCTGTGGGCGAGCAGATGGTGACTATTGGATGGCATATGTTCTGTATCAGAAACTAGAGCTGTTGTGGTCTATCCAATGCAATTTTCTGAATCACTACACTAAATAACCAAACCGAATCTAAAGTTGACCACAAACTTATTCGTAGCCCTTTTGGTACTAATATTGGAGAGTGGTCCCTGGTGAAGTGGTCCCTGGTCAAAGCGGTCCCTGGTCAAGTGGCCCCTGGTCAAAAAAAATGGTTGCGAACCACTTTTCAGTGATAGTTCACTGCCTTCTATCCTGTTTGGTAGATGCTACTTCTGTGGCTTGAAAACCTACATATATTAATATGAACAGGACAACATTTCTTCGTCATAGAGGTTCTTACTACGTTTGGGAGGGAGGCAATGCAGCAGTTCTTCGTTCTGCCATAAACTCTTTTGCTGAACTTTGAGGTGCATCCCCACTTGAGTGTTTAAATCTTAGCGATTTTCTTTTCTTTAA
The DNA here is from genome assembly GCA_030556195.1 of Anolis apletophallus. Taxonomy (NCBI): domain Eukaryota; kingdom Metazoa; phylum Chordata; class Lepidosauria; order Squamata; family Anolidae; genus Anolis; species Anolis apletophallus. The sequence goes on from JARBWK010000015.1 coordinate 11,209,327, forward strand.
AAAGGTGTGTATGCGAGTAAGAGGAAAACAGTAATATACTGAAAGAGGTATACTATTGACCATTACAAAGGTGCCTGGATGCTGAATATTGGATAACAAGGCTGGATTGAAATCATGATGTGCTGTTCCCCTGAAACACGTTTTTCACATCTGCTGGAGGAGGTGGGCGTTTGGCAAGGGAGGCTAAGAAATGTATAATTCAGGTGCCTGCAAGTGTTTTTTCTTTTTCAGACAAAGGCCACCTATACCTTCTCTTTTTTCCTGGCTCTAGATGCCTCGCTCACAGGCTTACCAGTCGTCTTATGCAGTAGATGTTTTTTCTCTGTGTGAAAACTGGATCAGATCTCTGTAGGCTAGCATTTTCAAGTGTTTTGCACTTGTTTCAAAGCTGTCATTAGCATTGCTGTAATGGTGATAACCTGTTGTGCTTTCAGTTCAAATCAAGATGTATTTTTCGTACTGCAAGTAGCTGAAGTCTACACTGTCATCTAATCCAGTTCAAAGCAGATAATCTGAATTATAAGGTAGTGTGGATGGGGGCCTTAGTAGACTGAAAATTTCTAAAATAATAATAATAATAATACTGTTTATTTCTATTCCGCTCTTCTCACCCCGAAGGGGACTCAGTGCGGATTACAATACACATACGACAGACAGTCCCTGTCGGAAAGACATACAATTACACATAGACAAATACAGTGCAGTTTTTAGAAGGACTTCTTCTTTCCTGGCTGCGTCATACAGGTGGGGCGTCATCGGGTGTGAATGCTCCATTACATCATTGTGGTTATGTCCCTGCGTCATTGCGCCTTCACGTCTGGGGGTGCTGTTGTTCCATCCTCATGACAGGAGCCTCTTGTTTCCACCACTTCCGCCTCTCCCTTCTCCGTCAGCCTATTTCAGACAAGTCTGTGCAAAAGTCCTTCCCCACTTTTATGGTCCCCAATTTGTTGTTAATTCACAGCTGGGCTGTTGAACTGCTTGGGTAAACACTAGACAGGGCTCACAGCTGGCGTCTAACTCAGCCCGGGATTCGATCCTGCAATCTTCAGATCTTCAGATTGCCAGCACAGCTGTTGTTACCACTGTGCTATCTCTCCGGCCCCAGTGTCTCTAGACCAGTGTTTTTCAACCTTTTTAGAGCCGCGGCACATTTTTTACATTTACAAAATCCTGGGGCACACCACCAACCAAAATGACAAAAAATGACACTCTAACACAGTAATACAGTACATATAGTTAATATGTATTTAAATGTATTTATACACTCAGTGTGAAACCTGGGCCTGTTTCGATGAACACAACATAGATATCCTGGCAGGAATGGCAGAAAGACACAAACTTCCCACACAGAAAATCCCATAACCAAGAGAAAATGCTATAAGAGTTTGGTGGGCATTGACCTTGAGTTTTGGAGTTGTAGTTCACCTATATCCAGAGAGCACTGTGGACTCAAACAATGTTGGATCAGGACCAAACTTGGCATGAATACTCAATATGCCCAAATGTGAACACATATGGAGTTGGGGGAAAATAGACATTGACATTTGGGAGTTACAGTTTCTGGAATTTATAGTTAACACACAATCAAAGAGCATCCTGAACTCTTGCAACAATGGAATTGAACCAAACTTGGTATATTGAACTCGCATTACCAACAGAAAGTACTGAAAGGGTTTGCTTGGGAATTGACCTTGAGTTTGGAATTTGTAGTTCACCTACACCCAGAGAGCACTGTGGATTCAAACAATGTTATGTTATGTTGTTTGTTTTCTATCCAGAATCACAATGTTGGAAGGAGGCTCACCACCTTAAGGTCCCTAAAACAGGCATGGGAAAACTTCGACCCTCTGAGTGCTTTGGACTTCAACTCCCACCATTCCTAACAGCCTGAGGCCCTTTCCTGGTTAAGTGGCTGAGTGGTAATAAGGAAAAGAGCCTGAGGCTGCTAGGAATGGTGGGAGTTGGAGTCTAAAACACCTGGAAGGTCCAAGTTTGCCCATGCCAGCTTTCGACAGAGACTTCTTCCTCCCCCTTCGCTCCCTTTCTTCCCCCTCCTGCCGAACACTTACTTTTTCTTCTACACTGCCGCTTCTGCCGCCATTTTGATCCGAGGGAGCAGCATGAGCGTGTTCAGGAGGGGAGGGGAGAGGGAGGAAGTCGTGAATCGTGCGGGCGCTACTGCGCAGACTCACCCCAGAGCAAAGCGAGGCAAAGCAGAGCGAGGCTGGGAAGAAGGGAGCCCGAATGGAGAAGTAAAAGTGTTCGGCAGGAGGGGGAAGAAAGGGTATTGGAGGTTCCAATTCCCCACAGCACACCGGATGATAGCTCACGGCACACTAGTGTGCCACGGCACACTGATTGGGAAACACTGTTCTAGATTAAGTGAAGGAACAATGTAATGCAAATGCACAAAGTTTTATAATTAATTGTAAATAGATGAAAGAAAAATTCTAACTATGCCAAGGTTTTTTGCAACAAAGGTATATTCCATATTTGGCAAAGGAAATAAAATATAGGTACAGTGCCACCACACTGGGAATATTATGTAGCGTACTGGAGAAGGTGCAGCAAAGGCTCGCCAAAATTACGGAGTAGCCGGAGCAACTGCTCTGTGAAAAAGCTTTGCAGGATTTTTCAGCCTCAGGGGAGAAAATGGGAGAAGATAGAAGTGTATAAAATTATTCATGATGTGAAATTAAAAGATAAAGGGAGATTTTAATTTTATTTCATTTTAGATTGTAAGCCTGAGGGCAGGGAACTGTCAAATTAACCATCGTAAACCACTCATGGAAAATATCATGCACACTGATGGTTCTTTTACAGATACTTGATGATAGTAGTAGTACTCATTTCCTGTCTTATATTAGAATTGTGGGAGAGTCAGGTCAAAGAAATTAGCTCTTCAGCCAGGACATAATCAAATGATGGGATATATTGTCATTTGTTTTAATGATAGCCACCAACTTGAATGGGTTTCAAGACAGGGAAGATAAGATTGTCTTCATATAATCATAGAGTTGGAAGAGGCCGCAGGGGCCAACTAGTCCAACCTTCCCTGCATGCAGGAAATGCACAATCAAAGTACCCCTGACAGATGGCCATCCAGCCTCTGTTAAAAGCTTCCAAGGAAAGAGCTTCTACCTCATTCAGAGGCAGAGAGTTCTACTGTTGAACAACTCTTACAGTTCTTAATGTTCACGTGAAATCTCCTTTCGTATAATTTGAACCCTCCTAGTCCTAGTCCAGGGCAGCAGAAAACAAGCCTGCTCCCTCTTCCTTATGGCATCCTTTCACATATTTATACATAGCTATCATGTCTCCTCTTAACCTTCTCTTCTGCAGGCTAAACATGCCCAGTTCTTTAAGGCTGTCCTCATAGGGCTTGTTCTCCAGACCCTTGATCGTTTTAGTCGCCCTCCGCTGGAATTGGACACAGTATTCCAGATAAGGTGTAACCAAAGCAGAATATAGAGACACCAGACTTCCCTCGATCTAGACCAGGGGTGGGCAGTTACCGGCCCTACAGGTGTTTTGGACTTCATGTGTGTATGCATGGATGTATTTACCAGCTGTTAGGATTTCTGGGAGTTGAAGTCCAAAACACCTGGAACGCCGGTAATTGCCCACCCCTGATCTAGACACTAGATTCCTTTTGATGCAGCTCAAAATCCCTTTGGCGTTTTTAGCTGCTGCACCACACTGTTGGCTCATGTTCAACTTGTTGTCCACGAAGACTCCCAAGATCTTTCTCACATGGACTATTGTCAAGCCAGGCATGACCCATCCAGTATCTTTGCATTTCATTTTTTTCTGCCTAAGTGCAGTATCTTACATTTGACCTTGTAGAAGTACATTTTGTTATTTTGGCCAATCAGATTTCTAACCTGTTAAGGATATTTTGAATTCTGATCCTGTCCTCTGGAGCGTTGGCTATCCCTCCTAATTTGGTGTTATCTGCAAACTTGATAAACATTCCCTCTAAACTTTCATCCAAGTCATTAATAAATATATTGAATAGTTATGGACGCAGGACCAAACCCTCTTAATGGCATTCCACTAGTCACTTCTTTCCAGGATGAAGTGGAACCATTGGTGAGAACCCTTTGGGTTTGACCGCTTAACCCAGTGTTTCCCAACCAGTGTGCCGGGGCACACTAGTGTGCCGTGAGCGATCATCAGGTGTGCCATGGGAAATTGTAACCTCCAGGAAGGGGGGGGGGGTCTAGTGTGTTGAAGTATAAAAACCCTAAGAAACCTACCTCGATAAAAGCACAAAATTACACACACACCCTCCCCACCCGTTGTCTACGTGGTCTCTCCCTCTCCATGCATTGGGAAGACCGCCTCCCTTTCCCCAAGTAGAGACCTCCTCTTGCCTCCTGGGGGTTCTGTGTCGGAAGTTTGGCCCAGTTCTATAATTGGTGGGGTTCAGAATGCTCTTTGATTGTAGGGGAACTATAAATCCCAGCAACTACATCTCCCAAATGTCAAGGTCTATTTCCCCTGAACTCCATCTGCGTTCATATTTGGGCATATTGAGTATTCATGCCAAGTTTGGTCCTGATCCAACATTGTTTGAGTCCACAGTGCTCTCTGGATATAGGTGAACTACAACTCCAAAACTCAAAGTCTATGCCCACCAAACTCTTATAACATTTTCTCTTGGTTATGGGAGTTCTGTGTGGGAAGTTTGTGTCTTTCTGCCATTCCTCCCAGGATATCTATGTTGAGTTCATCGAAACAGGTCCAGGTTTCACACTGAGTATATAAATTATTTATTTATTTTATTTTTATTATTCGGGCTTCTATGCCGCCGACTCCCTGAGGCTCGCGGCGGCTTACAGGAGCCGAAGGGCACAGTAAAATACAAGGCAATAAAACAGTTAAAAACAATTAAAAACAACAGCGGTACAGCAAACAATAGCACAGGTCAACAGTGAGCAGCACATCGTCCTAGGACGAACAAACAGATGGCGGGGCATGGGCAGGACTTACTCGCCAAAGGCCTGCTTAAACAGGTATGTTTTACAAGCCCGTCTAAACGGGAGCAAGTCCTTCATAGCCCGAGTTCTGGCCGGGAGGGCATTCCACAGCGTAGGCGCTATGACAGAGAACGCCCTCCGGCGGGTAGATGTCAATCTTGCAAGTTTCGCCGAAGGTATCTCCAGGAGGTTGGAGTCCTCGGACCGAAGTGATCTCGAAGGGCAGTATGGGGTGAGACGGTCCCTCAGATACGCTGGCCCCAGGCCGTGCAAGGCCTTAAAGGTGAGAACCAACACTTTGAAGGTGATCCGGTGCTCAATTGGCAGCCAGTGCAGATCCTGCAAAACAGGTGTTATGTGGCCGCCTGGTGGCGTGCCAGACAGGAGCCGGGCGGCAGTGTTCTGCACTAGCTTGAGCTTCCGGGTCACCGACAGAGGAAGGCCAACGTAGAGCGCGTTGCAGTAATCCAGCCTTGAGATGACCGTGGCTTGGATCACCGTGGCCAGGTCGTTCATTTAAAAAACATATTAACTATATGTATTACTGTGTTAGAATGTCATTTTGTGTCATTTTGGTTGGTGGTGTGCCCCAGAATTTTACAAATGTAAAAAGTGTGCCGTGGCTCAAAAAAGGTTGGAAAACACTGACGTAACCAATTACACCAATTACAGTAATACCAAATAGTTGCATTGCCTAGTCCACATTTGACTAGTAATTGTGAACTTGTTGAAGGTCTTACTGAAATATACTTATGCTACTCTCACAGCATTCCCTGCATCTTCCAAGCTTGTAACTATTGAAGAAGAAAAAAGATTAGTCTGGCCTGACTTGTTTTTGGGAGACATTTGAGGACATTTTTCTGGAGCTGGAGGATGGGGAGCTTGTAATGTGTTTTGTATGCTCTCCAATTCATATCCTTGTGGATTGCTTCGCCACTGTGGTGGTCATCACCTGTAGTCTTCTGCCTCCCATCCCTTCTGCTGTGTGTTTTCCTTGTTCTGGGGTTGCCCCCCACCCCACTTGCTTCCAGCGCCATCCTTTTCTTTGTCTTTCCATCTGCCTTCCTCATCCTTCATGTTGGCTCACATCCTCTATTTGCTTCCTCTCTTCTCGTTCAGAGCATCTGTGAATGTCTTTGGCGGAAGTTTGTCCTCAGGCTTGCTGACTGCTACCAGGGTGTTGTAGCTCTGTTGCATTGCTAAGGGAAAAAGCTCATTTTTCTAGTGACCAACCATCCCTGCTGAATTCTTATCCTTTGCAAGACAAAATAGATAATTTGTCTGGACTATTTCTTTCTGGTTGAGAACATGTCTTCTTCCGCTAAAATGTTTTGCCCAGCCTTTGCTTGCTTCTTTTTCCTATCTTCTCTACATCATCAGTGTATTACTTTTGAATATTTTAAAATGATCACACTGCACTCAAACATTAGCCTTTCTGGTCCTCACTTCCTTTTTTACTTTAATCAGTATTTACTGCCCCGAATAGCTCCACACATTTCTCAGATCAGCCTTTAAGGCAGGCCTGGGCAAACTTTGGCCCTCCAGGTGTTTTGGACATCAACTCCCACAATTCCTAACAGCTTCAGGCCCTTTCCTTTTGCCCCTCAGCCGCTTAAGCGGCTGAGGGGCAAAAGGAAAGGGCCTGAAGCTGTTAGGAATTGTGGGAGTTGAAATCCAAAACACCCGGAGGGCCAAAGTTTGCCCAGGCCTGCTTTAAGGCCTGCTCCATTGAAGTTAACACGTTAGACAAAGTAGAAGTCATTTCTTATTTCAGCTACTGTTCTAGGCAAAGTAGATATGATAAAAACAAATACAACCCAAGCTTCGACATCTTCAAGTGCCCAATTAACCTGTTTTGTTAGGATTTGCTAATTTGGGGATTCAGACAACTTACGTCTAAATTTCTCATTGACCTATTGTACTATTTATTTATTTGTCATTCATTTGTCACGTTTCTATACCGCCCCTCTCAGCCCGAAGGCGACTCGGGACGGTTTACACAGGCAGTCTCTGCCCTCAATACAACACAGCAACAAGTCAACCCCCCCCCCAGAAAAAAAACATATAATAACAATTTAACCATTAAAAACATACAATTGCAGCCTCAGCGTCATGTTGAAATCAGTTTCCATCACATTGTCGTCATTCCTTATATCCAATTAAGCCTTATATTTCATCAACAAATGCCTGCTCAAATAGTTCCCAACCTACTAGTAGTTCCCAACCTTTTTTTTTTAACCAGGGACCACTCTCCAACATTAGTACCAAAAGGGTTACGAATCAGTTTTTGGTCAACTTTTGATTTGGGGTGCTGATTCAGAAAATTGCATTGGATAGACCAGCGTTTCCCAACCACTGTGCCGCGGCACACTAGTGTGCCGTTAGCGATCACCCGGTGTGCCGCGGAAAAACCTCTCTTCCCCCCTTTCTTCCCCCTCCTGCCAAACTCCTGCTGCTTGTAGAGGGAGGAGGAGGTGGAAGGGCCGGGGGGCGGCGGCGAAGAAGGGGCTGGGGCGCCGCCTCCTTCGGCCGTTTTTATGTTTATGTGTGCCAACTATTACTACATTTGGCATTGGCTGGACATGATAGCCTTTCTAGTGACTGCGTAACAACTCTCCAGTTATACACAAGGGACTCGTCTAATGCCCACCTGGAATGATACAGGAGCATATATATTGAAGGTGGAAGCCTCATTATTGTTCCATGAGGTGTATTGATGCATAAGAACAGTACTTTAAAGCTATATGGACACATTTTTTCTAAACACAGAGAGAAACTGACAGCTGTTGAGCAAGACCTTCGTGTGTGTCTTTCTGCCATTCCTGCCAGGATATCTATGTTGTGTTCATCGAAACAGGCCCAGGTTTCACACTGAGGGTATAAGTACATTTAAAAACATATTAACTATATGTATTACTGTGCTAGAGTGTCGTTTTGTGTCATTTTGGTTGGTGGTGTGCCCCAGGATTTTGTAAATGTAAAAAGTGTGCCACGGCTCAAAAAAGGTTGGGAAACACTGGGATAGACCACATCAGCTCTAGTTTCTGATACAGAAGATATGCCATCCGGTAGTCACCATCTGCTCACTCACAGAAAACCATATTTAATAAGCCTTGGCACTGTAAAAAGGGTTTTGTGAGTCCACTTGCTGTTATCACAACAATCTAGTAATAGTGAGGCTGCGGACCATATTTTAACTCTTGCAGACTACTATTGGTCCACGGACCACAGGTTGGGAACCACTGTACTATACCCTAGTCATGGTGACTACCGAAATGTTATTCTCTGAGTTGCATAAAGGGAAATTGGGCCGAAGATTGATTGTAAAATTGCAAATGAAGAATTAATCTGAGAATTTTCTCACAACTCCCTGGAAGCATGCCATTTGGGGGCATTGAATTGCCTATTGTCATGATTCTGGCAAGCTATTTTTATTCTCCCCGCAGACACGTCATAGTATACACTGGGATAGTCTGTAACACTCATTATTTTTCTCCAATTATATGTCTTTAAATGAAGATAACAAATAGCGGAGTCAAACAGCTCCCATTTGCATGGCTAAGTACAGCAAGAGTAATAAAGATTGAAAACGTTGGCAGAGAGGGCTTGATTTTTCTGTGACTAAAATAAAGATGGCTATTATACCCTGTAAGCTTATTTAATACCCAAAAATAACAATAGACTTGTGACAGTAAATCTCCAACATCTTTCATTTGATGTCGAATGCAGGCAGGCATCTTTGAATTGAGGGGTCTTGGGTAGGAAAGTGTTCCATACAAATTGCAGTTTGTAGTATTGCCAGAACCTGGGTGACCCTTTAATTTGGAACCAGGTTGAAAGCATTAGCTGTACCAGAGATGTTGTTACAAAAGATAGCTGTGTTCCTTGAGGTGAGCTGATGACCCCCCCCCTTCCCCCCAGTTTTTACTTTTCCGAAAATCTGAAAAAATTGAAAATACATGGCTTTTCAGTTAAACATTTGTTCACATAACCCTAGCAGGATCCCCGAACTTCATAATGATTTCTGATCGCAACTTGAGGTGGGAAAGAAATTTCTTGTTCCATCAAAAATTGAATTGTGTCAAATATATCGCACCTGCAACATGATGATTCAGCCTTCTTCCCTTAAATAAGATACCCAGAAGTGGACACATGATTCCAGATGAGGCCTGACTAGTGTAGGATTATTTTAAGTGATTGTATTGGCTCTATCCCGCTCTGTCAATATAGGAAAGGTAAGTAATGAAAGAAATGAATGAAGAAGTGGCGAAAGATCAGTGTAAGTCTGCTGCAAGGCTTGCTGTCTCTCCCAGGAGTTTTCTTAGGAGGCAACCAGTACAAGCACTGAACAGATTGGCCTGTTCTGTTCCAGTCTCTGTGATTTTGGGCACACGTCGAGGTTTCACAGACAGAAGATACTGCGTCCTTTAGGAGGGAAAAATCTGTTTCTTATCCCATATTTTTCTTCCCTTATTTTCTGCATACATAATCAGAAAGAAGCAGCCATTCATTACAAGGAACAGCATCCTCCTTAAAATGAAGGATATTTTGCCTATGACATTATACTCTATCGGGTTTCCTGGTGGCGCAGCCGGTTAAACCACCGAGCTGCTGAAATTCCTGACCAAAAGGGTGAGCTCCTGCAGTTAGCCCCAGCTTCTGCCAACATAGCAGTCCAAAAACATTTAAATGCGAGTAGATCAATAGGTACTGTTTATGCGGGAAGGTAACGGCGCTCCATGGAGTCATGCTGGCCATATGACCTTGGAAGTGTTTATGGACAATGCCGGCTCTTCAGCCTAGAAATAGAGATGAGCACTATCCCGCAGAGTTGGACACGACTAGACTTAATATCAAGGGGAAACCTTTACCTTTACTATCATACCCTATTGTATATGTATTATTTCAGAGAAACTTCACAGTATCCCAGGTTTTATAAAAATTTGGTAACACTTTAAAGGGGTGGAATTAAACAGACCTCTGCAGAGTCTAGGGATGTTTTGCCGACCAAACCCCACTCATCTTTAATAGCAGATGAACGTCCTTCCATCCCTGTTCCAGTGATCTCAGAAGCATAGAAGAAGAGCGCCATCATGACTAGACCCAAAAGCCTATTCTCTATCAACTATGGGGATTGCAATTGATCAGGTCCTCAAACTATGTCCCGCAGCCCAGATACGGCCCACCAAAGTCCTTTCCTTGGCCCTAAACTTTAGACTGAAATGACTTGAAGGCACATAACCACAACAGTCCTAAATAACCTGACTCTTGTCAGCCAAAAGCAGGCCCATGCTTTCCATTGAAATTCTGGCACGCTTACATTGATCTCTTTGTTTCCATTTTAAATACTTTATTGTTCTTATATATATATATATACATACACACACACACACACACTAGCTGTACCTGACACGCGTTGCTGTGCCCTATTTTGGAGATGCAAGGAAGTCGGAGTATGTAAGGGTTGGAGTTGTTGTTAGTTATGGTGTTGTTGGGGTCATGGCTGTGTTGTTGTGGGTTGTTTTGGTGGGTGGGATGTTGGAGTCCTGTGGAGTTGTTGTTGTGTGGTGTTGCTGGCGTTCTGCATAGCTTGTGGATATACAATGTTTTTTGTCTTTCCGTCTGCTGTGTTGATGTAGAGGTTGATGCGTGTGTGGGTGGGGTACTTTGGAAGTGAGTGGAGGTACTTGAAATCCCATTATCCATGGTGTGTCCTCCTGTAATCTGTAGTCGGATGGAGTGTGGGTCATGGGGTGCATTGTTTGCCAAGTTTGGTCTTTATCGGTCTTGGTTCTTGGACACAGTGGTCTGTGGGAAATGATGGGTTTTGAAGTACTACAAATCCCATTATCCATGGAGGTAGTTCAAGTCCCATAATCCATGGTCCACCCTCCTCCAAACTGTAGTAGAATGTAGCGTGGGTCATAGGGGTTCTGTGTGCCAAGGTAGGTTACTGTAAATTCAGGCCATACACAATGTCCCATGAGCTGAGGCGTAGTCGGGAGAATCAAGTTAATGAAGCCTTACTGTCAATTCAGAGCGTAAACAGCATTCCATTAAGTGAGGCCTAGTCAGGGAAATTAAGTTAATGAAGCCTTACTGTCAATTTTGGGCGTGGTCTGTGATTTGTACGGGTGTAAATTTTCTGTGGGAAGTGAATTGGATGTTTGTGTTTGTGCCTCAGCCCTTTGCCTTATCCTCCTCTGACAGTTTATTATGGGTCGGAATGTTCATGTTGGCTGGCCAGTACAGGAATTATGCAAATCCGCCCTTATTGGCAGCCAATCATGTTGTCAGAATGTAGAGGCTGGGAGAGTCGTTGGCAGCCCCGGAGGATGCTGGGAAATGTAGTTTTTTTAACTCGTTGTTTTGGGGGCCTTTTAGGTTTTGGGGGGGAAAGTTTCTTTGCTACAAACGTACCTTGTCTGAGGCCTATTTCTGTTGGCAAGTTTGGTGTCTCTGCGTTGTAAGGTTTCTCTGTTTGGGACGGTCTTTCCATGATGACTCTTCTTTCTATATATATATATATACACACACACACACACACACACACAGTGTGCATAGGAATTGGCGAACTGGCCCTCGGCTTAAAAGGGTTGAGGAGTCCTGCATTAGATCATAGAATAAAATTATTGTCATTGTACATTGTACAATTAAATTAAATGCCACCCCAATCACATTATATATGTAGAATGACAAAACAAAACACCCATCCTTCCACATTCTAATACCACATCAGTGTGAAAACGTAGAGTTCAATATGATCCCAGCTCTGGGATAAAAGCTCTCTCTCTCTCTCAGCCTATTTGTCTGTGTTTTGATCATCCTATTATGTCTGCCAGGTGGTAACAATTAAAAAAGATACAAATATCTAGGGTGAGATTGATCCTTAAGAGTATTCTGAGTTTTCTTAAAACAGTGAGTCCCCTCGTGGGAGAAGGGCGGGGTAGGAATGAAGATAATAAATAAAATAAATAAAGTTCTTCCAAAGAGGGGGAGAGGGCAACCCATTATTCTCTGGCCAGTAGTGATAAGTAACCCTCTGGAGCATCTTCCTATCTGCCACTGCTCATCTGCTCATATCTTTCTTGCACTTGCCTCTCATGGCTTTACCGGAAAGGGAGTCAGTGCCATGAAGAATGCTGCAAGATGACTTTGAGTCACGGCACTTGAGAAGGAAGGGAGCACTTGAGCATTGCGTTGGAGCTCCTCTCTCCTGTAGTGACTCTGTATTTTGACAGCTTAGATATTTACCCAGAGAAGCAGAGTAAAATGTAATCACAGAAAAAATATTCCTCCTAGAAAGAAGTCTTGTTCTTAGTTGCCATCAAGTCAGCTTTGACTTAGGGTGACTCTGTCTTTGAATGTGGGACCTCCAAGTTCCTGTCTCGTAAAGAGCTCTGCTCAGGCCTTGCAAACCTAGAGCAGCCGTGGCTTCCTCAACTGAATCTATCCACTTGAAAGGTCACCTTCCTCTTTTCCTATTGCCTTCCCAATTTTATTTATTTATTTACTTTGTTTTATATCCCACTCTCTTTCCCTCATAGATGGACTCAGAGCAGCTAGCAGTTGGCAACAATTCAATGCCATTCAAACATAAGACAATATCAACTCAAATTACAAACCATCACATAAAAAAAATTAAAACGACGATACATGGTAAAACAGTATTTAAATTAACAATATTTTAAACCAGTTCCATCTCATTGCCATGATTGAAGTCCATTGGCATTTAACACAGTCCATCAGTTGTCTGCCTTCTGCAGAAAGGTTTTTATTCACTCTCTGAAGGACCACAGGGAGGGAGCCCTTCTGAAGTCCGTAGAGAGGGAGTTCTCGAGCTGAGGAGCTACCATCGAGAAGGCCCCCTCTCTCATTCCCATCAGCCATACCTGAGATGGAGGTGGGACTGTGAGTAGGTCCTCCCCAGCAGGTTGTAATGTTTGGGCAGGCTTGTGTTGGGAGATGTGGTCGGATAGATAGATTGGGCCTGAACCGTTCAGGGCTTTAAAGGTTAAAACCAACATCTTGAATTGCTCCCAAAAAGAGATGCCTCAAAAAGGGGGAGGAGAAGACGCCTTCCCAAGGATTCTTGTTTTTTCTAATATGTCTTGTCTCCTCATGAATTGGCACAAGTACAAGTTTCAATCTAGTCCTCTTATGGTCAGCAAAATATCAATTTTGTACAGGTTTTGAATAAATGAACTAACCCGGTGGTTCAGATTGTATGTATATACTGTATTTCTCTCCCATGTGCTTGTAGTAGGCTGTGTCTTTTAAACCCTTGGGCAGTGCCACGGACTTTCTCCTCTGAGATGAATGGATGTTGGAACAAAAGCATTGTACTGGAAAGGTTTCTGTGCAAGCGGCTTGGGGAGGAATGTCAATTCTTGCACTCCTTTCTCTTAGTGAAGTTTGTAGAAAAGACGTTCGTAGCGGGGTTCTGGGTGTTTTTAAGTAAACACTTTCCCTTCCTTTCATTTATCCTATATCCCACTTGCTTTCCTTTCTCTGGGAGTGAAGCCAAGACAGGAAAAGTCAGCAATATTTAAATTCTTACAATAGCAATTAGAACCGTTTTTGTGAATTATTCACAAGAGCTGAAACACCCTACAAACCACAGTTGAACTATTAAAACTCATTGTCTATTAAAGGTATCTTATTAAAAGTGCATATGGTGACCAAGCATTCTGCAGGGTCGGTGCAATCACTAAAGTGGGGAGAGGTGGACCCATGCCTAACTTCAGGGCTGCCCAGGAAGTCAATCGCGATAGACCGGTCGATCCCGGGACCGAAGGAGGTCGATCCCAGCCGGATGGGGTGCTTCTCAGAGAGGGCGGAGCCAGGCCTCACCAAGCCCCGCCCCCTCCCCCAGCTTCGGCACTCCCAGCAGCTTCTCCAGGCTTGAGGATGGCAATGCCAAGCCAGCTTTGTGCTAGGTATGTCACCACTGGCTTGGCATTGCCACCCTCAAGCTTGGAGAAGCTGCTGGGAGCTCCAAAGCCAGAGGGGAGGGGCAGGGCTTGGCAAGGCCTGGCTCCACCCCCTCTGGCTTCCGCTCTACCAGCAGCTTCTCCAGGCTTGAGGATGGCAATGCCAAGCCAGTGGTGGCATAGCTAGCACAAGGCTGGCTTGGCATTGCCATCCTCAAGCCTGGAAAAGCTGCTGGGAGCTCCAAAGCCAGAGGGGAGGGGCAGGGCTTGGCACGGCAGGGCTCTGCCCCCCCCCCCTCCTCTGGCTTCTGCTCTACCAGCAGCTTTTCAAGGCTTGAGGATGGCAATGCCAAGCCAGTGGTGGCATAGCTAGCACAAGGCTCGCTTGGCATTGCCATCCTCAAGCCTGGAAAAGCTGCTGGTAGAGCTGAAGCCAGACAGGGGCGGAGCCAGGCCACGCCAAGCCCCGCCCCCCCCCCACCAACCTGGAGGAGGTAGGTAGATCTTTTATTATAAGTAGCTTGCGTGCTGAAAAAGTGTGGGCACCCCTGCCTAACTTCACAAGTAGAAAGGATTTAGAAGAATTTATCATTTGAAGATTGGAACACGGAGAGGGCACACACAGAAAAAGGTGATGTCAAAGGGATTTGGCTCCTAATTCTGGTTTGATTCTTCTCCCCGTAAACTGCCTTCCTTGGGGGCCTGCACCATGTTTTGCCAATATTGCTCTGTAAATTACCATGCCCACTCAATGCATTGTGCAAAATAACGTTTTGGTTTTGTCTCGTCTTCCTGTTTGTCCTCAAGCAAATGGTGATGAGCCTCCGGGTGTCGGAACTGCAAGTACTTTTGGGATACGCGGGGAGGAACAAGCACGGTCGCAAACACGAACTTCTCACGAAAGCCCTGCATTTGCTCAAGGCTGGCTGCAGCCCTGCCGTCCAGATGAAGATCAAAGAACTCTACCGGCGGCGGTTCCCGCAGAAGATCATGACTCCAGCGGATCTGTCCATCCCCAGCCTCCACTCAGGCTCCCTCTCGGCCGCCTTGTCACCCTCTGCCATTCCCCAGCTCACCTATGACGGCCACCCGGCCACATCGCCCCTCCTCCCTGTTTCTCTGCTGGGACCTAAACACGAACTGGAACTGCCTCACCTTACCTCAGCCCTCCATCCTGTCCATCCGGACATCAAGCTCCAGAGGTTGCCCTTTTACGATTTGTTGGACGAACTGATCAAACCAACCAGTCTAGGTAAGGCCTGGCACTGTCCCTCTAGTCCCAGCTTTGCCTCTCCATATTTTTATGGCATTTGTTTGGCTCTATGCTCATGGCCTACTCCATCCCATCTGTGGTTTGCTGGTGCAGAAATGGAGGAGGGTGGGGTGGGATGATCTTGAGGATGTCTTCCTTTTCTCAGGGAACTGAGTCTGATGATGAATGAGAACGACAAAGTTCTGAACATTATTCGTAGTGCCGTTGGTCATGCTTTGAGCTTCCTTGAGCAGAGCTCACAGTATAACAAATTCTTCAACCAGAGAAGGTTTTATGGATGCAGCTTGCTGGACTCTGTGTCATAGCATTGCTTGCAGGTGATTGTTTTGTTGATACCTATTGAAGAGGATGAGGTTTTGTTATAAGACATTTATAGTTGTTCATTTCCAGAGCAAAGAAGTCATATCCATTTTGCCAGGAGCCCAGTGCAATATTACCTTAGCATCAGTCCAGTGAATACTTCCAACGTTTTTAAAGCCTCAATAAGTATGTGAACTCTGGGAAGTGGTATGCTTAGTTTCGCATGTTTCCTGGCTTCCTCCTTCAGTGCATGAGCCATTACTTATTTAGGGATATCGTCCATTAAAAAAAAACCCCAACCTAACCTGGAAATTCTAAGTACCATGGGTGACAGGGAAATACTGGTTTTGTCGAAGGCTTTAATGGCCGGAATCACTGGGTTGCTGTGAGTTTTCTGGGCTGTATGGCCATGTTCCAGAAGCATTCACTCCTGTCAATTCACCCTCATCTATTATTTATTTATTTATTATTTCGCACTTATCTGACCGCCGACCGCCTGCCCCCCCAATTGGCTCGGGGCGGCTTACAGTGTACATAAAACACATTAGCGATCAAATCACTTACTACTATAAGTACAGTTAAAATAGAGCAACCGTTAAAACAACAGATTAAAACCAATAGGCCGCATGGTTTCGCAGGTGCGACAACGGATACATAAGACAGGATGGCAGCGTAAGGAACTGTGATCTAGCCGACCCCGAAGGCCTGCTGAAATAGCAGCGTCTTAACTGCCTTCCTAAACGGAAGGAGGCTTCGGCGGGCAGGGCATTCCATAATGTTGGGGCCACAACGGAAAAAGCCCGCCGACGGGTTGTAGACAGGTGGTAAGTCTTGACATTTGGAATGACCAGGAAATTTTGCTCTTCAGAGCGCAATGATCTAGTGGGGTTATATGGGACAAGGTGGTCCCGCAGGTACACTGGCCCCAGACCATGTAAGGCCTTAAAAGTCAGAACTAACACTTTGAAAGCAATCTGGCATTCTACTGGGAGCCAGTGCAGGTAGCGCAGGATTGGCGTGATGTGATGGCAAACATCCTTAGAGGTTGTGCGATCTTTTGGAAACAAAGCAAGTGAGGTTTATATATCTGTGGATTGTTCAGTGTGAGAGAAAGAACTCTTGTCTTTTGGAGGCAAATGTGAATGTTTCAATTCATCTCTTTGATTAGTATTGCAAAGCCTTGCAGGTTCAAGGCCTGGCTGATTCCTGCTGGAGGGAATCCTTTGTTGGGAGGTGTTTTCTTCCATTCTGATTGTTTCATGTCTGGATTTCCACTCTCCCCTGTTTTTAGCTTTATTCTTTATTTGCTGCCCTGGTTTTAGGGTTTTTTAAAATACTGGTAGCCAGATTTTGTTCATTTTCATGGTTTCCTCTTTTCTGTTGACATTGTCCACATGCTTGTGGATTTCAATTGCTTCTCTGTGTCGTCTGCCATGGTGGTTGTTTGCGTGGTCCAGCATTTCTGTGTTCTCAAATGATAATATGCTGTGTCCAGGTTGGTTCATGAGGTTTTCTGCTATGGCTGACTTCTCTGGTTGAGTTAGTCTGCAGTGCCTTTCATGTTCCTCGATTCACGTTTTAGCAATACTGCTGTGTTTGGGTGGTCCCTGCCATAGATGTGAGTGAAACATTAGGAGAAATGTGGGAGAAAAATCAGTATATAGCCATACACCCCAGAAAACTCACAGCAACTCAAATACTGGTTTACAAGTCTCAATAATTTTCAAGGCTTCGTGCTGTATTTTTCTCTCTCCTGAGCATGATCCTGAGAGGGAAGCTTATCAACCTTCCTGGCCTGATGCCTTTCAAATATAGTTAATATTGTAGAGTCAGATCAGAATTTGTGGCGTCGGATTCTGATATAGTCTATAGATTATCACTTGCACACGAGAAGCCCATAAAGTGGATATAGCCACAGCCAAACCCTCTGTTTCTCATGAAGGCTGAGAGCTTATAACTCAACTTATCTGAAAGGCATTGGCTTCAGGGAGGATGTTGCAGTGTGGAAAATATGTAGAAAGAGAGTAAAATCTCTCTAGCTTACAGCAGCAGAAACCTAACGGAGCATCCTTGCCTTTTGCCTATGGAAAAATGCTATGGAGGTGTCTGAAAATGTTGCCGAGGCTGACAAGAGAGCTCTTCGAGATTTGTGCCGGTTTTATCTCGCGCATATGTAATCTTTTGCCTCTTAGAGTCAGATGAGAAATTTCACGTAAGCCTTTCTTTCTTTTTTTGTGTTAGGGGAAGGAGGCTGAGCTAGCCTCTTCCATCTCCTTCCATAAGGGCACTCAACTTTCCCGTTGCCAGTAGCAACCAGAAATTGATGCCTAGTAGCTATTCCATGCTGTTGACCAGAGGCAGGCAGTAATAACACTCGGATTCTTGAGTTCACGCCATCTGAGAAAATCCTTTGCAAAACGCGAAAGTCAGAAAAGTGATAGAAGACTTTTAGGATTTCTTGTGTTAGGAAGCAGCATTGGACAAGCAGCATTGTTGATGCCAAGCCCATCCTGCAAAATATTTGCTTGGGAGCCTTCCTTAGCATTTTGTGTTTAGGCAAGCTTATGGCACTTTGTCCGAAAAGCCAAGAAACCTGAAGCTGCTGATCTTTTGAATGTGTTCAATTCCAATGCGTGTTTGGCCTCCAAAGGGCTGATGTAAATTCCAGTCACTTGTTACTCTTCCTGTCTGGATAAGTGCCAGGCCTGCAGGGTCTCCAGCTAGCTTGCTTGCTTTTCTTCTCTCTGGGCCATTGCCCAAAATTACATAATTGTGGCCCATGCTTTCTCTTTGAAAGCATTTACTATCCCACATCAGCTTCCTGTACTTTCCCTATGTGTCTGTGTGTATTATATATATATATATATATATATATATATATATATATATATATATACACATACACACACACACACACACACACACACACACATACATAAAAGACACTAGCCTTGATGATGGTTAGTGGAAGAACTTGATCTGTAATGTTGATATTTTGAATTGCATCTGATTGTAAGATCTCTACCTTTGGAGGGACTGTAAGGCTGTGTTCTAGCAGCATTTTCTCCTGACGTTTCACATGCATCTGTGGCAGCTGGCATCTTCAGAGGATCTGATGGTAGTTAAACAAGCAAAGGATATGTTTGTGTGTGTGTGTGTGTGTGTGGAATATCCTGGGTGGGAGAAAGAGCCAGTATTGTAAAACACCCAAATCAAGACGGTAACTAATGAACACCACCTAGACCAGTATTTCTCAACCTGGGGATCGGGAACCCTGGGGGGGGTCACAAGAGGGTGTCAGAGGGGTTGCCAAAGACCATCAGAAAACTCATTATTTTCTCTTGGTTATGGGGGTTCTGTGTAGGAAGTCAGGCCCAATTCCATCATTGGTGGGGTTCAGAATGCTCTTTGGTTGTAGGTTAACTATAAATCCCAGCAACTACAGTTCCCAAGTGTCAAGTCTATTTCCCCCAAACTCCCACCAGTGTTCACATTTGGGCATCTTGAGTCTTCATGCCAAGTTGGGTCCAGATCCATCATTGTTTGAGTCCACAGTGCTCTCTGGATGTAGATGAACTACAACTCCAAAACTCAAGGTCAATGCCCACCAAATCCTTCCAGTATTTTCTGTTGGTCATGGGAGTTCTGTGTCCCAAGTTTTGGGTCAACTCCATCATTAGCTGAGTTCAGAATGCTCTTTGATTGTAGGTTAACGGTAAATCCCAGCAACTACAATTCCCAAATAACAAAATTAATCCACACACACCCCAACGCGCACGCCCCCAACCAGTATTCAAATTTGGGCGTATCGGGAATTTGTGCCAAATTTGGTCCAGTGAATGAAAATGCATCTGAAAAGAATCTTGTTTACTGTTCACTTTACTTAAAACGTGGCAGGGCAGGCAATCCCACCGCTGCCACCATTTGTGGAGACGCGTTGTTTCACTGGACAGGGTGGACCCTCTTTTGCATCCCACCGCTGCCACCATTTGAAAAGACGCGTACTTAAAACTGCCACCAATTTGTAAAGATGTCCCCAATCTGTGAGGAAACTGTATATCTAGCTGCCACCAATTAATACTGAGGTAACTATTTGACCACCGTTTGTAAAGAGAGATGATGTGTTAATTGCTATTAGGTTTCAGTGTGAGACTTGTCTTTAATAATATAAACACCAGGAGTCTTATGAACCAAGAAACTGTAACAAGTTTATTTTAAATGTGAACTTTAGCTTGCTGGTTACGAAGTTTCAATATTCTCTCTCAGAGGTACAATGCTTAACGGTTATTCTTCCACAGAGGTTCTTTCTTAATCATTACACAGTCATAAAATAGGCTTTTCTTGCCACTTGTATGCGTCAGCATAAACTACAGGTTGGCTCCCCCAGCCAAACCTCTGAACTGTTTCTTTTAACTGATAGAAGTTATCCTTAACTTCTTCCCTCAGCTTTTATCCTAGGCTGAGTATCCTAACACCTTCTCAACTCCTTGAGTTGGACTGGATTAACTATCCACCTCTCAGCTCCTTGAGCTGGTCTAAACACACCTGCTCTCTCTGAGCTCTCAGCACCCACTCTCTTAGAGCTGGTCTGACAGTTAAACTGTCAAATTCAAACTCCCCAGCATTCTAAGCTAGCCTCCTGACTGGCTCCGCCCACTGTCACTATGGTCACACATCCCCCTAGGAGGGAAATACCTATACTATCATAGTTAACCCTTTAGGGTCTGTCTAACACTTAACCCCATATTTCAACAATAAAACAACACACATATAAAATTACCTTTAACCTGTAACGAAATTACCGGTTCACCACATCCTATCAGATATTTACATTACAATTCATAACAGTAGCAAAATTACAGTTATGAAGTAGCAACATAAATAATTCTATGGTTGGGGGTCACCACAACATGACGAACTGTATTAAGGGGCCATGGCACTAGGAACGTTGAGAATCACTGACCTAGACAAACAATTGGCAGCAAACAATTCAAAGGAAACAAAGGCCAGGCTACTTCTAGGTAGATGCCCCTCACTAATTGACAATGCTGTCTTCATGGTTACTCACATGCTATTGAGTAGTTCCCACTCAACATGTGCAAATCAAGCTTGCTCATTGGACCCTTTGCAGTTGGTTAACACACAATGGTTCTTCCTCCCATCTGGGATATTCCAGAGGTATAGATACTTCACTTGCTTGATTACTATCAGATCCTCTGAAAATGACAGACACAGATGCAGACGAAATGTCAGGAGAAACTGCTGCTAGAACACATTGACCAAACACCACACAACACCCCAGTGATTCTGGCCATGAAAGCCTTCGACAGTACACCTGTACCTTTTCGTAAAATTTCTTGTATCAGCTGCTCAACAGTGATTTACCAATGGTAACAGGGTGAAACCCATACATTTATTTAATTAATTATTTATTTATTAGTTGGACTTCTAGGCCGCCACTCCCGGGTGGCTTGGGGTGGCTCACAACAAGTCAGATACAAGTACGGTTAAAAACACGTTACACAACACAGTTAAAAAGCACATTATACATTCTAAAACATCCTAGAAAACATGCTAAAACATAGATTAAAACCCTACATGATGTGCAGAGAACAACGCACATGATGCTCCTGTGGATTAAAAACATGGTCTGAACTTCCTGAAGGAGACTTTTGTAACCTGAACCAGTGCATGACATCTTTTTAATGTTTCTCATCAATAAATTGCTCTTCAAGCTTCTTTTTTTTTGCAAAACTTCTAAAAGAAAGTCTAATACAGTATTTATAGATGATGTGTCATTTATGAGACATTGGCCACTTGTTTGTCCATTTATTGAGGTGTTTATAAATCATCCCGCACCTCGCAAAAAGGGCCTATTCAGTGCTGCTTTCTGGAATCTTTTAATGAAAAGCTAAAGAACTTTTGAGTTTAGAAAAAAAATTGTGTCAGAAGTGACTTGAGAAACTGCAAGTTGCTTCTGGTGTGAGAGAATTGGCTGACTGCAGAGACATTACCCAGGGGACGCCCGGATGTGCTACCACCCTGTGGGAGGCTTCTCTCATGTCCCCACATGGGAAGCTGGAACTGGCAGGTGGGAGCTCGAGGATTTGAACTGCCGACCTTTAGGTCATCAGTTCAGCCAGCACAAGGGTTTAACCCATTGTGCCACCACAACTCCCGAGTTTAGTAATAATAATAATACATAATACATCCTCATAGTAGCCCTGATTCTATTTCTATTCGATCTTGTATACCGCTCCTCCCTGCAGGCTCGGGGCGGTTCACACAACAGTCAGATTGAACAACCAGATTGAACATACATAAAACAGCAATATACATAAAAGTTAAAATTACATAAGATTCATAAAAACGATAATCAGACAGGCAGGTTACAGTATCCGGCTTCAGTTGAAAGCAAGCCTAAATAGGGTGGTTTTGCATGCCCTCCGGAAGGGAATGAGCTCTGTAATAGTGTGCACGTCGTCCGGTAGTGTATTCCACAGTGCCGGGGCCGCTGCTGAAAAGGCTCGTTGCCTTGTTGTGGAGAGGTGACAGGAGCGAACTGATGGTACAGTTAGCAGATTTTGCTCTTCTGAGTGTAGTGATCTCGGGGGAATGTATGGGGTGAAGCGGTCCCTCAGGTGCGCTGGCCCTAGACTGTGCAAGGCCTTGAAGGTTAAGACCAGCACCTTGAAGACAATTCAGTACTCAATTGGTAGCCAGTGCAAATGCTGCAGAATGGGGGTGATATGCTCTCTCACCGGTGCTCCCACCAGCAATCAAGCAGCAGCATTTTGCACCAGCTTGAGTTTCCGGATTGTCGACAAGGGAAGGCCAACGTAGAGGGCGTTACAGTAGTCTAGCCTCGAGATGACCGTCGCTTGGATTACCATGGCCAGGTCATCCCTGGATAGGTAGGGAGCCAGTCGCCTAGCCTGTCGCAGATGGAAGAATGCGATCTTGCTGACCGTGGAGACCTGGGTCTCCATGGAAAGCAATGGGTCCAACTGGACCCCCAGGCTTTTTACCAAAGGTGACGGACTTAGCTGCCCGCTATCCAGGGTAGGCAACCGGCACCCGCCCAACCCAGGGCAACCCGGCCACAGGATCTCAGTCTTCGATGGATTCACCCCTAGCTGGCTGGAGCGCATCCAACCAGTCACGGCTTCATGGCATTGATGGAAACAATCGGGTACGGTGTCCGGTCTGCTGTCCATTCTCAGCACTAGCTGGGTGTCATCAGCGTACTGATAACACTCCAGCGGACCAGCTGGGCCAGGGGGCGCATATAGATGTTGAACAATAAAGGAGAGAGGATTGCTCCCTGGGGAACCCCGCAACTTAATGGGAGTCTCCCAGAGACCTCCTCCCCCCTCTCCACACGTTGTCCCCGGTCTTGAAGAAAGAAGGCCACCCATTTAAGGGCAGTCCCCCTAACTCCCATCACGGCTAAACTCTCATTCTCATCCATTGCTTGGTCAAGGACATCACATGTTTGCAAGAGCTCGTTTGTTTCATCAATTAATGTGGAGCAAGACGCATTGTGGCTACTAGCATAATGTTTGGTTTTGATTTGTTGAAGTGAATATACAAATATTTAGCCTTTTTTTAATCCTTTGAAACAATTGTGTGGTATGAGTTTCATAAAGGAGCTGGAAAGAGCAATTGCTGAACCAGAAACATTACTACAGTGATATTCCTTTACAAAGATTTAGTCTGGATTCAAAAATGTAAATCAGTCGGGTGCAAGCAAGCCCCGACTTGCAATGCCAAGTTAGACAAGTTTGGTTGCTTCAGCTCAGGTGCTTGTCTCCGAAAGTGTCTGAAATTAAAGGGCAATTACGATCACATCCTGTTCTCAGCAGCCACAATTAATGTTATTGTATTGAGAACTTGAAAACCAGGGTTTCGCAAAGACAGTCTCCAACGATGAGTTGGAAACCTGTTTCAGGATCACTTCTTTCAACATGGGGGCAAGATGAATTGTGCAGGAGGAGTAGCACAACTACTCCTAGCTACCTCCGTAAATCCAACATCTGAGCAGTACAGTCAAAATGGACGCACTTACTTTATTTCTGTAAAGTGAAAAATGAAGGAACAAAACCTTCGAACCAGACGTCATGTTCAGCCAAAACATGCAAGCTGACACATGCAAGGGATTGCTATGCTGCATAACTTCCAGGTTTAAAAATAGGAATTCAAGGCACTTGATGTTTTCTTCACTGTTAACACGAATTCTAGAATTCTTTATTAAGAGGAGAATAGCTACTCCTCTAGTCCAGGTTATTTATTGCAGTGTTTCCCAACCGCTGTGACGTGGCACACTAGTGTGCTGCGACGGACCTCCTGCAGTGCTGCGAGAAAAGCTCTCTGCCCCCCTTCCTTCCCCCCTCCTCCTGCCAAACTCCTGCTGCTTGGGGGAGGAGGAGGAAGGGCCGGGCGGCGGCGAGGAAAAAGAATGGGCCGGGGCGCCGCCTCCTTCGGCCGTTTCCCAAGCCAGCCTCCAATCCACCATGACTCCCGCCCCTCGCTCGCTGAATCTGCGCGGAGGAGGAGCCCCGCCCACTGAAGCCCGTCCACCGCTCATGCTCCTCCTCTGTGGGAGGGCTGAAGCCAGGGGGCGGGGCATGGTGCGGTCTGGCTCCGCCCCCTCCCCGGCTTTGACACTCCCAGCAGCTGCTCTAGCCTTGAGGGGACAGCGCCAAGCCAGCATTGTGCTGGCTCTGCCACCGCTGGCTTGGCATTGCCCCCTCAAGGCTGGAGCAGCTGCTGGGAGAGCTGAAGCTGGGGAGGAGGGGGCATGGCATGGCTCGCCCCCTCCCCGGCTGGCATTGTGCTGGCTCTGGCCCTGGCTTGGCATTGCCCCCTCAGCACTGCTGGGAGAGCTGAAGCTGGGGGAGGGGCAGCTGGGCTCTCCTCCCCGCTTCAGCACTCCCAGCAGCAGGCCACCATCCCCAGCCGTTCTTTACTGTGTTAGAGTGTCATTTTATGTCATTTTGGTTGATGGTGTGCCCCCGGATTTTTTTAATGTTAAAAATTGTGCCGCGGCTCAAAACAGGTTGGGAAACACTGATTTATTGTGTAAGAAGCGAATTGAGAATACAATGATAGAAAAACCACAAACAAAGTTAAAAACTTGGCTTTATACTAAATTTCCTTAGACCAGAAGCTCTATTTTTCTTTTCTTGTTATTAGTACATCCGTGTTCAACTAATTTCCCCTTAATGATATAAAAACTCCAATATTTTCATTTTCTGTTTTTTAAAAAATAGTCAAGAAAAGGCTGCCATTCTTCTTCAAATTTGGGAGGATCTTGCAATTGTATAATAAGCCTAAATTTGCCAATCTCTGCCATAGTCAACATTTTTGTAATCTGATCGAGTGCCATAATTTTTAATGACTTCAGTTAATATTCATGGCTGTTATTCATTCTGTGAGTGCAACAGATCTGGTGATCGGAGCCAATTCAAGATCCCGTTACCCGAATCAAGCCAATTATTTCCTTAATAAATATGCAACAATGCAAATACACATGAACGCTGCAGTCATGCATAGAGTGTCAACGTGCAGCAAGGCAGGATTGATTCTCAAAGGCTTCTTCCAAATCTATCAGGGCCCAGTCGCCGTAATGTGATGATGTATTTATGTGGCGGGTTTTGCATAAGCTTTTGCAGAAAAAGAAATGTGATGTGCGAAGCTGGGGAAGCCACTTTCCCCTTTTAAATAAGTTAGAGTTCATTGTACCGTGAAATCTTTCCTGCAAATAGTTTCTTCACGACATGTTTTCCCCTTCGTCATCGCAGTAAGTGCTTAATTATTTAGCAATGGCCAATTTGCCGGGGAAGATGGAAAGCGTTCCCGGCTAATAAATTGAGCTGATGACCATTGAAACGGAGTGCTGTGGCCTGCTGTCAGCAGCGGCGTGGGGCTGCCTTCCTCAAAGAACATTCCGGAATGGTTATCCGAGGAGAGCGTTTTCCAGCACAGCAAGGCATATTTTACAGGAGAAAGATTGCGGAGCTATATTTAGCGGGTGGCTAGAACTGAAAGAGGTTGGGGTGCGAGTGCATTAATATGTATTAAGCTGAAGAAGTGGATACACCCTGCGTGGTCTCAGTCAACCGGCAGGAAGGATTTCAGCTTTTCTTCCATTCTGTCACAGGTACATATTACATGAAGAATCGTGTGGGAAATAGCCCTAATTGCATTTCCGAACACCGACCTTGCTTTGCACATAGCTCTCCCCGCATCTCCTCTTGGGAAAATCTCAACACACGACCTAAACATGTTTGTATAGGGGCTTTGTGTTTTCCCATGATGGTCTGTTTTGCTGTGCTTAAACAAAGAGAGGCAGTGCAATATTCTGGGTCTAGTGTGAAACCAGAAAGATATGGCTGCGCTCAGACATGAATCTCACTTGTGGTTTTGGGTCAGTGGTGCTCTTCCAGTCAACAACAGCCATAATAACTATAGTTACCTGCTGCTGCTCAGGACTTGAGATTATGTACAGCACAGTTAAAACACATTGATAAAAACAGTGACACACACACACACATATATATATATATAACACAAAGACACCTCACAAGGTGGCTGTGATCTAAAGAGAAGAAGCAAGAGTCTGTTCATAGGATTGCTGTGAGTTTGCCAGGCTGCATGGCTGTGTTCTAGAAGCATTCTCTCCTGACATTTCACCCACATCTATGGCAGGCATCCTCCAAGGTTGAGGAGTTTCTTGGCAAGTAGGTGAGGTTTTATATATTTGTGGAATGTCTACAGTGGGGGAAAAACCCTTTTGTCTTCTTGAGGCAGGTGTGAATGTTGCAATTGGCCACCTTGATTAGCATTGAACGGCCTTGCAGCTTCAAAGCCTGGCTAGTTGCTGCCAGGAGGAATCCTTTGTTGGGAAGTGTTAGCTGGTCTGATTGATTCAAGGTGGCCAATTGCAAGATTCACACCTGCCTCAGGCAGACAGGAGTTCTTTCTCCTACCCTAGATATTTGACAGATATATAAACCTCACTTGCCTAGTTTTCAACAGATCTCACAACCTCTGAGGATGCCTGCCATAGATGTGGGTGAAACCTCAGGAGAGAATGCTTCTGGAACATGGCCATACATCCTGGAAAACTCACAGCAACCCAGTGATTCTGGCCGTAAAAGCCTTCAACAACACGTAGTCTCCCTTCAAATATATATCTATATATATATAAAAGAGCTGTTGTGTTTAGTAGTCTATAGGCATCAAAACCACACAATCAGGCCACATACATATACAACCCAACGAGGTATGTTTATCACAACACACACACCCCCAAAGCCAATGGTCACAAATCCCAAAAAAAAATTATGGACTACAATTCCCATAAACCATTGCGCCAGAACACAAAATGGCGCATAGGCCAGCTGCGTGCCACAGCTCCTCTCATTCCCTTTCCCAAACTAAAGAAACAACACCTACCATGTGCGGAAACATCAGGCCTCCAAACCTCCAAATAAATAAACAAAAATCCTGCGCACTAACGCAAGCCCCAATCAGGGGCACACCGTGCGCCAAAGCTCCTCTCCTCCCCCCTCCCACTTACAATTTTTTTAAAAAACCCTGCTTTGCCGCAGGACTACATGCCCCAGAAAGCCCCGTGCGGCCACTTCCAGCCCACCGCTGTCCACTCTCCGCCCTCCTCGCGTACCTTGCCCTGCTGCCCAGACAGGATGGAGTGGGCAGCGCAGAGATGGAAGTGGGCCCTCACCTTGGAGGCAGCCAGGTGGGCTGGCAGGCAGCCATGGAGACCCGTGTCAAGTGAGTCCGGGAACTGGGGAGGGGAGAAGTGTGACGGGGAAAGGGGAGGGGCGCCGCTACTGTGCGCGGGCGCGTCAAAACCCCTTCTCTCCTCCCCCCAAAGGACCCAGAACAACCCGCTAGTGGGCGGCCTGGGACGAAAGGAAGGGGAGAAAGACAGAAAGACAGAAAGGAAGACAGAGGGGGGGGGAGAGAAAGAGAAAAGGACGGAATGAAAGAGGTAGCAGAGAAGGAAAGAAAAAAGGGAAGGAAAGAGGGAGCAAAGGGAGGAGAGAAGGGAGAGAAAGAGGGAGGGAAGGAAAGAGGTAGAGAAGGAAGGATGGAAGCAATAAATGAAGGTAGGAAGGAAAGAGGTAGAGAAGGAAGAAATTAGAGAAATAAGATAAAGGGGGAAGGAAGGAAAGAGGAAGGAAGAAAATACAGTAGAAAGGAAAGAAAAATGAAAGGCATCAAAGAGGTACAGCAGGAAGGAAGGAAGGAGAGAAGAAAGGGAGGGAAAAAGGGAAGGAATGCAAGAGGGAAAGGGGGATAAAGGTCAGGAGAAGGAAGGAAGTACCACAGGAAGAAAGAAGAGAAAGTACACAGGACAGAAAAAGGTAAGAAAGGGTAAGAAAGGAAGGTCAACCTGGTGAGGGGAGGGAAAAAAGGAAGGAAAGAAAGAGAGGGAGGGAACGGAGGGAGGGAAAGAAAGGGGAGGACTGATTGAGAAAAGGAATGAATGAGAGGAAGGAGGGAAAGGAAAGACTGAAGGAAGGAGGAAAGAGAAGGAAAAAGCTGAAGGATGAGGGAGACAGGGAGGAGAGCAGGAAAGGCAGGAAGGAATGTTGCTGCTGTTCTTTGCCACAGCAATGCGTGGCCGGGTTCAGCTAGTGTGTGTGTGTGTGTGTGTGTGTGTGTTTATATATGTGTGTCTTTATAGTATATATGTGTGTGCAAACATTGAGCACAGACAGTTCACAAGACAGCTGTAAAGATCACGTTATCCTTGTGCTGCTGGTCCAAACTCTTTGGGAACAAATAAGATAAATTCCCTTCCTTGCTAAATACATATTTTATGCAAATAGAAATTCTGTGTTGTTCATCTTGTATGTTTTGTAATTCAGATCTCTCAAAAAAGCAATAAGTAGGATTTGGGAGGAGGCTGGAGTTACAAAAAGCATGTCTTGGGCATTTTCCAGAGAGGAGTGGTTTGGGTCGCAGAGCTCTGGCTGGCTTCCATCTTGATAAATCAAGTATTTTTAGAGACACGTTTGACTTGCTTTCAGTTCCCTCTAAAACCGGGGTGGTTATTTTTTGCTCTTACTTCCTTTGGCATCATGTGAGAGCTCAATTCGCCCCTTGGATGTATCAAGAAATTATCACTAGGAGTTTTGATATAAAGCAGTGGACTTTTTTCCCCCTTGCGGATTGAAATAATTGCTTTACATTCATTCATTCAACCCCAAATTGTTTTTCCTGATGATATCAAGCCTGTGGCGACCAGGTATATTGATGTTTTTAGATGAATCCAGTTTCTTCTTAAAAGCTTATGCCTAAGTCTTTCATTCACAAACCCTATGTTTTACAATGTCTCTTTCACTTTTGAGTGTTGGAAACTAATCTTTGAAGCAAGCCTCAATTTCCTTTGACAATGTGAAACAGTCCTGTATGAATCCTGTTGACTGTGAATTGGGAATATAGACATTAAAATCTTTGTGGATTTTCAAACATGGGCATGATCACCTGTATTTCCTGGAAAATGAGGGAGAATAATCTGCTTTTCAGCAGAATAAAAGATCTGTCGATGTTTTTAATTCTTCCTGGTATATTCTATCTCCCCTTCTCCTCCCGCAGCATCTGATAACAGCCAGCGGTTTCGGGAAACATGCTTTGCGTTCGCCCTGACTCCACAGCAAGTGCAACAGATAAGCAGCTCCATGTAAGTCATCATGACCTTTCAGCATTTCTTAGCGTGATGCTTCTGAAGTGTTCAACATGTTTACAAATGTCTCTCCAATTGTGGGGTTGCCAGAATAGATGCGGTGGGTGTTGTTGAGAGTGGAGAGGTGCCCAAGCTTTGGCCCTCCAGGTGTTTCGGACTTCATTTCCTAAAGGCCTCAGCCAACTGGGCCAACAGTCTGGAAAGTCTGAGTATTGAAGTCCAAAAATACCTTGTGGACCAAGGATGCCCACACTTTTTCTACCTACCTCCTCAAGGCTGGAGACGCTGCTGGTAGAGCTGAAGCCGGGGGAGGGGGCAGGGCTTGGTGCAACCTGGCTCCGCCCCCCTCTGGCTTCGGCTCTACCAGCAGCATCTCCAGGCTTGAGGATGGCAGTGCCAATCCAGTGGTGACATAGCTAGCACAAGGCTGGCTTGGCCCTGCCCTCCTCAAAGCTGGAGAAGCTGCTGGTAGAGCTGAAGCCGGGGGAGGGGGGGCTTGGCGCAGCCTGGCTCCGCCCCCTCTGGCTTCCGCTCTACCAGCAGCTTCTCCAGGCTTAAGGAGGGCAGTGCCAATCCAGTGGTGACATAGCTAGCACAAGGCTGACTTGGCCCTGCCCTCCTCAAGGCTGGAGAAGCTGCTGGGTGAGCTGAAGCCGGGAGGGGGTGGGGCTTGGCGCAGCCTGGCTCCGCCCCCCTCTGGCTTCAGCTCTACCAGCAGCTTCTCCAGGCTTGAGGATGGCAGTACCAATCCAGTGGTGACATAGCTAGCACAAGGCTGGCTTGGCCCTGCCCTCCTCAAGGCTGGAGAAGCTGCTGGCAGAGCTGAAGTCAGAGAGGAGGCGGGGCTTGGTGCAGCTCTACCAGCAGCTTCTCCAGGCTTGAGGATGGCAGTACCAATCCAGTGGTGACATAGCTAGCACAAGGCTGGCTTGGCCCTGCCCTCCTCAAGGCTGGAGAAGCTGCTGGCAGAGCTGAAGTCAGAGAGGAGGCGGGGCTTGGTGTGGCCTGGCTCCGCCCCCTTCTGGCTTCAGCTCTACCAGCAGCTTCTCCAGGCTTGAGGATGGCAGTGCCAAGCCAGTGGTGGCATAGCTAGCACAAGGCTGGCTTGGCCCTGCCCTCCTCAAGGCTGGAGAAGCTGCTGGTAGAGCTGAAGCCGAGGGAGGGGGCGGGGCCTTCGGCTGCCTTTCTCGTCCGGAAGCCAGCCTGGAGCCTCCACTGCCGGCGAGAGAGAGGAGTGCCCTGCTTCTCTCTCGTCCGGAAGCAAACGTGGACGGTGTGCAGCGTGGAAGGTGCGGGCGGGCGGAAGGTGCACGCGCACAGAGCAGAAGCGCCCCATCCAGCTGCGATCCACCTACTTCGGTCCTGCGATCAACTGGTCGATCGCGATCGACTTCCTGGGCAGCCCTGTTGTGGACCAACGATTGGAAACTCTGGGGCTAGATGAAAGTGAGTTTGCAACAGACGTACAAGCAGGTGTAAAGCTGAAATAATGATGGTGGTGGTGGTGGCCGGCTTTAGCACAGCAAGTTAATCACCAGCTGCAGTAAATCATGGCTATGAAAGGTTGACAGTTTAAAATTGGTCAGGGTGAGCTTCTGACCTTCAACCCAGCTCCCCGCCCACCTAGCAGATCGAAAACAGCAGTGTGAGTGGATGAATAGGAACAGCTTTAAGCAGGGAGGTATTTTAGACACAGTGTTTCAGCGAAGAAAGAAATCTCTTCGGCAAGGAGATGAAACAACAGCACCCTCCTGTGGCTGGAACCGAGCACAGCCTCCAAAGATGTATATATGTATGTATATATGTATACCTCTATCTGTTGTTTGTCTTGCCACTGTATAATCAGTATTGAATGTTTGCTGTATATTTGTTCTGTAAACCGCCCTAAGTCCCCTTTGGGGTTAGAAGGGTGGAATATAAGTACTGTAAATACATTATTATTATTATTATTATTATTATTATTGATCTACCTCTCCTTGAGTCTCAAGGCAGGTTACAACAGGGTTAAAACAGAGGTAAAACACAAGACTATTAAAATACATGTAATAGGACACAGTTAAAATGCAGGTTAGAATTCAGTGATAAAATTCAAGTTAAAATTCACAAGTTAAATTTCACTGAGAAGGCCTGCCAAAAGAGATAGGTTTTCAGTTGAGTTTTGAATTTTGACAGCTGATTTAATAATTGGGGAAAGGGTCTTTCTGCCAGATGAATTGATGGGGATTTGGAAATGGAGTTCTATGCATTTGCTAGAGAATAAACAGTAGAGTCTTGCTTATCCAACATAAACGAGTCGGCAGAATGTTGGATAAATAAAAATGTTGGATAATAAGGACGGATTAAGGAAAAGCCTATTAAACATCAAATTACGTTATGATTTTACAAATTAAGCACCAAAACATCATGTTTTACAAAAAAACAACAGAAAGAGCAATTCAATTCACAGTAATATTATACAGTAAATGACAATACCGTACATACTCAAGTATAAGTCATGTTTTTCAGCCCTCTTTTTAGATTGAAAAAGCTCTCCTCGGCTTATACTCAAGTCACGGTTATTTATTATTTTACTCTGTTATTATTATTATATTTATTACATTTATTATTTTACTCTATTTATTATTATTATATTTATTATGTTTATTACATTGACATTATTTTACTCTATTTTATTACATTTATTGTTTTACTGTATTACTCTTATTATTACATTTATTTATTATTTACATCATTTATATTCCGCCCTTCTCACCCCGCAGGGGACTCAGGGCGGATTACAATGTACATATACAGGCAAACATTCAATGCCATAGACACACAACATATATAGACAAAGACACAGAGGCTATTTAACATTCCAGCTTCTGGCTACCAGGGGGAGCTGTCGCATTCCTTCATTATTCGCATACTTCCTGGATATTTTATGGCCTCATAAATAGTTAAATTAGCCTCCCCACAAAGTGGTACCTAAATTTCCTACTTGACAGATGCAACTGACTTTCGGGTTACAAGCTATACAAATTGGTCGAGAGCTCACTCCCACCCGGGCAGGCTTCGAACACATGACCTTCTCGTCAGTAGAGATCTTATGCAGCTGACTCCCAGCCAGCTGCACCAGAGTCCCGGTGCATTTACATTATTTTACTCTTATTATTTTATTACATTTATTATTTTACTTTTATTTTTATTATTACATTTATTTTACTCTATTATTATTGGAAGGATACGTAAGCATATTTACATTGAAGAAGGTTAGAATAATGGTTAATCAGAGTTGGACAGCCTTATCTTAAATTACAGTTTTGTGTAAATATTCAAAAACATTGAACCCACTGATGCCTCAATTAATGTAATTTTATTGGTATCTATTTTTAATTTGAAATTGACCAGTGGCTGCTGCATTTCCCACCTATGGCTTATATTCGAGTCAATACTTACCCCTAGTTTTTTAGTCGTAAAATTAGGCGCCTCGGCTTATATTTGAGTCGGCTTATACTCGAGTATATACGGTAAATTTGTGTTTTTGCCCATATGTTGTCCATACCCAGCTGAGCAATGGCATATTCAGCATTTCAAGACCTAAGTTCTTATATTTGGTTTATTTTAACACGCCACCTTTCCTCCCTTTCGCTAGGGACATTTCCGGAACCAAATGCGACTTCACAGTGCAGGTCCAACTAAGGTATGTTTTCCTTACCATCCGATTTCAGAGTTTGCGGGACATTGTTTCACCCCTCAATTTCAGGAAAAGCAAAACTGTACAAATGATCCTTGCTGAGTATTCCTACAGATACACATGCTTACTTTGAATACTTATGAGAATATTCTCAAAGGAAGCCTGCGCCATCTTTCTCCCTCCTCCTTGTTGTTGTATGTTGGAGAACTAGAGACGAGAGAGCTCTCCTGCCGCCTTTTCCTCGCCCTGTGGCTGTAGGATTGGCTGCCGCTTTGATTAATGTTGCCATTATCTCCTGAAGGAGAACTTGTACCATTGCATGTTTATATATCTGGCAAAAAAACTGAGGGAAGTGCTATTCAGAAGCTAAAACAATAACAGATCAGGAATTCTGCGTCAATAATCACATAAGAACCATATATCAAAACATTCTGTTTAAATATCTAGCCCAGGGGTGCCCACACTTTTTCAGCATGCGAGCTACTTATAATAAAACCAAGTCTGAAAGATCTACCGAGAGAGGAGCAGGGTGGAGCAGGGGGAAGGGGGTGGGGTTTCACACGGCTTGGCTCCGCCCCCTTTCCCTGGCTTTAGCGCTTCCACAGCTTCTGGAGGCAAGAGGGGGGTAATGCCAAGCCAGTAGTGGCTATCTATGCCACTACTGGCTTGGCATTACCCCCTCTTGCCTGCAGAAGCTGCAGAAGCGCTAAAGCCAGGGAAGGGGCGGGGCTTTGTGCGACCTGGCTCTGCCCCTCCCCCTCTGGCTTTAGCGTTTCTACAGCTTCTGGAGGCAAGGGTGGGTAGTGGCAAGCCAGTAGTGGCTTGGCATTACCCCCTCTTGCCTCCAGAAGCTGCAGAAGCGCCAAAGCCAGGGAAGGGGCGGGGCTTTGTGTGGCCTGGCTCTGCCCCTTCCCCCTCTGGCTTTAGCGTTTCTACAGCTTCTGGAGGCAAGAGGGGGTAATGCCAAGCCAGTAGTGGCTATCTATGCCACTACTGGCTTGGCATTACCCCCCTCTTGCCTCAAGAAGCGCTAAAGCTGGAAGAGGGGACGGGGCTTTGCGCGGCCTGGCTCCGCCCCTTCCCCCTTCTGGCTTTAGCACTTCCACAGCTTCTGGAGGCAAGAGGGGGGTAATGCCAAGCCAGTGGTGGCATATATAGCCACCACTGGCTTGGCATTACACCCCTCTTGCCTCCAGAAGCTGCGGAAGCGCTGAAGCCGGGGGAGGGGCAGGGCTTGGTGCGGCATGGCTCCGCCCCCTCAGAAGCGCCCCATCCAGCTAGGATCGACCTCCTTCGGTCCTGGGATCGACCAGTCGATCGCGATCTACCTAATGAGCACCTCTGATCTAGACACACGTGGAGTGCCTCTGTGATCCCCTGTGTTGGTCACCACAATATAATAGACATAAGTCCACAGATATAAGTTACAATATAATACAAATGACAATAGTTCAACACATAAAGTCCTTCCGTGAGTCCGTAAGTGTGTTCCTCCCTTCAAAAGGCACACAATAGTAGTCCAGAAATAGTTCAAATGTTCATATACAAGGTTCTGAATGAACACATCCACACCGTGCTCACGGAGATCCAGGAAAAGCCGCGGACGGGAACCTGCAAGTCAGGAGCTGCCGCGGAACTAAATTACCCAAAAGCGCTGATGTTAGCCTTCCAAATCTCGCGGGTATATCCAACCAATGGTAGAGCAGCTTCCGGGATGCAGGCATGCCACACGTGCAATCGTGGGATGATTACTAAGCTTGGAACGCTAACATCAGCGCTTCTGGGTAATGTAGTTCCGCAGCGGCTCCTGACTTGCAGGTTCCCATCTGCGGCTTTTCCTGGATCTCCGTGAGCACGGTGTGGATGTGTTCATTCAGAACCTTGTATATGAACATTTGAACTATTTCTGGACTACTATTGTGTGCCTTTTGAAGGGAGGAACACACTTACGGACTCATGGAAGGCACCAACCTCTTGGACGTCCCCTCTGCAAAGGCTGCTAGGTTGACTGCAACCCGCAGAAGGGCATTCTCCGTGATCGCACCCACGTTATGGAATGCCCTTCCCCCGGAAACGCGCGCCATCCAGGAACTGCTCCCCTTCAGATGGGCTTGTAAGACCTACCTATTTCAACAAGCCTTCGACTTGTAGGTCTCACCTGGGTGCAGCCCGCCTTATATGTAAATGGTACCTGTGGTGTTGCACTTACACCAGGTTTTTTATTGCTTGCTGTATCTTGTGATGTTTTTATGCTATGTTTTAACTTATAATACTGTTTATATGCTGTTTTTATCCAGCGTTGTGAACCGCCCCGAGCCTCCTGGGAGTGGCGGCATAGAAGCCTAATAAATAAATAAATAAATAAATAAATAAAATATGTGCCGCAGCTCAAAAAAGGTTGAAAATCACTGCCCTACCCAATTCATTTCTTTTTCCCTCTCTTCTACTACTCCTTCCCTTTTCCTGCCTTGAGTGAGCATCTGGCCTCCTTTCCTAGCAGAAAAGCAGATAGGGAATAACTACCCCACAATTGCCGTGTTCTCTTATCTCAAGATGGTGATTTCAGCCTTTATAGCCATTCCTTGGTTCCAAATTCAAGCAAAAAACAGGCAGGAGGAGAAGGAGAAGGGAGAAATCTGAGCTTTACCCTCAATCCTTTCCTCAGTTAGCTTACTCTATGTCCGATCGTGTAATTAATTTTGCTTGCTGCTTGTAATTGTCTCCATTCTCTTGATTCATATTTTTTGAATTAGTGGCGTCACCTTTTCCTGAATTCTACCCTCAATCTTTGAGAGTCAATTTTTGTTTTTTGGATTGATGGGTGCCCCCCCCCCTCCCCCGGTGTGGCACAGTGGGTTAAACCAGTGTTTCCCAACCTTTTTTGAGCCGCGGCACACTTTTAACATTAAAAACATCCGGAGGCACGCCACCAACCAAAAAGACACAAAACGACACTCTAACACAGTAAAGAATGGCTGGGGGATGGTGGCTTGCTCGGTGCAGCTGCTTGGAGTGTCGAAGCCGGGGGAGGGGGAGGAGCTAGGCCGCGCCATGCCCCGCCCCCTCCCCCGGCTTCGGCTCTCCCACAGCTTCTCCAGCCTTGAGGGGGCAATGCCAAGCCAACGGTGGCAGAGCCAGCACAATGCTGGCTTGACACTGTCCCCTCAAGGCTGGAGAAGCTGTGGGAGAGTGGAAGCTGGGGGGAGGGGGCGGAGCCAGGATGTGCCATGCCCCGCCCCCTCCCCCAGCTTCCTCTGCGCGGCTTCAGCGAGCCGAGGGGCAAGAGTCATGGCGGGAGTCATGGCGGATTGGAGGCTGGCGAAGGAGGCGGCACTCCGGCCCCTTCTTTTTTTTCGCCGCCGCCTGGCCCTTCCTCCTCCTCCCCCAAGTAGCAGGATTTCGACCGGAGGTGGGGGGAAAGAAGGGGGGCAGAGAGCTTTTCTTGCGGCACAGCAGGAGGTCCGTCACGGCACACTACTGTGCCGTGTCACAGCGGTTGGGAAACACTGGGTTAAACCACTGAACTGCTGAACTTGCCGAACAAAAGGTCGGCAGTTCAAATCCAGGGAGCCCGGGTGAGCTCCCGCTGTTATCCCCAGCTTCTGCCAACCTAGCAGTTTAAAAACATGCAATTATGAGTAGATCAATTGGTACCGCTCCTGTGGGAAGGTTAACAGTGATCCATGCAGTCATGCTGCCCACATGACCTTGGAGGTGTCTATGGACAACGCCAGCTCTTCAGCTTACAAATGGAGATGAGAACCCACCCCCAGAATCGGACTAGACTAGATTTGATGTTATTCAAGTCCTAGTACAAAACTGAATCTAAAATACCATCGAATTTCTCTAGGTTTTGCTTATCGGAAACCAGCTGCCCGCAAGAGGATCACTTCCCACCAAATCTTTGCGTGAAAGTTAATGGGAAACCATGTAGCCTTCCTGTGAGTATCTCTGCCATTCACTACGGTTGTTAAGAGATGCTCTTGATTAGAAGAGAAAAGTAGTTTGGAGTCTGTCCAAGTGATTAGTGCTGGGCTGAATTGAATGCAAAGCAGGAATCTTTGGGTTTCGGAAATGCAAGAGGAAGCACACAGTTAGGAGCGAGCGA
The DNA here is from genome assembly GCA_030556195.1 of Anolis apletophallus. NCBI lineage: Eukaryota > Metazoa > Chordata > Lepidosauria > Squamata > Anolidae > Anolis > Anolis apletophallus. The sequence goes on from JARBWK010000015.1 coordinate 11,246,322, forward strand.
GTCCCATTCTGGCTTCCATTTGCCTGTTTTCCAGTTGCCATCTGCTTAAGTCCATTCTGTGTATGGATTGGGATTTGGAAAATTTGAAGCTAAGGACTTGATGAAAAGAGTTGTGCTTTTATGCTTCTGTTGTCTTATTCTGGGAGCGATGTGTGGCATTGAGAGACTGTTAGAAAGAGAGGGGTTGGGAGGAGAGCTGAGCCTTGGCCACTTCTCAGCCTTGTTGCCCTATCAGTAAAAAGAAGATAGTGTCTTGCAATGAAGGTCTGTGGTGCAGATAAACAAGGCGATAAAGGAACCAAGCCAGCTTGGTGTGGTCATCGTGACTTGTGTTGTGGCTTTTGCAGGGCTATCTTCCACCAACTAAAAATGGGGTTGAACCAAAGCGACCGAGCCGGCCGATCAACATCACCTCACTTGTGCGCCTGTCCACAACCGTACCAAACACCATCGTCGTCTCGTGGACTGCAGAGATAGGAAGGGTGAGTGAAACCTTGCTGTAAAGCTGTCAGGGGATGGGGAGAGAGGGAGACATGAAAATGCATAACACTATAGAACAAAATTTGAAAAGTTTTCTATTCCAGGTTTGAAAGTGTTATTTCCTGTTTAATTATGTGGTCCTTACTTTTAAAGTATTGGCTGCCAAACTGAGATGGCCAACTCAGAGCCTATTACATAATTACATAAATATTTGTATATTAAATAAAATATATTATAAAGTAGATTAAATGCCACAGAGAGAACTTTGCAATAGCATATCATCCAGGGCAGAAAGCACCTATTTACTTAACCACCACACTCCAGTCGAAGTTCAAACAGCAAGCAGTTTATTGAAGATTATGAAGATTGACATGGGTCAAACATGGGTCACCTATCGCCAACACCTACGACTCCTCGAACGCTTTCCTCAGCGCTGTCTTCGCACAATCCTAAATATACACTGGACTGACTATGTGACTAATGTCGCTGTCCTTGAGCAAGCAGGGATCACCAGCATTGAGGCCATGCTATTGAGAACACAGCTGCGCTGGGCAGGGCACATGGTCTCTAGGATGGAGGACCACCGCCTCCCAAAGATACTACTCTATGGTGAGCTCACCACGGGTCAGCGCAAGAGAGGTGCCCCCAAAAAGAGATATAAGGACTCCCTGAAACAACATCTCAGGCTCGGCCAGATTGATCACCAACCATGGTCCACCCTGGCCTCACATCGGAAGGCATGGAGATGCACTATCCACAATGCTGCGGTCTCTTTTGAGAAGACACGCCGAATGGGTCTCGAAGAGAAACGACAACGCAGAAAGAACCGCAACTTGGAAACGACATCACCCAAGGAGACTTTCTGCTGTGCTTTCTGCAACCGGACTTACCTATCTCAGATTGGCCTTTTTAGTCATCAACGCGCTTGTAAAAAGCGTGGGATGAGTCCTTCCTAAGAATCTTCGTTCGCGAAGTAATGCCGAGAGATATAAAAAGCAGTTCAGCAAAAATAATAATAAAAATGTCAAAGTCCAAATGTATTAAATAGTCTACAAAATTCAAGGTACAAGAGTAGTTCCAAAAACCCAAAACATCAGGGCATCCAGGACAGGAATACAAAAGAACCAGGAAACACAAGGCAGCATGCAATCCCATACAAAAACCCAGGAACAATCCTTCAGACTTGAAAGCATGAAACATGAACGAACGGAGACATGGACTAGAATTCCCTCAGCAGACTTAACTGGGCAAGAGTTGTTGCTTCAGCACTAACATTGACCAGACTAGCTGGAAAATCCCCCTGGTCCCTCTAATAAAGATATGAAATCATGCTGTTTTCCCTGGCTGCCTGGTAACAGCTTTTTCAGTAACAAGCGCTGTGACCTTCAGAGATGCTGTTGAGCCACAGAGTTTACGAAAACCATCCGAACATATCTCTCCCTATGAACCCACCAGGGATTTGAGATCATCAGGGGAGACCCTGCTCTTGATCCCGCCGGCTTCACAAGCACGTCTGGCGGGGACGAGAGACAGGGCCTTCTCTGTAGTGGGCCCACGGCTGTGGAACTCCCTGCCCAGGGATATCAGATTGGCTGAAAACTGGGCTCTTTGAGCAAGCATTTGGAGTTTCAGCTTAAGTAGTCAACTGAATTAGAAATGACCCAGGAATGACGATGACGACGGAATGGATAATGGATTGAATATGACGACATAGTTTAAATTTTTTTATTGTCATTGTTTTTGATGTTTTTGATGTTTTTAGATATTGTAATGATATGTTTTATTATATTGATGTATGTTTTATAAATGGCATTGACTTGTGCCGATTATTTGCCACCCTGAGTCGCCTTCGGGCTCATATGGGCGGGGTATAAATAATGCAAATAAATAAATAAGTATCCTCTCTAAAAGCTCATTATCCTCTCCACCTGGGATTTCATCTTCTGAACTCATTTCAGCCTCTGACCTAGCTTCCCAAGAGTAAGGCTTCTCAGCAGCGTCTGGGCCCCTCATTGGAATGTGGCCTTCACAAGCTTCTAGAGACACAAACTGCTCAGTTTTAGGACTTAAAATCTCATGCTGGCTCATAGGCCCAGAAATTCCATGATCCACTTCCTTGTTGACATTAGGAGCAGACACAATCATGGGCTGAACTACAACACAAAGCTGGGCTAGATGGGTTTCATGTTCCTACAAAGATCTAAACCAGCTATGTCTTCGTCCATCTTGATCATTTTGATTAGGACGTCGGATCTGAGTCTTTCAGGGAAAGCAAGTCAACTCAAAAATTGTGAAGATGTGCCCATGGGGAGGGTCAATAACTGGCTCATCTTCTGAAAAGTTCTGCCTCTAAAGATAGGTACACAAAGGAGGAAGCAGCCTGGCTGCTGTTCCTATTCTTGAAGTCAATGTTTCCAGCTGTGTTTAGTGACTTCCTGAAGGTCAGAGGCAGCAGGAACTCCCATGCAAGGAGGAAATGAATTTGGTGGAAGAGGGGGTCCTTGACCTGACCCTTGTCATCCAACCTGATTGGTTTCCATGTGATTAGAAAGACAACCTCCTCTGTCACAAGTGCAGAAGAGGGCAAGTGGATGGAGCAACCCACTCCTTTGCTAGCATATCATGCTGGGCACAGCATGTTGGGTGAGGATTTGGAAATGTTACACAAAGGCCTTACGTTTTGTTTTGTGTCCCCTCCGCCCCAGACCTATTCCATGGCCGTCTACCTCGTCAAGCAGCTATCTTCTACGGTGCTGTTGCAGCGGTTGCGAGCGAAAGGCATCCGGAATCCTGACCATTCCAGGGCACTAAGTAAGTCTGATGTGTGGACGCTTCTCGTGATGTAGACTCAGCGGAGAGGAAAAGGTGGTCATGTCAGTATTTGGAAATTAAAACTGTTTTGCTGCAGTTTAGCAGTTTCTCTTTTTTGTATAGTATTTGGAAATTACCTGGCATTTTCTAATCGATAGCATAGTTAATACCTCTGGCCTAACCATCTGTAAAAGAGTAAAGCCATTGTAATTACTTGGCATTATGGCCTGCGTCGAGGAGGCACCTTCACCCAGTCTGCTGGTCTCCCCCAATTTTATAATCCAGGAGGGCAAGGATCTAGTGAGCACGTGGTCACCTTCATTTCTCCCAAGATTGTGTCCTCGTCCTCAGGCTGCACAAGTTGAAAGGAATACATCCAATAAACAAGGACAAGCGGATGCCTCAGAAGCATCCACAGAGACTGCATTAACACTGGCGCCTAAGTCAAAACGGATCCGAGCAACTTTAGCTGCAAGAAAACCCTTATAAATTCTTCACATGGAGCTCCCGATTGGTCAGGGATCTCTGGCTGAGCAGGGGTTATAAGTCCCCTGATCACTCAAAACAGCTCTCTTGGGTGGTTCTTTGCAGATGCAATGTTGACGGCAATAAACAATTTTACTGCCGCCTTCATCGGCTTGGAACAGGCTCTAGACCAGGGGTGCTCACACTTTTTCAGCATGCGAGTGTTGGGCTTGTGGCTTCTTTGGCTAACAGGATGGTGGGATCTGCAGTGCAAGCAGATCCGAGGGATGGGAATTTTCAAGAACTGCCTTTCCCTGGGAATTAGTCTGTTCAGAGCAGAGACAGATAACACCTGGGCTGATAGCAGCTAGCAGAGAAGGAATTTTAATTTGCAAACTCCAAGGTCTTAGCTTTCGGCCCGTGAAGGGAAATGCCAATTAGGGGATATCGAAAATGGTTTGGTTTTGGCTATTTTAGTTCAGCTTGCTTGGAGAAGCCTTAGATCTTGGCAACATCAGTTTTGGAAGGACCTTTGTATTGGGTTTGCATTCATGTTCATGGACTTAAGATTCTGCTTTGCGTTTGGAAATTCTAGTTTGATTTTGTAAGACTTTGATGCTCCTGGACTCTACTAGATTTTTATGACTTTAATGCTTTTAGTCTCTATTGAATTTTATCATCTGTGCTGCTTTTGGCTCCTGAAACATTCCTGCTTGGATTATAACTTTGTTTCCCTTTTATCCTTTTAACTCTTCATTGCATTTACTGGATATTACCTGCTTTTAATAAATGACTATATTCCAAGTGTTGGTGTTGTGTGATTACATCTAGAGCAGGGGTGGGCAACTATTTTTTCCAAGGGGCCACACGAGAGCCAAAAAGTATTATGGAGGGCCGCACCTAAAGGCGGAACTACATGCTAATCTGCATTATTTATTTATTTATTCACTTACTATATTTACTATATATTACACATCATTAATATTAACATTAATATCAAGGAATATTCATATATTATTAGTATTAATATCATAATTATTATATTATAGTGTGTGTGTGTGTGTGTGTATATATATATATGCAGTATATATATAGACATAATATATTGAAATTATAATATAATATAACATTAGGAGGGCCGGATAGAATCAGCCAAAGGGCCGCATCCGCCCCCCCCGGGCCTTAGTTTGCCCACCCCTGATCTAGAGGGTCCACGTCCCTGGAGTGCAACAGCGAGCTACTTATAAAACAACCAAGTCAAAAAGATCTACCTTTCGCGCAGTGCACCTTCCGCGCACGCACACTGTCCACGGTTGCTTCCGGACGAGAGAGAAGCAGGGCGCTCCGCCCTGCTTCTCTTGCCGGCAGCGGAGGCTCCACGGTTGCTTCCGGACGAGAGAGTAGCAAGGCGGAGTGCGAGGCGGGGCCCCCAGAGTCCCAGCCTTGCGCTCCGCCCTGCTTCTCTCTCGTGCGGAAGCAACTGTGGAGCCAGGCAAGAGAGAGGCAGGGCGGAGCACGAGACGGGGCCTCCGGAGGCCCCGTCTCGTGCTCCGCCCTGCCTCTCTCTTGCCGGCAGTGGAGGCTCCGCGGTTGCTTCCACGCGGTGCACCGTCCACGGTTGCTTATGGACGAAAAAGAAGCAGGGCAGAGCGCAAGACTGGGCCTCCGGAGGCCCCACCTCGTGCTCTGCCCTGCCTCTCTCTCCGGAAGCAACCGTGGAGCCTCCGCTGCCAGCGAGAGAGAGGCAGGGCAGAGCGCCCTGCTTCTCTCTCATCCGGAAGCAACTGTGGACGGTGCGCCGCACGCAGGGCAGAAGCACCCCATCTGGCTGTGATCGACCTCCTTTGAACCCGCGATCGACTTCGTGGGCAGCCCTACTCTACCATTCTCGGTCGGATTTGCTTCCATCGGGAAGGCCAAACTCTTTCAAAAACTTACCAGTATTTTACTTGAGAGCCCGTGTATGAGGACATAGGTGTAATTTATGGGTGCTCCATTCCCACCTTTGAGATGGCTTCAGCCATCTCTTTGTAGCACCTTCATTGGCTTTTACATTACTCCACTGTCTATCGGTCCGCCTTTTCCCATGGTCACTTGGATATTGTAGCTGCCTTGCAGTTCATCTCCTTGCGGGTTTCTCCAACAGGACATTAGAGGAATTGTAATTACAATTCCTCTATTGCGCCACTTCTTAAAACTGTGGGTCCCATCTCCAAATGGGGTCCCCTTCCTCATGAAAAGTGTGACAACAGTGAAGGGTTTCTGAACACCACACATTTGTACAAATTTGTTAGCAACAGTATGCAGTGTTTACAATTGACTTTGCAGACCATTCTTCAGCTGTACTCCACAAAAAGGGAAACCAACCTATTTAGCAAAGCTTGGCAATGGTTTATTATCAGTAAATGTTTGATATGTATACCTGGGGTTGTGTAAAAATTTCCCAGGTCTCAAGTGGCAAAAGTTTAAGAAGCCTGGCTCTAATGTCTACTCTGCTTGCTCTCCTTGCTCTCCCCATCTCTCTTTGCAATGTATCTTTTAATAGTGTTTCTTGTTCCATTTTGTTTTCTCTTTCTGCCCTTGACAGTCAAAGAGAAACTAACAGCAGATCCCGACAGCGAAATAGCCACAACCAGCCTGCGAGTTTCTCTTCTGTGTCCAGTAAGTGTCACTTCCCTAAAATGTCACTTCTCTGTAAATCTGTTGCAGTAGTGCCAACCTCAACACATATTTATACATATATACAACCACAACATATATTTATATGTAAAATGTATACTTTGGGATAAATCATGTGAAACAATGACCCGGAGCATTTGGGAGGGAACCTTCTGTGGAATGATTTCTTCCTTGTGGAATGTCATACATGCTGGCTCTCTGGAAAGCTAGACGTGACATGATGGTACGAGCAGTTATACATCCAGAAAACCTCTGCACTGGATTTATTTATTTATTTATTTGTTTATTTATTTATTACAGTATTTATATTCTGCCCTTCTCACCCTGTAGGGGACTCAGGGCAGATTACAATGTACATATACATGGCAAACATTCAATGCCATAGACACACAACATATATAGACAGACACTCAGAGGCTATTTAACATTCCAGCTTCTGGCCACCAGGGGAGCTGTTGCTTCCTCGTTCTTTGCATACTTCCTGGAGATTTTTTATGGCCTCGTAAATCAGTTAAATTAGCCTCCCCACAAAGTGGTACCTAAATTTCCTACTTGACAAATGCAACTGTCTTTCGGGCTGCAAAGGTTGACAACAAGCTACACAATTTTGGTCGGGAGCTCACTCTGACCTGGGCTGGCTTCGAACTCATGACCTTTTGGTCAGTAGTGATCTTAATGCAGCCGACTCTTAGCCAGCTGTGCCACAGTCCCAGTTATGTAGCCAGGTCGTTCTCAGAGCTCTCCTGCTTCCTGTAACACATGGAATGGCCACACCAGGGATAGATGGGGAGGCTTCAGAGATGCTTCTGGACATTGCAGAGACATTTAGGTGCTGAAAGGCAAGGAAGGGAATACCAGCCTCCACTGCGTGGCAGGCATCATTCATCACCGGTGGATGCTCTGGCTAGAGGTGCTACAAGTTGCAGTCCCACAACTTTAGGAAGACCATGGCTTGTGTTAGATTGTGGCAGCATTAGAAAGAGATATCAAAGACTGGTGTGTGTGTCTGTTGTGCTAAATTGCACTGTGATACTCCTACAAGTTGCTCTCTGTTCAGAGAGAGGTGCCAAGTGTCATTACCCTTGGTTCAAAGCGTCCTCTGAAGTGTTTGCACTGTTTACAGCAGGCATGGGCAAGCTTTGGCCCTCCAGGTGTTTTGGACTTCAATTCCTACAACTCCAGGGCCGGATTACCTCATTTTGACGTCCTAGGCCACACTTTGGAAGCGCCGCCGCTGGAGCCGCTGGCGGGCATGCGCGCACGGCAGGAGGGCGCCTCTTCCTCGCTATGCGCGGCACCCAAGAACACGGCAGAGGAGGAAGAGGGGCCCTCCTGCCGCGCGCGCATGCCCGCTAGGTGCCAGCGGCCCTAGGGGCGGGGCTTCCCTCCGCCTCATCATCCTCGCGCGTTGCGCCCCCCTTCCTTGGGCACGAGGAGGATGACGAGGCGGAGGGAAGCACCGCCCCCAGGGCCGCTGGCGGGCATACGTGGCACCCAAGAACACGGCGGAGGAGGAAGAGGCGCCCTCCGGCCGCGCACGCATGCCCGCTAGCCGCCAGCGGCCCTGGGGGCGGGGCTTCCCTCTGCCTCGTCATCCTCGCGCCCTCCTTCCTTGACAAGGGGGCGGGGGCGATGGCATGGGGGGGCGCCATTCCCTCCTCCCCCACCCCCTCACAGTGCTCTCCCCCCCGCCCTCCCCAAGAGAGAGAGAGTCATGCCGCATGTTGCGGTTTTGCTTGAACTTTTTCTTTTTTTCTATTTTGGTCCTTGATCTGGCGCCCCCATAGGCCATGGCCTAATGTGGCCTTATGGGTAATCCGGGCTTGCTTAGAGCCAGTAGGCTGTTAGGAATTGTGGGAGTTGAAGTTCAAAACACTTGGAGGTGAAAGTTTGTCCAGGCCTGGTTTACAGGGTTTGTATGCTGTATCTTTATTATAACACATTCTGTCCTCAGCAGCCGGTCATATTTTGAATTTACATTCTGCTTCTTTTTATTGTGTTATTGTTGTAGTGTATAGTCTTAATAGAACTAGCTGTACCCGGCACGCGTTGCTGTGCCCTATTTAGGAGATGCGGGGAAGTCTGAGTATATAAGGGTTTGAAATGATGCTACTTATGGTCTTGGTGGGTGTGTGCATGTGTATATGTGTGTATGTAGTGTATATATGTGGGTGTATATGTATATATGTGTATGTGTGTTTATATATGTATGCGTGTGTATGGTACTGTATATGTGTGTGCATGTGTACATACACATGAGGTGGGGAAAGGGGGGGGAAGAAGGGGTCTGAGGCTGAGAGAGGAAAAGAAGGGGGCTGAGGGTGAGGGTGAGAAGAGAAGGAGCCTGGGGCTGACGTGGGGGGTTGGGGCCATAGGCTGAGGGGGAGAAGGAAAGGTCCTGAGGCTGATGGAGGAGAAGAAGGGGGCAGAGGAGGGAAAAGAAGGCGGCAGCAGCGACCCCGGTCCTTTCCTCTTCACCCTCTGCCATCTGGAGGGCAGTAGCGGCGAGGGCTGCGTCCCCAGGCCTCGTCCTTCTTCACCCTCCGTCCTCCGGAGGGCAGGCTCAGGGGCGCGGCGTCTTATCGGAGTAACCAGGAGGTCTCCTTGTGGTAGCCGCTGCTCGTGTGGCGGCCGCCATCTTTCCTGGCGGCACCTCGGGCCAGGCGGGGGCGGAACCTCCGGTATGCGGCATCAGTTTCCGGCCGGACCCTTTTTCTGACGGATTGAGTTCCGTCGGAGTCTTTTCGGCCGGACCGGAAGTGGTTCGGCCGCCATGTTTTTTTGTAGTTTTTTGTGGTTTTTTGCAGTGTTGCTTCCCCGGAGAGCCGCAGAAGCGACCGATGCGGCAGAGAGCGGCTGCGCGGTGAAGTTGATGGTGTGTGGGGGAGAGAGGGGGACGTATTGGGTTGGGGTTGGGGGGGGAGTCAGAGTGCGCAGTGTGTTTGCTGTCTCTCTGTCCTGCGTTGTGGTGTTGGGGGGCGGGGTTGTAGTGCGCCTGCGCGATGGCTCTCACTGTGTTCTGCGCTCGTGGCCAGCGCAGAATGGGAGTCAATGGGCGGTTTTGGGGGCGGATTTTGGGGGGGTTTGAAGGTAGGTAGGTGGGTTTTTTTGTGTGATGGCAATACCTCGTGGTCTGTGGGAATGTGTCTCGTTGGATTGGTGTGTCTGGGGGGCTTAGTTTGGCCGTGCATAACGTCCTTTGCACGACCACTCTCTTTTTATATATATAGATGTACACCAATCAGAGAGATTTGCTCAGATTTTGGTTTTAAAATGTATAGAATAGACACTGTATTTCATTGCATAAGAGTTGCCACCAGGTAATAGTCGCACCCCCATTTTGGAGGTGACAAAACTGGTATTTGTGTGTTCCTCACATAATAGATGCAGAGCTGTTTGGGGCTCATTCCCACTCCCTCCCTCTTCTTTCTCCAAAGGCAAGGTCGTGTAAAAATGATAATGAAATGGAGGTCTCGGGAGCTTCCTCCTTTCTCCAAAGAGCTCCCATTTCCTAGTTTGCAACCTGCCTTGCCTTCAATGGAAGAAAGCAGGAAGCAGGGGAGGGGAATCTTCCTCCAAAGCAAGGCAGTTTAAACACAAACAGAAACTGAGCTGGGTTGCCGTGGGTTTTCTGGGCATTCTCTCCTGACGTTTTGCCCACATCTATGGCAGGCATCCTCAGTGGTTGTGAGGTCTGTTGGAAACTCAGCAAGTGGGTTTATATACCTTTGGAATATTGTCCAGAGTGGGAGAAAGAACTCTTGTCTGTTGGAGGCAAGTGTGAATTGGCCAGCTTGATTTGTATTGAATAGCCTTGCAGTTTCAAAGCCTGGCTGCTTCCTATGTTAGGAGGTGTTAGCTGGCCCTGATTGTTTCTTGCCTGGAATTCCACTGCTTTCTGAGTGTTGTTCTTTATTTACTGTCCTAATTTTATTTATTTTTTAATACTGGTAGCCAGATTTTGTTCATTTTCATGGTTTCCTCCTTTCCGTTTAAATTGTGCTTGTGGATTTCAATTACTTTTCTGTGTAGTCTGACATGGTGGTTATGATAGTGGTCCAGCGTTTCCGTGTTCCCAAATAATATGCTGTGTCCAGATTGGTTCATCAAGTGCTCTGCTATGGCTGATTTCTCTGGTTAAATGAGTCTGCAGTGCCTTTCATGTTCCTTGATACATGTCTCGGCCATTCTGCTGCGTTTGGTGGTTCCTCTGTAACAGGGGTCGGGAACATTTTTGACTCAGAGAGCCATAAAAGCAAAATATTTGGAAATGTATTTCAGTGAGAGCCATGTAATATATATACAATATATTTTAAGACTGAATTCCACGAAATGTGAGTCTATATGTACATACTATGAGAAAAGGATGCTCCCGGAAGAATGACGGGACACTTCAGACCTGGCTCTGCAAAAGGCACGCTCAGGACTCTGGGAAGGAAGAGAAGACGGAAGGAAGGAAGGGGGAAAGAGAGAAAGAAAGAAAGAAAGAGGAAATAAAGGAGGGAGGGGGAGAGGAAGAAAGAAAAGAAGAACGAACTATGGAAAAGTAAGAAAAGCAGGAGAGAGACAAGGAGGGGGAAAGAAAGAAGGAAATGGGAAGGGAGGAAAGGAAAGGATGGGGAAAAGAAAGGAAAGGGAGTGAGGAAGAAGTACAACAATGAAGAGAAAAGAAGAAAAGAAAGAAGGGGAAAGAGGGAAGTGAAAAGAAAGGAAGGAGAAGGAAAGGAAGACTTGGGGAAAAAGAATAGAAGAGGAAGGAAGGAAGAGGGAGGGAGAATGGAGGAAAGAAGGGGGAGAGAAGGAGAAAGAAAGGGTGAAGGGGAGAAAGAATGGAAGGAAGAGGAAGGAAGGAAGGAAGGAAGGAAGAGGGAGAATGGAAGAAAGAAGGAAGGGGAGAGAGGGAGGGGAAAGGAAGGAGAGAAGGAGAAGGAAAGGATGAAGGGGGAGAAAGAAAGGAAGAGAGAGAGAGAATGGAAGAAAGAAGGAAGGGGAGAAGAAGGAAAGGGTGAAGGGGAGAAAGAAAGGAAGGAAGAGGAAGGAAGGAAGGAAGGGGGAATGGAGGAAAGAAGGAAGGAGAGAAGAAGGAAAGGGTGCATGCTGGGAAACCGAGGCCTGGGCTGCTCTGGAGAGCCAGATGCAATAATGAAAAGAGCCACATCTGGCTCCTGGGCCATAGGTTCCCTCCCTCTGTAGGCTTGTTCACAGCTGCATGGTATACGGTAGACTTCTGCAGAGGTGAGAGGATCCCTCTTGTCCTTTGCTGAACATAGCATTTGTGGGATTTTCGTAGTGGTTCTGTAGATAGTTTGTAGGTTGTGTTTCTTCATCCGCTTCCCTACGTGGCCAGTGGTTTCCTTGATGTATGTTAAGAACACCTTTCTTCTGGGTGGATCTTTGTCTTGACTCTCGTGGCTTGTTCTACATCTTGCATCTCTTCTGATGTCTGTGGTGGAGTCTCCATTGGCCTGGAGAGCCCAGTTTAGGTGGTTCAGGTCACCTTGGAGGAGGTGGGCTTTGCAGATTCTTTTTACACAGTCTGCCAGGGCTTTAAACAGAGCTGTTTGTTTAAGGCTGAATCCTTTCCCTGTCTCTTCCTCCTTCTCCTCTTCCTCAATAAAGCAGTTTATTTATAGAAATAAAAGAACAGAAACCAACGAATCAAATACAGATTTTTTCATCACATAATAGTCGCGAAAGGGTATAAAAATGTAACTGTTATGCCATGAAATATGGTGAGACTACATCTAGAATGCACCGGGAATGTGGCACAGCTGGCTAAGTGTCAACTGCATATGATCTCTCTGACCAGTAGGTCATGAGTGTGGTGTTCCAGCCTGGTACATTTGGACAACCCAGAAATGATGGGTTACCAGTTGAGTTAGCCAGGGATGAGGGGTTACCTTGTGAGCCCGCTGTTAATGAGCAGGTGGATGACGAGGAGGAAATGGATGTTAATTCAGAGTTCAGCAGTGAGAGCCAGGACGGCCTTGGTTCCCAAGAAAGTGTTTTCACTCCCTCGATCTCAAGCGAGAATTCCAGAGATGGGGAGGATGATGGTTCCCAGCCTGATAGCACCGCACCTGGGAGCTCTAATGAGCAGAGCTTCGACAGGAGGGCAAACATCAGATCCATCCGAAAGGATTGGAATTTGAAGAGGGGGGTGCGGTGGACACATAGAAGTTAGATTCCTTTATTAGACCAGGCGGAGAGGGATTTCGCCAGACCTGAAGCTACGTTTAGCTTGGAAGGACTCTGGTTCAGGACTCTAAGTTCACGTCCAACCGCAAGAGTGGTTTGCCTTGTCTTCGCACTCTTGTTTCTTGGGGCAATCAAGTCGGCTTGATTGCCAGCTTGAGAACTATTTGGATTTACCTTTGGAACCGATTGAACTTGCTTTTCGTCTTCTAACTTTTGAACTATCTATTATTCTAAATAAAGTTATATTTACAGAGACTGCTTGTGTGTGTGATCTAGGGGGTACTGCCACGATCTGAGGTGCAACAATGGGTTCGAGGCCTGCCTGGGTCGAGGTGGGTTCTCGACCTTAAGTGTAGCCTGCTGTCGACCTTTGCAGCCCGAAAGATAGTTGCATCTGTCAAGTAGGAGATACATTTGTCAAGTAGGACAGTGTTTCCCAACCTTTTTTGAGCCGCGGCACACTTTTTACATTTACAAAATGCTGGGGCACACCACCAACCAAAATGACACAAAATGACACTCTAACACAGTAATACATATAGTTAATATGTTTTTAAAATGTATTTATACACTCAGTGTGAAACCTGGGCCTGTTTCAATGAACTCAACATAGATATCCTGGCAGGAATGGCAGAAAGACACAAACTTCCCACACAGAACTCCCATAACAAAGAGAAAATGGTATAAGAGTTTGGTGGGCATTGACCTTGAGTTTTGGAGTTGTAGTTCACCTATATCCAGAGAGCACTGTGGACTCAAAACAATGTTGGATCAGAACCAAACTTGGCATGAATACTTAATATGCCCAAATATGAACGCAGATGGAGTTTGAGGGAAATAGACTTTGACATTTGGGAGTTGTAGTTGCTGGGATTTATAGTTCCCCTACAATCAAAGAGCATTCTGAACCCCACCAATGACAGAACCCCCAGGAGGCAAGAGGAGGTCTCTACTTGGGGAAAGGGAGGCCTTCCCAATGCATGGAGAGGGAGAGACCAAGTAGACAATGGGTGGGGAGGGGGGGTGTTTGTAATTTTGTTCCTTTATCGAGGTAGGTTTCTTAGGGTTTTTATACTTCAACACACTAGACTCTCCCCCTTCCTGGAGGTTCCAATTTCCCACTGCACACCTGATGATCGCTCAGGGCACACTGGTTGGGAAACACTGAAGTAGGAGATAAAGGTACCACATTAAAGTGGGGAGGCAAAGTTTGACTGATTTATGAGGCCATTTCTTTTTAATGGAATCGCTGAGGAATGCGGAAGGAACAACAAGGGACGCTGGAAAAAACGCTGAGAGATGAGGAGTGCCTCGGCTCCCCCTGGTGGCCAGAAAGTTTGCCTCTGTTCATCTATATGTGTGTAATATGTCAAAAATGTATGTACTGTACTGTACTGTGATAAATGTCACATGTTTATATGTCTATGTTGAACTGCAGGGATTGTCTGCAAGTATGTGTACTGTAATCCGCTCTGAGTCCCCTTCGGGGTGAGAAGAACGGAATATAAATAAAGTAAATAATAATAAATAATAGAATTAACGTTCTTCTGAAAGGTCTTTTTAATAAGTTGAGCATCTTGTGAGAGACGCAAATGCCCTCACTCACTGTTGTTTTTGTTGGTACCTTTGAAAGCTTGGCAAAATGCGCCTGGCCATCCCCTGCCGGTCGCTGACCTGTTCCCACCTGCAGTGCTTCGATGCCACTTTGTACATTCAGATGAATGAGAAGAAGCCCACCTGGGTTTGCCCCGTCTGCGACAAAAAGGCCCCCTACGAACACCTCATCATTGACGGGTGAGTAACTTTGGGAAACTGAGCTACACATCAAAGGCCAAGCTAGTTTTTGCTCTTCTTGTAGAGACCTGGGAAAGCTTGGGCATCTCTCGCGCAAGAGGTTTTGCCCCATGTTCCTACATGATTTCTGAGGGGTTTCTTTTTCACAGGCTCTTTATGGAAATCCTGAAGTATTGCACAGATTGCGATGAAATCCAATTCAAGGAGGACGGGTCCTGGGCTCCAATGAGATGCAAAAAGGAGGCACAAGAGGTGAACTCATCTTTCAATGGAGTAGAAGGTGGGTTTGACGTTCTGATCTATGCCGTTCCAACCATCTTACCTGATCATTTTGATGCTATAAAAGTGTGTGGTTCGTTATTGTGCAATGTGTGGCGTTTGCCTACGTCTTTAACACTTGCTGTGCTTCAGAACCGGGACTTCAGCATTTGACTGGTATCTTTCTAGGCTGTTTAAGTTCTTCTGTGGATCATCAGGTAACGTCTCACCAGTCAAACAAAAACAAGAAGGTTGAGGTGATTGACTTAACCATCGAGAGCTCGTCCGATGAAGAGGAGGAGGAGCCGTCCGTCAAGAGGAGCTGCCCGTCCCTCTCACCGGCCTCCCCCATTAACAACAAGAGGTGAGGGGACCAAAGAGTGTCATGGCTAGAGCTCTGCCTATCCTTTCAGGACATATGTGAGCCACAAAACCCTTTGCATGGTGTTTTAATGAGAACCGTATATACTTGAGTATAAGCTGCGTTTTTCAGCCCATTTTTAAGCTGAAAAAGCCCCCCCATGGCTTATACTTGAGTCAAAGTTATTTTTTATTTTGCTCTGTTGTTATTATTAATAATAATATTACATTTATTATTTTACTCTTTTTATTATTATGATTATTATTACATTTCCATTATTTTACTCTATCATTATTTTTATAACATTTATTATTTTACTCTATTATTACTTGTTATTATAACATTTCCATTATTTTACTCTATCAATATTTTATTACATTTATTATTTTACTCTATCATTATTTTTATTACATTTATTATTTTACTCTATTATTAATGTTATTATTACATTTCCATTATTTTACTCTATCATTATTTTTATTACATTTATTATTTTACTTATTATTACTGTTATTATTACATTTCCATTATTTTACTCTATCATTATTTTTATTACATTTATTATTTTACTCTATTATTACTGTTATTATTACATTTCCATTATTTTACTCTATCATTATTTTTATTACATTTATTATTTTACTATATTATTACTGTTATTATTACATTTCCATTATTTTACTCTATCATTATTTTATTACATTTATTACTTTACTCTATTATTACTGTTATTATTACATTTCCATTATTTTACTCTATCATTATTTTTATTACATTTATTATTTTACTCTATTATTACTGTTATTATTACATTTCCATTATTTTACTCTATCATTATTTTATTACATTTATTACTTTACTCTATTATTACTGTTATTATTACATTTCCATTATTTTTTACTTATCATTATTTTTATTACATTTTTATTTTTACTCTTATTATTACTGTTTTATTACATTTCCATTATTTTACTCTATCATTATTTTATTACATTTATTACTTTACTCTATTATTACTGTTATTATTACATTTCCATTATTTTGCTCTATCATTATTTTATTACATTTCCATTATTTTACTCTATCATTATTTTTATTACATTTATTATTTTACTCTATTATTACTGTTATTATTACATTTCCATTATTTTACTCTATCATTATTTTATTACATTTATTACTTTACTCTATTATTACTGTTATTATTACATTTCCATTATTTTGCTCTATCATTATTTTATTACATTTCCATTATTTTACTCTATCAATATTTTATAACATTTATTATTTAACTCTATTATTACTGTTATTATTACATTTCCATTATTTTACTCTATCATTATTTTTATTACATTTATTATTTTACTCTATCATTATTTTTATTACATTTATTATTTTACTCTATTATTACTGTTTTTACATTTCCATTATTTTACTCTTATCATTTTATTACATTTATTATTTTACTCTATTTTTACTGTTATTATTACATTTCCATTATTTCACTCTATTATTATTGGAAGACTATGTAAGCACATTTACACTGACCATTTTTAAAGTTCGTCAAGAAAAGAAAAGAAAAAGGCTCACATCTTTGGACAGTGGCCTTTGAATAACACTGAACCAGAGAAAATTATCTAGAAACAACAACTAGCCAGAGTTTCTAATGTAGCGTTGCAATCTTGGAAGATTGTTGTCCTTCAGGAGGTGGGTGAAGACTTGGATGTGGAACGAGGCTTTCCCAGAATAAGCTGAGATTGATTTCAATCTGAAATGGGTGACCACTTTTATAGACCGAGTTGAATGTGGTTTTAATGGCAATGTGGTTTTTATGTATCTCTGTTTTTTATGTATTTTAATATGCTGTTTTAAGATGTTTTAAATTGGTATGGCATTGAATTTTGCTGTAAGCCGGTCTGAGTCCTTCCTTGGAGGTGAGAAGGTCAGGGTACCAAAGTTTTAAATAAATAAATAATAAATATGTCGTAACAGTGAGGCCACGGGCCATAATTTTAGTTCTTGAAGACCACTGGTGGTCCACAGACCACAGGTTGGGGACCACTGCTTTACCGAGTGCACAAACTAAGATATCTCCTTCTTCTTTGCAGCATTTTAAGTTTGCCGCACCAAGTCTCCCCTGTTTCGAGAACCCCAAGCCTCCCGGCGGTCGACACAAACTACATCAACACCTCGCTTATCCAAGACTACCGGCACCCTTTCCACATGACGCCCATGCCTTACGACCTTCAAGGTGGGCTCCCGACTCCGGTTAAGAGCACAGAAAAGGCATTTTAGTTAGGATTTGGACAACAAACAAGAGTAAATACCACTGGCCTCCTGACCAGAGGTATCGTTCCTGGGTTATAAATGTTATTTCCTAATTGGTTCTATATTAAAAACATGGAAAGAGTTTATTAAACTGCAAAAACTTTGTTTTTGTGGGAGGGACAGCCTGCTTTAGCACATTTTGCTAAAGTGAAAGACTCAACCTAGTCAACCTAGTTTGTGGCCGCCACAAAAACAAAGTTTCTGGAGTAGAACAACTACTTTCAACGTAAGTACTGCACAGTTAAACAGGAAAGAACACTTACAAACCAGGAACAGGTCCCCCCGTCCCCCCATTTTGTTGCATAGTTTTATTTGTGCTGTTCTTAGTTTAAAATGACTTGTTGCTCACAAAAATGACATTGTTTTGTTTTTTGCAGGTTTGGACTTCTTTTCTTTCTTACCAGGAGACAATCAGGTAATGCAGTGGGATGCATTGTGTAAGCGACATAGTTAAAACCAAGTTGGACCTGCTTTGGTGGGCCCGTGGGGGGGGGGGGGGGGTGTTGGGATAAATTACAGTATTTCAGATCAAATTGAACTGAATTCTGATGGGGAATGAAAAAGCTCCAAGCGGTTTTTTTGGGCAGGATGTATGTTTCTTAGCCGTCTTACTTCCCTTTGAGGAGAAAGATGCGGTATGAATATAATAAATAATACACATTTACTCAAATCTAATACACTATTGAATCTAATGCACACCTCAGTTTTCAAAACCCTAAAGCAAAAAAAGTATTTGCTGCATCTATATATATAAAAGAAGAGCTGTTGTGTTTAGTAGCCTATAGACAGAAAAACCACACAACACAGACACACCAAACCAGGCAACATACACAACCCAACAAGATATGTTTACGACAAAACACCCCCCCCCCCCCAAAAGCCAATGGTCACAAATCCAAAAAAAATTATGGACTACAATTCCCATAAACTCAAGCTAGTGCAGAATGCCGCCGCTCGCTTGCTGACGGGGACGTCGGTAAGGGAGCACATCACGCCCATCCTTCGGCAACTGCACTGGCTGCCTATTGAGTACCGAATCGTCTTCAAGGTGTTGGTGTTAACCTTTAAGGCTTTACACGGCCTAGGGCCTGCGTACCTGAGGGACCGCCTTGTCCCATACATACCCCCGAGATCACTACGCTCAGAGGAGTCGAATTTACTCCTTATTCCATCAGTCCGCGCCTGTCATCTGTCTGCCACTAGGCAAAGGGCCTTTTCCGTGGCGGCTCCGGCACTCTGGAACTCTCTCCCGGACGATGTTCGAGCCGCCACGGAGCTCATTCCGTTTCGCAGGGCCTGCAAAACCGCCTGTTTAGACTGGCCTTCGGTTAGGCGAATAAGCCGAATGTACTCATCTTCCAACCAGCACCCTGGCTCAGGGAATGCTAAGGCATGACACAACTTTTAGCCCGGGACCTATGTTGTATTTTTATGTTGTATTTTATTGTATGGCGACATGGATGTTACATGCCAGCCACGTTTTTATGATGTTTTCCGCCCCGAGCCTGCAGGGAGGAGCGGAATACAAGAAGGAACAAATAAATAAATAAATAAATAAACCACCGGAGAGGGAGGGAGGGAGGGAGGAGAGATAGAGAGACAGTGCCCTGGCTTGGCTGGCTCTCTGCATCCCTCCCTCTGGAGAAGGGACTGCCCAGCCATTCTGCTTGGGAGGCGAAGGGGCCAGGTCCACAGCAGCTACTGGAGAGGAGCCCCAGCTGTGGATGCAGCCATAGCCAGAGAAGCCTGTATGTACACACTTCCAGATTGGCATCCCTTCCCCTTCTGCTTTACCTCTGCCTTGGCCTGGCTTCCTCCCCTCACTTCTCCTACTGTAATGACCTTTTCCCCCCAACACTCATTTCTCAGTCAGGGACACCCCCCCCCCCCCCGCTGACCTTCCTTCCTGCCTGGAAACCCCCATTGGCCCACCAAGGAGTTCACAGTCCATTTTTCCCAAAACACACATATATAAACATGCACACAATATATACACACACACATATACATAAAGACATACACACATATATACATGCACAGAAATATACACATATACACATGCACACATACATACACACATCTGTACTTACACATGCGTATACATATACAAATACACACATATATGCACACACATATACACAAACACACATATATGCACAAATATATACACCTACATGCACACACAAAATACATATATACAGACTGGGCCATAGGAAAGAGAAAAAGAAGGAAGACGGGAGAACAGGAAATAAAAAGTGAAAGAAGGAAGGAAACATTGAGGGAAGAAAGGTAGGATGGATGGAAGGAAAGAAGGAAAGGAATACTATTTCATTTTCTACTTCCTTCTTTGCCCCTTTCCTATTTAATTTTCCATACCATCACACAACGCCACAGCAGCGCGTGGCCGGGTACAGCTAGTACTGTCATAAAGTGCGCTCTTTGTAATTTAAAACACCACATCTTCCAGAAATTGAAAGAAATCCTTGAGATGCATCCATGGTAGAGAATGAATCTACTTGGTTCAATGCTGTGGAATCACTGGTTGCAGTTTTACAAGGTCTTGAGCCTTCTTTGCCAAAAAAATCCTGGTGCCTCATCAAACTACAAATCCCAGGATTACTTAGCATTGAGTCATGGAAATTCAGTTAGAGATGACGTCCCTCAAGTAGGAGCTCCAGGTGCTCCTGAAGCAGCTTCCCCATTAGCTTTGGCTCAGCACTCAGATTACTTCACCTTCATTTTGGAGACATAATTTAGCCAAAAAGGTGAGTGTTAGATTTCGGTACCGTATATACTCGAGTATAAGCTGAGTGTAATGACGCTCCAATTTCGGTAAGGATCACGCGTAGATAGAAGCACGGTCCAACACGATTTTATTGCAGGTACAACACTTGTAAAGCTAAAGCACCGTCCCGCCACCCAAACACACCTTTTATACTCGAACCCCCCTCCCCTTGCCCATGCAATGTCCAGGCAGGGTTGCACCATATCCGGGTGAATCAGCAAATCCCATAGTCCAAAAGGATGTGACCTCATTAGTCTCTGAGTCAGCACTAATAGTCCAATGTCCAATGTCCGAGTCCAGAAGAGGTTGCCTCACTTCCCCTGGAACACCTGGAAGTTACATCACTCCCAGACTGACTCAGCATAGTCCTTCAGTAACTAGAACAAAGGTCACTTCACCTCCCGGAGAACTGGGACAAAGGTCAGCACCACCTCATGGCAGGCTGGAAACCTGAACTTCTTCCAAGCTCAGATTTCCCAGATCTGACATAACGTCCTTCTCCACCGCGTCCTCCCCCTGTAGAAATAAAACACTATTCAATCCTCAGGCGGAAGGGGCCCTACATATCTCTTTAAAAAACTACAGTGGAATGTAGGGTGAACCTTGCCTAGACTCTTTGGCAAAAGGAGGGTATAAGAGACCTTATTTGCTGCCTTTTCAATCCTGAAAGGTCCAATATATTTCGGGCTTAACTTTTTGGACGGGTATCCCAATTTCAAGTTCTGTGTGGACAACCATACCAGATCGCCCTCTACATACTCCTCCCCTTCCTGTCTTCGTCGATCCCCAAACAGCTTGTACGTCCGTTGCGCTTTTCCTAAAGCTTCCGTCACTTCCCTCCAATCATCCCGCGCTCTCATTCTCCACTCACTCCTTTCCTCCCCTCCAACCTCCAACAATTGGGGCAAAGGAGCCACATCCTGACCGTAAACCACCTCGAAAGGGGACTTCCCCGTGGAAGAATGCACTGAGCTGTTATACGCCATCTCGGCATAGGGCAACAAATCCGACCAGTTATTCTGCTCCTTATTACTAAATATACGTAGATACCCTCCTAGCGATTTTTGCGCTCTCTCGGCCCCATTGCAGCAAGGATGATAAGCGGTCGTAAGACGCCTTTGGGCCCCCAACACTTCCAGAAATCTCTCCCAAAACCGGGCGGTAAACTGAACCCCACGATCACTAAGAACCTGTTCCGGGCACCCATGCAATCGATACACATGCTGCACGTATAACTCAGCTAGCCTCTCCGCCGATGGCAACCCTTTCAAAGGGACAAAATGAGCCTGTTTCGAAAACAAGTCTAATATAGTCCAAATATATCTGTACCCCCTACTAGAGGGCAACTCCCCCACGAAATCAGTGCTGACATGCGTCCATGGCCGCACTGGAGAAGCCACCACTTGAATCAACCCTTGCGGCTTAGCGGCAGACTCCTTGTTCCTAGCACAATCTTCACAACACTCTACATACTCCTTCACCTCCGCTCTCATACCTGGCCACCAATACCGCCTCTTTATGGCCAAAAGCGTCTTCGTGACGCCCCAATGACCGGCAGACTTGTGATCATGATTTAGCTGTAAAACCTTCCTCCTCACACTTCGAGGAACATACACTTTATTTCCCATAACCCATAAACCATTTAACATCTTGCATTCACCTTCATGGTCCTGCAACCACACATCACCTTCATAACCCTTTTGTAACTCTAAACACCACTCATCTACCACTCCTTCTTCCTTCTTCACCTCTCTCTCCCTCTGGGACCTCGTCTGCACCGCCAATCCCCAATGCTCCTTGGTAAACACCTCCTCGGACTTCTCCAAACAATTCTCTCCCACACCGGGATACCGGGACAATGCGTCCGCCACTACATTCTCTTTCCCCTTTATATGTTGCAACGAGAAATTAAACCGGGCAAAATACTGAGCCCATCTCACCAATTTGGGAGATAGCTTCTGAGGGTTCTTCAAATACTGGAGATTCTGGTGGTCTGTTAGCACTACAAAAGGAAAAGCAGCCCCCTCCAGAAACTGACGCCACGTTTGCAAAGCACTTCTTACAGCGAAAGCCTCTTTCTCCCAAACGGGCCATTTCCTTTCCTGCTCCCCAAATTTTTTCGAAAAATACGCACACGGCCTCAAATTCCCCTGTTCATCTCTCTGCATTAGCGCCCCTCCATATGCCCAAGCGGAAGCATCACACTGTACAACAAAAGGCTTGTCTACATCTGGGTGCATTAACAAAGGACCACGGGTAAAAGCTCTTTTCAATCTCTCAAACGCCTCTTGACATTCCCTAGTCCAGCCTAATTTAGCACCCGGGGACTTGGTTCTTTTCGACTCCCCCTTCCCCTTAATCTTCAACAACTCCGTGAGCGGGAGAGTTATAGCTGAAAATCCAGGTATAAAAGTACGATAAAAGTTAGCCAAGCCCAGGAAAGCCTGCAACTGCCTACGTGTTTGTGGAGCCTCCCAATTCAACACATCCTCCACTTTAGCCGGATCCATAGCCACTCCACTCTCACTAATCCTATAGCCCAGAAAATCAATCTGACTTTTCCCAAACTCACACTTACTTAACTTCGCATACAGACTAGCTTGCCTCAGCCTCAGCCCGAGGGGGTAAGAGAAAGCAGTCTTCCATTGGTCACTTTTTTTCACCCGCACCATATGAAACGCGTCAATCAGGTCTAACTTAGTGAAAAATCTACCGCCCCCTAGCTGGCCCAACAAGTCCTTAATCAAGGGCAAAGGATAACAATTCGTAGTGCTGATAGCATTCAACCCCCGATAATCAATACACAACCGTAATCTCCCATCCTTTTTCTCCCGAAACAAGACTGGCGCCGCAATAGGGGATTCAGATCTCTGGATAAACCCCTTCTCCAAATATCCATCAATCTGTTCCCTCAAAGCCACCTTCTCCTGCACCGTCATAGCATATATTTTTGGCTTAGGCATAATAGCCCCCTCCTTAACTTCTATACTACATTGTACATTGCGGAAAGGGGGAAGACTTTGGGCCAATATAGGGTTAAACACATCTGCATAATCCCAACCCCCTGTACCTCGCCCGGGACTCCTTTCCCCACACTCGGATCACATTGCACCCTCCCAGTCTTCCAATCAATTTTGGGGTTTACTTGCTCTAACCAAGGCAGTCCTAATACCACTTCATGACCTTTAATGGGAGCCACTACAAAATCTATACCTCCTTCCCAAGGTCCTACCCGACCTTTTAAATCCTTAGTACCCAAAGAAAATGGTCCACCCTTAATAGATGACCCGTCTAATTGAGTAAAAGTCACAGATGTTGCCAGGGTTTTCGTTTCCCCACCCAAATCCCCTACTAACTTCGGGGACATGATGTTTTCCGAACACCCACAATCAACCAATGCTTTTTTCTCAATAATCTCCTTCCCCTTAAATAATCCCAGGGTGCATTGTACACTTGGGGGACTCACCCCAACACTTTTTGAATCTGTATTGTCCACAAAAGCCGCCCTAGAGGATGCCACTTTAATCGGAACGGATCGGATCCGGCACCTGTTTCTGCCGGCACTGGGACGCAAAATGACCCGGCTGAGAACAGATGAAACAAAGGCCACGTCCCATTACGGGTTTCTTCATAGCACTGGTTCTGCCATCGCCGCCACCACGTCTAGGCTCTCCTCCCCGGAATCGTCCTTCAGCAAAACTGTGTCCCGAACCTCTGGACCTTATCGACTGGAACCGTCGGCGCTGCACCTGGGCCAAGATCCCCTCCACGCTGCCAGCCAATTTGATCCATCCATCTACATCACCCGGATCACCTCGATGCAGGCACCACTCCAGAATTTCCTTCCGCAGGCCATCTTTAAATAATTCAAGCAATGTAGCCTGGGACCACTCAGCAACCTTGCCAGCCAATCCCATAAATTCCTCCACATATTCTGTGACCGAACGGGATCCCTGGGACAAACAGCGCAGCGCTTCCTTAGCCTTTATCCTCTCCAAAGGATCACGGAAGCGATTTCGAATGGCTTGCAAGAAGGCCCGGACCGATGTTAAACATGAATCTCTACGATCATGGCACTGCACATACCATTCAGCGGCCCTTCCTTTAAACACTCCTCCAATGGCTCGAACTCTGCTACTATCACTGGGGTAGAGATGACCGTAATCTTCCATATGGTCCTTCACTGCAGCAATAAAGAATGCCACCTTGCAAGCTTCCCCTTCAAACTCCACCCGCAAGGGTTCTTTCTTTAGCCGTCCTCCATACTCCTGGGATTGTACTTTCCTCCCCTGAGGAACCTCAAGCCTTGGGACTCCCCTTCCCATTCCTGCCAACTGCAGGGGGCGACTCACCGGGACCGGATTTACTTCTGACGCAGGATGACCACCATCCGTCCACACTCCCATGGGAGATCTAGGACGTTCAGCTGCTGACGGTCCGCCATCCATCCAAGAGTAAAAAGTGAAGTCTCCTCCTCCCGGTGCACTCCACGCCGAATCCACTGGCTCTTTCCTGGACATAGCCCGAGACATCCTTCTCATGGTATGCTCCATTGCCTCCATTCTACACCTCATCACCGCCAATTCCGATAGCGATTCAGGTTCCGTGGTCTCACTACCACACTCCTCCAGGTCCACCTGAGCTGGGGCACTCTTTCCCACAGCTTCTCTGGTCCTGCCCTCCACTGGATCCACCTGAGCTGGCCCTTCTTTCAGCGCAGCTTCTCTGGTTCCTCCGGTCCTCCGGACATCCATCTGAATGGGGCCTCGCTGCCCCCTTCCTCTGGATTCACCTCTCAAAGAGCTCACCTGAGCGTCCCACAATCTCTCCGCTTCTCTGAGCTCGTCCACCTGAGCTGACGCACCATACGCCGTCGCTTCTCTGGACCCGTCCGGGAACCCCACTTGGTCAATGGTATTCCACTCCCATTCCATGGTTCTCCGGACCTCTTCAGGAGCAATATTCCACATATCGATATACTCCTCTTCCTTCCAAGCCAACCTCTCCATTGCTGGGAAAGTTGAATGGGGCTTTAGCTTCTGTAATGACGCTCCAATTTCGGTAAGGATCACGCGTAGATAGAAGCACGGTCCAACACGATTTTATTGCAGGTACAACACTTGTTTGTAAAGCTAAAGCACCGTCCCACCACCCAAACACACCTTTTATACTCGAACCCCCCTCCCCTTGCCCATGCAATGTCCAGGCAGGGTTGCACCATATCCGGGTGAATCAGCAAATCCCATAGTCCAAAAGGATGTGACCTCATTAGTCTCTGAGTCAGCACTAATAGTCCAATGTCCAATGTCCGAGTCCAGAAGAGGTTGCCTCACTTCCCCTGGAACACCTGGAAGTTACATCACTCCCAGACTGACTCAGCATAGTCCTTCAGTAACTAGAACAAAGGTCACTTCACCTCCCGGAGAACTGGGACAAAGGTCAGCACCACCTCATGGCAGGCTGGAAACCTGAACTTCTTCCAAGCTCAGATTTCCCAGATCTGACACTGAGTTTTTCAGCCCTTTTATTAGGCTGAAAAAACGCCATTCCCTCAGCTTATACTCAAGTCAAGGTTATTTATTATTTTATTCTGGTATTTTTATTTTTATAACATTATTATTACTCTAATAATAATAATAATCTTTATTTATACCCCACCACCATCTCCCCAATGGGGACTCGGGGCAGCAAACATGAGGCCAAACCCTTCTAAAATTTAATGCAACACAGTAAAATACAAAACAAAATACATCAGAAATAGTAATAATTTAAAAAATACAATTACAATAACAAATTTATTTATTTATTTATTTACTTTATTTATATTCCGCTCTTCTCACCCCGAAGGGGACTCAGAGCGGATTACAGGTATACATACTTAGCAGACAATCCCTGCCGTTTTCCACATACAACATATAGACGAACAGAGGCAAACTCTGGCCACCAGGGGGAGCTGACGCACTCCTCATCTCTCAGCGTTCACAGCATATCTTGTTGTTCCTTCCGCTTTTTTCAGCGTTCCTGGAGTTCTTTAATGGCCTCATAATTCAGTCAAAATTTGCCTCCCCACTTAATGTGGTACTTTTATCTCCTACTTGACAGATGCAACTGTCTTTCGGGCTGCAAAGGTCGACAGCAGGCTACACTTAAGGTCGAGCACCCACCTCGACCCGGGCAGGCCTCGAACTCATGACCTACTGGTCAGAGAGATCTTATGCAGCTGACACTTAGCCAGCTGCGCCACATTCCCAAATGAAATGATACAAGAAATTCACACAATAAAAACCTAATAGGATGGGCAGGCCAAGATAAAATGATAAAATCCTGGTTGAGATAGGAGTATTCTTATTCTTATTATTACATGTATTACTTTACTTTATTATTATATTATTATTTTACTCTATTTATTATTTATATTATTACATTTATTATTTTACTCTATTTATTAATACTATTACATTTACTATTTTACTCTATTATTATATTTATTATTTTAGTCTTTTATTGTTATTATATTTATTATTTTACTCTATTTATTATTATTACAAATATATTATTCTGTTATTACTGTGATTATTACATTTCCATTATTTTACTCTATTATCATTACTTTCTGTATATTTATTATTTTACTGTATTATTATTGGAAGGATACGTAAGCACATTTACATTGAAGAAGGTTAGAATAATGGTTTAATCAGTGTTGGATAGTCTTATCTTGTATTACAGTTTTATGTAAATATTCCAAAAATATTTAATCTTCTGATGGCTCAATTCATGTAATTTTATCGGTCCCTATTTTTATTTTGAAATTTACCAGTTGCTACTTCATTTCCCATCCTTGACTTCTACTCGAGTTAGTACATTTTCCCAAATTTTTGTAGCAAAATTAGGTGCCTTGGCTTATATTTGGGTCGGCTTATACTCGAGTATATACGATACATTTGTGTTTTTACCCGTATGGTTTCTGTGCCCAGCTGAATGATGGCATATCCAGCATTCAGTATACAATTGTGTTTCAGCCCATATGGTTTCTGTGCCCAGCTAAGCATTGCCATATTCAGCATTCAGTATACAATTGTGTTTTTGCCCGTATGGTTTCTGTGCCCAGATGAGCATTGCCATATTCATTCAATATACATTTCTATTTTTGCCCGTATGGTTTCTATGCCTAGCTGAGCGATGGCATATATATGGTAAATGGGGTAAAATACATAAAGAGGGCAATGGGGGAAGAGCTTTCCCTAACCAGGAAACATGTGTCGAAAATACCATACAATAGAGTAAGTCAAAATACAAAATGATTATATTTAGAACACGTGAAGCGTGCCTGTATAGCCCAATAGGCAAATTGCTAGAATTCAATCATGTATATATACAAAAAGGCATGACCATATGCAATAACAAACACACACTACATAATTATATTACACAAAATGTGCCATCCGCAAGTCCGTTAGCACGCTGCTCACCACACTGCTTGGCCTGTAATTAGTCCAACTGTCCGTGCCTATCCTTATATAAGGAAACATAAACACAGTTCTTAGTTCCATAAGTGAGCACTGGCAGAAACCTGCAGGAAACGAAGTTCCCTGGGACTACATTACCCAAAAGTGTCCCTGGTGACGCACTCAGTCTCGTGAGTATAGTAGACAAGCGGTGTGACCGCTCTCGCGAGACTCAGGCAGACCATGTGTCCGGAACCAGGATGAATGCAATAATCCTTAAGGGGAAACTGTACTCCGTTTATTGCCAAAGTGGCTGGTTTGCCTCATGCAAGATGAATAAATATGCTTCTGTGTATACATCTCCCAGCCGACGGGGTCACGAAGTTGTATGGGATCCTCCCGTTTCGGTCTTGGCTGACCTTTCTCAAGGCTGCAGTTATGTTCAAAAGCATGTGGCGAAATGTAAGCCGTCATCCAATTCAAGTTATCAAACATTCATCAAATTATATCAAATTCTCAGCATAAATGTAATATATGGTGCCATGGTATTTTCAACACATGTTATTTTCGACACATGTTTCCTGGTTAGTTTTGGTTTTGCTGTGTAGCAGCACTCCTCTCTGTTATTCATTGGAAGAGCTTTCCCTGCCCGCTAACTGAGCTGCCTGTGTTTCTCCTTGTGGAGGACTATCAACTTGTGCAGGATGTGACTGAGTTCCAATATCCTTTCTGCCCCTTCTTTAGCATTACAGCACTTCTCTGTTGGCGGCAGCGGCGGCAGCAGTGTCTGCCTCAGAGGACCAAGACCTGCTGCACTCCCGCTTCTTTCCCTATGCCTCCTCCCAGATGTTTCTGGAGCAGCTGAATGCGGCCGGAGGGGCCGGCCCACTCCCCTCGGCCAATGGCAGCGGCAGCAACAGCGGCAGCAACAGCAGCCTGGTCTCCTCCTCCAACAACAGTTTGAGAGACAGCCACAGCCACCCAGTCGCCGGTCGCAGCGGTACAGACCCGGCCTCCCTCTTCGGCGTCATCCCAGACATTATCTCCTTGGACTGAGCCCTGGCGTGGCACCACTGGACTCGATGGAGCAGAGAGAGAGAAGGCTGGGCGGTCGTGGTTCTTCTTTCTTTCTTGGTCCTTTTCTTTCAGGCGTGGGCCAACTTGGGCCTTCCCTCCAGGTGTTTTGGACTTCAACTCCCACCATTCCTAACAGCGGCTGAGGGGGAAAAGGAAAGGGCCTGAGGCTGTTAGGAATGGTGGGAGTTGAAGTCCAAAACACCTGGAGGGAAGGCCCAAGTTGGCCCGCGCCTGTGTTATCTTATTTTGAGGTTAGATGCGCAGACAAGCTTTTTCTTTTTCCCTTTTTGTAGGGGGAAAACAAAATAACTATTAAGACGTGTACAGAGAACAAAACTATATTTTCAGTTGTACTTTTTGTATATATATAAACAGAAGATGGTTTTGAATGGTAAAACAAAACAGAAAAAAAATATGATAGAAAAACTCCCTAATTTCTTGGATACGGAAGATTTTTACGTCTCCCTTGAGTGTGTTTTTAAAAAAATCTTTTCAACTCCTTATCTGCATAACTTTTGTTTTGTTTGTTCCCAGCGATCCTAATTGGAAAAGAAAGCAGGTGTAGTCCACTGGGCAGCTTTTCCTAAAATTATCCCTGCGGAGAGAAACAGGCCTGGTGCCAGTGGACCGGGCCTGTGTGTTAATTTTAAAATGATGTTTTTCAGTTGTTTGCACAAATTCCAGGGCTGGGCGAGGCATTCCCGAAGGTATTCCCAGCTCTTTGTTCTGGCCCTGATTTTCACGTCAGTCCTGGTTTCTTTATCAGACACAGGAATACACTTTTTCTAGCAATTCCCCCCATAGAACAAGTTCCGCCTCCAATGTCGGAGCATTGCGATTTGGAAAGCCTCGAGGCAAAGAGGGATTCATTCGTCCGCCTTAGCAACATCTTTAAGTATTAATGGCTTCCTTCCTTAGCTTTTTCTCCCCCTTCTGATTGATTAAATTTACTGGGCTGATTTGAAAACTTGAAGGAAGATAAATGTGTTGTCGAAGGTTTTCGTGGCCCGAATCAATGCGTTGTTGTGAGTTGGGTCAAACATCAGCCCTACAGAAATCAATGGAATTGTCTCAGAAGCAAATGAGACACGGGATATGGATTCAGATGCGATTCTGGAAAATGTCACGGGCTACTGCAAAATATACCAATTTTAAATCACGTTACCTTCTTTCACTGGGTGGCTGTGAGTTTTCCAGGCTGTATGGCATTCTCTCCTGACGTTTTGCCCACTTCTGTGGCAGGCATCGTCAGAGGTTGTGACGTCTGTTGGAAACTAGGCAAGTTGGGTTTATATACTTGTGGTATGATGTCCAGGTTGGGAGAAAGAACTCTTGTCGGCCTGAGGCAAGTGTGAATGTTGCCATTGTCCATCTTGATTAGCATAGAATGGCCTTGCAGCTTCAAAGCCTGGCTGCCGGTGGGAATCCTTTGTTGGGAGGTGGTAGCTGGCCCTGATTTTTCCTGTCAGGAATTCCCCTGTCATTGTCGAAGGCTTTCATGGCCGGAATCACTGGGTTGTTGTGAGTTTTCCGGACTGTATGGCCATGTTCCAGAAGCATTCTCTCCTGATGTTTTGCCTGCATCTATGGCAGGCATCCTCACAACCTCTGAGGATGCCTGCCATAGATGCAGGCAAAACATCAGGAACATGGCCATACATCTCGGAAAACTCACAACAACCCAATTCCCCTGGGTTTTTTTTAGTGTTGCTCAACAAATGAGTCCTCCAGGCAGGAAGCACCCAGGCTTTGAAGCTGCAAGGCCAGACAATGCTAATCAAGGTGGTCAGTTGCAACATTCACACTTGCCTCAAGTGGACAAGAGTTCTTTCTCTCACCTTGGACATTCCACAGAAGAGAACATAATTTAGCATCAGTATATTTTGCCGCAGATCGTGACAGGTTGTTTTCCAGAAGCGTACTTGCATCCCTGTCCTGTGTCTCATGTGCTTCTGAGTCAATTCCTCTGAATTCTGTTGGACTGATGTTTGACCCAACTCCACATCGTTACTAAATCCCAGCCTCCTTTTCCTCCTTCAACCCCAATGGAATGTAAATAGAGGATCCTCCCAGTTCTTGAGGGCATTAATGGTTACTTCGCGGTCTTTTCCCCCAAAGTTTCCGAAGCGGCAATTGATCCTTGTTTAGCAATTAGGGTGGGTTGTTTTCCTCCCTTGAGACATGCTTCTCCAGTTTATAGTGGTGACTTTTCAAAAGTTGCTGATGGTTTAGACCAGGGGTGCCCACTCTTTTTCAGCATGCGAGCTACTTGTAAAGCAACCAAGTCAAAAAGATCTACCGGGGAGGGGGCGGGGCCTGGCGCGGCCTGACTCTGCCCCTCCCCCGACTTTTGCTCCCCCAGAGCTTCTGCAGCCCTGAGGGGGCAGTACCAAGACAGCATTGGGCTATATCTGCCACCGCTGCCTTGGCACTGCCCCCTCAGGACTGCAGAAGCTGTGGGAGAGCAGAAGCCGGGGGAGGGGAGGGGCCTGGTGTGGCCTGGCTCCGCCCCCTCTGAAAAGCGCCCCATCCCTTCGAAGGCTCCGCCTCGCGCTTCCTCGTTGCCGCTACCGCTTCGCGGTCCCTCGCCCTCTGCAATGCCCCGCGGGAGGAGCCGGCAACGGGAACGAGGAAGCGCGAGGCGGAGCCTTCGAAGGGATGGGACGCTTCTCAGAGGGGGGTGGAGCCAGGCTGCACCAGGCCCAGGCCCCGCCCCCCCGGCTTCTGCTCCCCCAGAGCTTCTGCAGCCCTGAGGGGGCAGTACCAATGCAGCATTGGGCTGGATCTGCCACTGCTGCCTTGGCACTGCCCCCCTCAGGGCTGCAGAAGCCGTGGGAGAGCAGAAGCCGGGGGGAGGGGTGGAGTCAGGTCGCGCCAGCCCCCTGGCTTCTGCTCCCAGAGAGCTTCTGCAGCCCTGAGGGGCCCAATGCAGCATTGGGCTGGATCTGCCACTGCTGCCTTGGCACTGCCCCCCCAGGGCTGCCCTTGGGGAGGGGCGTGGCCTGGCCTGGCCCGCCCCTCTGAGAAGCACATCATCCTCGTTCTCCGCCTCTCGCTCGGCCCGCTGCCGGCTCCTTTCTTATGGGCAGTGCAGAGGGCGAGGGAGCGCGAGGCGGAGCCTTTGAAGGCTCCGCCTCGTGCTTTCTCTTCCCTGCAATGCCCCGCGGGCAGAAAAAGCACCGCGGGATCGGAGGCCAGTGACGGATGCGCGCGGGAGCGCCCCATCCGGCTGGTGAGGCTCGAAGATCAGCTGGAAGAGGGCCGAAGATCGACTAGTAGCTCACGATCGACCTAATGAGCTCCCCTGATTTAGACTGTCCCCGTCTTTCCAAACTGAAAAGCATGTAAAAGGGGGGAAAGGAAAATTGTTTAAATATAATTAAATAAGAAACGGGAGAGTCAAAGAGAATTTTAAAAATATTCCAAAACCATCAGTGGAGTGTATATTTGTCTTCTATCTAACTATTGACTATCTACATTGACAAAACAATCAGAAACTGATTGGAGGAAAGGAAGGACAGAAGGAGGGAGGGAAGGAGATGAAACCAGGCAGGCTTTTTGCTTCATTTGATTAACAACTGATAGCAAAAAGCAAAGCTTAGTTTTCAAAGGTGTCTTTTGTCAAAACTTTCAGTATTTTATTCCGCAGTTACGATTTTTCCCCAGTGGATTTTCCAAAAAAGGTGTCCCTGTCACCATTGAAAACTGACTTGAATTTTGACATGGTTTGTTTATATGTATATGTGTGTGTGTATATATGTATTTATAGGTGTGCGCGCGTCTGTCTGCCTCTCTTGTCTGTCCCATGCATGTGTATTCCATTAATATCTGGCCGAGAACGTTTCTTTCAGCCAGCTTATATAATTTATTTAATGTCAGTCAAATCTCAATAAAACAACTGAGAAACAGGAGTTCTTTTAAGTCCGGTCCAGCTTGGGGAGGCATCGGAGTGGGAAGTTTTCAAGACGCAGAGTGAAACTGACTCAAAACTCAAGTTGGTGATGGGTCTGATTCTGTTCCAAACAGTGATTGAAGCGCTAGATTGTCCAAAGTTAAGCTGTCAGAGGCCAGATTGTCATTGATCCAATGGATAACCCCTTTGGCCTTTGTTGTTGTATTCTGTGCAATGGGAATGCCTTGCCTAGGTACATTTCTTGCATTCAAGACGGGGCAACGAAATGCTTAATTCTCTTCTCTATACACGCTTCGTAAATAAAAGCAACAGGCTGCAAGGCGGGTCATTCTCCATCCCATTTATTGCTTTGGTCGCTGCTGCCTGTTGTCCCAATTATTCAGAAATCTCCCTAACCAACTCAACAAGTGAGTGGGATCATATACAATAGGCCAGGGCTGCCCAGGAAGTCGATCGCGATCGACCGGTCGATCCCAGCCGGATGTGGTGCTTCTCAGAGAGGGGCGGAGCAAGCCCCGCCCCCTCCCCCGGCTTCAGCACTTCCAGCAGCTTCTCCAGGCTTGAGGATGGCAGTGCCAAGCCAGCCTTGTGCTAGCTATGTCACCACTGGCTTGGCGTTGCCATCCTCAAGCCTGGAGAAGCTGCTGGGAGCTCCAAAGCCAGAGGGAGGGGTGGGGCTTGGTGCGGCCTGGCTCCGCCCCTGGGCTTCCGCTCTACCAGCAGCTTCTCAGGCTTGAGGATGGCAATGCCAAGCCAGTGGTGGCATAGCTAGCACAAGGCTGGCTTGGCATTGCCATCCTCAAGCCTGGAGAAGCTGCTGGGAGCTCCAAAGCCAGGGGGCTTGGGGCGGCCTGGCTCTGCCCCCTCTGGCTTTGGCACTCCCAGCAGCTTCTCCAGGCTTGAGGATGGCAATGCCAAGCCAGTGGTGGCATAGCTAGCACAAGACTGGCTTGGCACTGCCATCCTCAAGCCTGGAGCAGCTGCTGGGAGCTCCAAAGCCAGAGGGGGGGGCGGGGCTTGGCACGGTCTGGCCCCACCCCCTCTGGCTTCTCTACCAGCAGCTTCTCCAGTCTTGAGGATGGCAGTGCCAAGCCAGCCTTGTGCTAGCTAAGTCACCACTGGCTTGGCACTGCCATCCTCAAGTCTGGAGAAGCTGCTGGTAGAGCGGAAGCCAGAGGGGGGCGGAGCCAGGCCGCGCCGAGCCCCAACCCTCTCCAGCCTTGAGGAGGTAGGTAGATCTTTCTGACTTGGTTTTATTATAAGTAGCTCGCGTGCTGAAAAAGTGTGGGCACCCCTGCAATAGGCTATTTATGAAGGATATTGGAGGATATCGAGCTCTCTCTCGATAGATGGATAGATAGAACAGTTGTTTTGGTCTAATCAGGCAGGTATTATAGCATTACACTCCAAGTGCTGCTGTCCCTGCGATGGCTGCCTCTCATTTGAATCCTGGGATTTGCAGTTTGGGGAGGGGCCTTTCAAATTCTCAGCTCACTAAACTACAAATCCTAGAATCCAACAGGAGGCAGCCACTGGATTTAAGGTGGGATTTTTAAATTTATCGTGTCAGAAGTGAGTTTTTAAATGTGCATTTAAAAACACACACAAAGTTTTAAAAAGAACTTGGCATGATGCTAAATGTCCTTTGACCAGAAGCTGGCCACTTGGAGTGCCTCTGGTGTCACTGTGAGAGGGTCCGTTGCGCATGTGGCAGGGCTCAGGCTGCATTGTAGTAGGTGGCCTGTGGTTTGCTCTTCTCCACACTCGCATGATGTCGTGGACTCCACTTTGTAGCCCCATTTCTTAAGGTTGGCTCTGAATCTTGTGGTGCCAGAACGCAGCCTGTTGGGATAGCGATGCTTTCAAGCAGACCTGGGCAAACTTCAGCCCTCCAGGTGTTTTGGACTGCAACTCCCACAATTCCTAACAGCTCGTAGGCTGTTAGGAATTGTGGGAGTTGCAGTCCAAAACACCTGGAGGGCTGAAGTTTGCCCAGGCCTGCTTTAAAGCATAGAATGAAGAGGCCTTTCAGGTGGCAATCGGAGAGGGATTGTCCCATCTTCATTGTTCATCTCCGAATGCTCCTTTTCCATCTTTCCTCTCCAAGGGACTATGCAAGGGTAGAGATCTGCAGAAACTTCAAAACAGGCTCTGTAACCCAGGATCTGATCCCAGTTTTTCCTGTGTATCCCAAATTATCTTGCAGTGGGCTCTTATTTGGAGAAGTTTGAGTTCCAAAAAGGTAAATATCTCTTGTGGGGAGGCTTATCCGTGCAAATAATTGCCATTTCCAAAAAGGAAAGGGAAAGCTTGGAAATTGATGGCCGCTTAAGGCAGTGATTTTCAACCTTTTTTGAGCCGCGGCACATTTTTTACATTTACTAACTCCTGGGGCACACCACCAACCAAAATGACACTCTAACACAGTAATACATATAGTTAATATGTTTTTAAATGTATTTATACACTCTGTGAAACCTGGGCCTGTTTCGATGAACACAAAATAGATATCCTGGCAGGAATGGCAGAAAGACACACAACAGCTGTCAGTCTCTCTCTCTGTTTTTAGTTTTTATCGCAGTTAAGCTTGAGAAGCTCATCTCACACAGACATGTGGTTAAAAACGGGAACAATATCAAAATTGCCTCGAGCTCACCGTCTTTTCTTTTTTCTTTTCTTTTTTCTTTTGTCCACCACTCATATTGGGGCCTTCATCTGTGTCATAATTTTGTCCAGGGCCCTGTTCGGCTTTGCATTTTCCCTTCTCAAAAACGTCTCCATCACTGTCACTCGCTTGTCTTGCTGTGATCCCAAACTGCCACTGTCACTTGACGCGCAGCTGCAGCACTAACTCTAACTTTGTTTACTTAGCCGCGTCTGAGCGAATCCAAGATGGCGCGACCATAGCACTCTCGCGTCACTTCTTAGGTGACGCGAGAGTGCTGTGGTTCCATTTCTTAAAGGGACAGATGCACCTTATAGTTTATATATGAATTGATATAGTTTGAAAATAATTTCCCACGGCACACCTGATAATCTCTCACAGCACACTAGTGTTCCGCAGCACACTGGTTGAAAATCACTGGCTTAAGGTAGCATTCCTATGCTGCCTCCATCATAACAAAATAAATTGTTTCGATTTAAAATTATTTCTTGCCCTATCTTTTGCAGAAATCTTGCATTTTAATTCTGGGATCGTACCACATTTCTTCAATTGTAAGACGTCATCCATTGCAAGACTCACCCTCACTCAGTACCAACCAAAATGCATAAAATACACCTAAGACATACTCCATTTGAGGGTATGTTTATATCTCCTTCTGGAAAGGAAATGTAGTATTCCCTTTCCAGGAGGTTTGTATTTATCATGGTTGTTTCTTGCCGCCAGTAACAGACTTTGACTAAAAATTCCCTTGAACTTTCACAGCTTCTTTATGGGAAAGCTGCGATGGCAAAATGGAAATTAAGAACTCTGCTTTTACTTTGGTTAAATTTAGATACTTATATTAAAATCTTCATGATTGGTGGGCTCGCAGGCCCGGATTAAGACATTTTTGCGCCCTAGGCCACACTTTGGAATTACGCCCCCTTTCGCGCGCCGCCACTCGGGCCCCGCCCCTGGAGGGAGTGACGCTACTTGGGGCCCACCCCCGGAGGGAGTAGCGTCGCTTGGGCTGCACTCCTACCTCTCTCCTTCTGAGACCACGGCGAGTTGTCCCAGCGGCAGCTGCTCGGCGCCCTTCTACGCGGCGCCCCATTCTCGCAGCTGCCGCTGCCTTTGGGACAACTCGCCGTGGTCTCAGAAGGAGGGAGGACACCACTCCCTCCGGGGGCAGGGCCCAAGTGATGTCGCTCGGGCCCCTGAGGGAGTGATGTCGCTCGGGCCCCGCCCCCAGAGGGAG
This sequence comes from Anolis apletophallus, assembly GCA_030556195.1. NCBI lineage: Eukaryota > Metazoa > Chordata > Lepidosauria > Squamata > Anolidae > Anolis > Anolis apletophallus. The sequence goes on from JARBWK010000015.1 coordinate 11,282,821, forward strand.
TGGCGTCACTCAGGCTGCATTCCTCCTCCCTCCCTCCTTCTGAGACCTTGGCGGTTGTGCCAAAGGCAGCGGCAGCTGCACTGCGTGAATGGGGCGCCGCGTGGAAGGGCGCCAAGCAGCTGCCGCTGGCACAACTCGGCGTGAGTCATCGCCATTAATTTTTTTTTGCCTTGATCTGGCGCCCCCCTCAGCTTACGCCCATAGGCCACGGCCTTGCTGCCCTAAATTATAATCCGGGCCTGTGGGCTCGTCTCTTGTTGATCTTTCTTTTCCCCAAAAGAGTGTTGCTTTTTGTATGTGTGTCCGTTTTGTTGTTTGTTTTGCGTGTGTATGTGTGTACGTGTGCACAGATGCAAGATAACGTGTATAATAGCAGGGATGGAGTGATTCTGAATAACTTCCGTGGGCATTATTGTTTGCATAACTTTTTTTCAAAAAACCGAACGCAAAACCAAAACTAAACCTTGCTAAAACTTTAAACTGGTTGCTGGTTTCTAGCCCTTTCAGTATTTGTTGCAAGAGCATTCCCAGGTTTCCTATTCTTTCTCGTGGCAAGAGGTAGCTACCATGACCCTAAGAAAGATGGCATTGCTGGTAGGCCTTCTTCCTTTGAGCAATCTAGCCGTTTTCTCTTGAGTGCAATTAACCTTTTTACAATAGGCATTTCAGGATATTTTTGATGATTATGTTGTTATTTTCCTTCCAATGAAAGCTTAGGTTTATAGGGACGGAGAGGGAGCGAGAGAACTGCCAGGGATCCCAGCACGTGCTGCTGTTCATGGTTCGAATTCACAAAAGGGAAAACGATATGTAAATATTGAAAAAAGAAAATACTAAAGAGGTTATTCCATGAGCTCAAAATCTGTGATTCATTGCCTTAAGACTTTCTCTTGGTTTTCCATACAGCATGCCAAACGAGTTTTTTAAAAAAGTGGCTTTTAACAAGAAAAAAAATGTATAGTAGACCAATGTCAGTTTGTATAAAAGTACCAAGTGAAAATATTTATTACATGCATTGGCAAGAAGAAGGAAAAAAACTGGTTTACCCTATTGAATGTTACCTGTTTATGTAAAGCATCTTTAGATGTAATAAAAAGCATTATTACGTTGTCTTTTCTGGCTAAGTCCTGCCAAATTGGCACAGTGTTTAGAGCAGGGGTCGGGAACCTTTTTGACTCAGAGAGCCATAAAAGCAAAATATTTGGAAATTTATTTCAGTGAGAGCCATATATATATATATAAGAACATAAGAAGAACCATGCTGAATCGGGCCTCAGCCCATCTAGTCCAGCATTCTGTGTCACACAGTGGCCCACTAGTTGTACACAGGGATCTCTAGCAGAAAGGAGGGCAAAACCCTCACCTGCTCCCGACCCCCACAACCAGTACCCGGGGAAAATCCTGCCTGCCTCCATCAACACAGAGGTGGCACTTGGATGTCCATTTCATTAGCTACTGATTCCCTTGGTATCCATGAATCTGTCTAATCCTGCCTTGAAGCTGTCCAGGCTGACCGCTGTCACAACCTCCTCTGGAAGTGAGTTCCATAACCCAATGACCCTCTGGGTGAAGAAATATTTCCCTTTATTAGTCCTAACTTTCCTACCTTGGAGCTTTAGGGAGTGCCCCCTAGTCCTAGTGTTGGATGACAGAGAAAATATTTTTTCTTTATTCACCTTTTCTATCCCATGCATGATTTTATACACTTCGATCAAGTCACCTCTTAAACGCCGTCTTTCAAGGCTGAAAAGACCAAGGCGTTGCAACCTGGTTTCATAAGGGAGCTGCTCCATCCCTTGGATCATTTTTGTTGCCCTTCTTTGTACCTTTTCCAGTTCCGTTATATCCTTCTTAAGTTGCGGAGACCAGAATTGTACACAGTACTCCAAATGTGGCCTTACCATAGATTTGTAGAGAGGCAATACAACATTTGCTGACCTATTTTCGATTCCCTTTCTGATCATGCCTAGCATAGAATTTGCTTTTTTCACTGCTGCCGCGCACTGGGTTGACATCTTCATTGAGCTGTCCACCAAGACCCCAAGATCCCTTTCCTGGTTTGTCTCGGAAAGCTTTGACCCCATCAATTTGTAGGTGTAGTTGGGGTTCTTTGCCCCGATGTGCATGACTTTACACTTGTTTAGGTTAAAATGCATTTGCCACTTTGTTGCCCATTCACTCAATTTCAAGAGATCTTTCTGGAGCTCTTTACAATCAGTTTCATTTTTAACTACCCTGAACAATTTAGTGTCGTCTGCAAACTTTGCTACCTCAGAATTCACTCCTACATCCAGGTCATTAATGAATAAATTAAAAAGTAACGGACCCAAAACTGAACCTTGGGGTACGCCACTTCTCACCTCTTTCCACCCAGAGAAGTGTCCGTTTATTACCACCCTGTTTCCTACAGTTTAGCCATATATATGGCTCTCACTGAAATAAATTTTCAAATATATATATATGGCGCTCACTGAAATATTCCATCTCTCTCTCTCTCTCTCTCTCTCTCTCTCTCTCTCTCTCTCTCTCTCTCTCTCTCTCTCTCACTCTCACTCTCACTCTCACTCTCACTCTGAAATAAATTTCCAAATATTTTGCTTTTATGGCTCTCTGAGTCAAAAAATGACTGAATTCAACTAAATGTGAATATATATGTACATACTATGAGAAAAGGATTCCCCCGGCAGAATGACAGGACACTTCAGACCTGGCTCTGCAAAAGGCATGCTCAGGACTCTGGGAAGGAAGAGAAGATGGAAGGAAGGTAGGGGGAAGGAAAGAAAGACAGACTGACAGACAGGGGAAATAAAGGAGGGAGGGGGAGAGGAAAAAAGAAAAGAACAGACTATGGATAAGGAAGAAAAGAAAAGCAGGACAGAGACAAGGAGGGGAAAAGAAAGAAGGAAATGGGAAGGGAGGAAAGGAAAGGGTGAGGAAAAGAAAGGAAAGAGTGAGGAAAAAGTAAAATAAGGGAAAAGAAGAAAAAAAAGGAAGTGAAAAGAAAGGAAGACTTGAAGAAAAAGAATAGAAGAAGGAAGAGGGAGAATGGAGGAAAGAAAAAAGGAGAGGGAAATGGTGAAGGGGAGAAAGGAAGGAAGAGGGAGAATGGAGGAAAGAAGGAAGGGGAAAGGGAGGGAAAAGGAGAGAAAGTATGGAAGAGGAAGGAAGGAACAAAGAGGGAGGGAGGGAAAAGAATGAAATAAAAATAGAGGTAAAATGAAAGGAAGGAAGGAAGGGGGCCGGCACGGGGCCAAGGTGGACCTTGGCATCGACATCGGTGAGGCAGTCCCTCCAGAAGGCGTCGAAGAAGCCGTGGCTCTTGAGCTGTCCAACGATGAGGGCGATGAGCTGGGCGTCCCCCGGCGAAGAGAGCACAGGGCCCCGAGAGCAGCGGTAGATGGGGAAGAGACAGCAATGGCGGCACAGAAGCAGCAGTTGCGGCGCATTTGCGTCACTCCTCCCTGTTGCATGCTTGGAAACCGAGGCCCGGGCTGCTCTGGAGAGCCAGGTGCAATCATGAAAAGAGCCACATCTGGCTCCCGAGCCATAGGTTCCCTACCCCTGGTTTAGAGCAATAGTTCCCAACATTTTTTGACCTGGGACCACTTTGACCAGGGACTACTTGGGCCAGGGAACAATTGACCAGGGACCATTTTATTTATTTATTTATTTACATTTATCTTCCGCTCTTCTCACCCCGCAGGGGACTCAGGGCGGATCACAATGCACATATATAGGCAAACATTCAATGCCATAGACAAACAACATATATAGACAGACCCTCAGAGGCAATTTAACATTCCAGCTTCTGGCCACCAGGGGGAGCTGTCGCATTCCTTCATTCTTTTTCATACTTCCTGGAGATTTTATGGCCTCGTAAATCAGTTAAATTAGCCTCCCCACAAAGTGGTACCTAAATTTTCTACTTGACAGATGCAACTGTCTTTCGGGTTGCAAAGGTCTACAACAGGGGTGCTCATTAGGTAGCTCGGGAGCTGCTAGTAGATCTTCGGCCCTCTTCCAGGTGATCTTCGGCCTCACCAGCCAGATGGGGCGCTCCTGCCATGCGTGCGCACACCCTGTGCGCACGCGCGCTCCTGCTGCTGGCTTCCGCTCTCGCGGTGCTTCTTTTGCCTGCGGGGCATTGCAGGAAGAAGGAAGCACAAGGCGGGGCCTCTGGAGGGAGCGCCCTGCCTCTCTCTCGTCCAGAAGCAGCTGTGCAGCCTCCGTTGCCGGCGAGACAGGCAGGGCGGAGCGCTCCCTCTGGATGCCCCGCCTCATGCTTTCTCCTTCCTGCAATGCCCCACAGGCGGAAGAAGCGCTGTGCGGGCGGAAAACAGCAGCAGGAGCATGCGCGGTGGCAAGAGCGTGTGGCGGCGGGAGCGTGCGGCGGCAGGGGCAGGTAGATCTTTTGGAATTGGTTGCTTTAAGAGTAGCTCGCATGCTGAAAAAGTGTGAGCACCCCTGGTCTACAACAAGCTACACAATTTGGTCGAGAGTTCACCCTGACCCGGGCAGGCCTTGAACTCATGACCTTCTGGTCAGTAGAGATCTTATGCAGCTGACTCCCAGCCAGCTGCGCCACAGTCCCGGTGCATCTTGACCAGGGACCGCTTTGACCAGTGACCACTCTCCAGCATTAGTACCAGCTGAGGGGGGAAAGGAAGGTGCCTGAAGCTGTTAGGAATTGTGGGAGTTGAAGTCTAAAACTCCCGCAGGGCCCAAGTTTGCCCATGCCTGTATTGCATGCAACATCACAACGTAATGTTGGTGGACAGGAAAGGAGATTTAAAGATGGGCTTAAAGCCAACCTTAAAAACTGGCATAGAGAACTGGGAAGCCATGGCCCTTGAGTGCTCTTAACTGGAGGTCAGCTGTGACCAGCAGTGCTGCAGAATTCAAAGAGGCACGAACGGAAGGCAAAAAAGAGAAACCTGTCAAGAGGAAGAAGGTGCATCAAGCCAATCTTGACCGGGACCACCTTCCACCTGGAAAACCATGTCCTCATTGCGGGAGAACCTGTGGATCAAGAACAGGGCTCCACAGCCACCTTCAGACCCACCACCAAAACACTACAAGACATCTTCGGGCTATGAGGGATCGCCTAAGTCAAAGTCATTATTGCATGAAATTGTGTGAACCCACATCATGGTGTTTTGCACCTCTAATGCAAGCCCCAACTGTTCTACCAGTTTCAAAAAGCTACTCAGTATACATCTTTATCTAAAAGGCAAACAGCTTTATTTAGTAAGGCAAGTCCAGTAGTGGAGGCGCCAAAGGGACCGGCTGCAAGCCTCCCGTCCAGTTCTCGTCCTGGCTCAGTAGTCGACCACCGGAAGCGTGATGGAACGGACCAAGTCTTCATACTTCACAATCCCATTGCGTCCCACCTTGGTGTCCTTCAAGAGGTTGTCCACTGTAAGTCATTGCAGTTTGAAAATGTTAAAGCAGTTGTTGATCACATTTATTCCTAACTTATAGTGAGCCCAATGGGATTTTTTTGGCAGGAGTTCATCAGAGAGGTTTGCTGTGACCTCCAGAGAGCGTATGAGGTGCCCAAGTTCCCCTAAGGGGTTTCTGTGGCTGAGAGGGATATGAATCCTGATTTCTCATGAGTCCTGCTCCGAACTACTACATCATGCAAGGTCTCTGTTACAAAAAGCAGCATTGCAATCTAATAGGATAGGGCAGGGCTGTCAAACACATTTTTATTGAGGACCAGCGGACCACATCAGCCTTACATTTGCCTTGCGTCTGAGAGGAGACATGATGGCCATGTGAGGGGAAGTCATAAGGAAGAGGGAGCAAGTTTCCTTTCTGCTGCCCTGGAGACTAGGACGCAATGGAACAATGGCTTCAAATTACAGGAAAAGAATCTGTATCTCCATAGTTAGTATATTGTAACCTATTGAAAACTAACACGGAGACGTTAAACTTTCACAAAGGGAATTTCACCAAAATGAGAAAAATTGTAAAGAACAAACTAAAAGTCATGCACATCGGGGCAAAGAACCCCAACTACACCTACCAATTGATGGGGTCAAAGCTTTCCGAGACAAACCAGGAAAGGGATCTTGGGGTTTTGGTGGACAGCTCAATGAAGATGTCAACCCAGTGCGCAGCAGCAGTAAAAAAAGCAAATTCTATGCTTGGCATGATCAGGAAGGGAATCGAAAATAGGTCGTCAAATGTTGTATTGCCTCTCTACAAATCTATGGTGAGGCCACATCTGGAGTACTGTGTACAATTCTGGTCACCGCACCTCAAGAAGGATATAACGGAACTGGAAAAGGTACAGAAAAGGGCAACAAGAATGATCCAAGGGATGGAGCAGCTCCCTTACGAAATCAGGTTGCAACGCCTTGGTCTTTTCAGCCTTGAAAGACGGCGTTTAAGAGGTGACTTGATCGAAGTGTATAAAATCATGCATGGGATAGAAAAGGTGAATAAAGAAAAAATATTTTCTCTGTCACACAACACTAGGACTAGGGGGCACTCCCTGAAGCTCAAGGTAGGAAAGTTAGGACTAATAAAGGGAAATATTTCTTCACCCAGAGGGTCATTGGGTTATGGAACTCACTTCCAGAGGAGGTTGTGACAGCTGTCAGCCTGGACAGCTTCAAGGCAGGATTAGACAGATTCATGGATACCAAGGGAATCAGTAGCTACTGAAATGGACATCCAAGTGCCACCTCTGTGTTGATGGAGGCAGGCAAGATTTTCCCGGGTACTGGTTGTGGGGGTCGGGGAGCAGGTGAGGGTTTTGCCCTCCTTTCTGCTAGAGAACCCTGTGTACAACTAGTGGGCCACTGTGTGACACAGAATGCTGGACTAGATGGGCTGAGGCCCGATTCAGCATGGCTCTTCTTATGTTCCTATGTTCTTAACCTTAAGAAAGTGCCTCTGAGTAGATATTGTAACCACCCAAGCTCTTGAACTCTGGAAACCTCTATGCTTAAACCTTTGTTTGAATAAACTTCATAGTTCTTTGATTAAAAAAAATTTCCAGGAAAAGAAATTCCACCTGAACATGAGGAAGAACATCCTGACTGAGAGAGCTATTCAGCAGCGGAACTCTCTGCCCCTCATCATGTCTCCTCTCAGCCTTCTCTTCTGCTGAATGAACATGCCCAGCTCTTTCAGCCACTCCTCATAGGGCTTGTTTTCTTGATGCTTTGAGTAGCCCTCCTCTGGACACATTCCAACTTAAGAGTCAACTTCTCCCTTCAGTTGTGGTGCCCAGAATTGGACACTGTGTGCTTCCCAGTGTGGTCTAACCAAGGTAGAATAGAGGGAGCAGGATTAGAGATCTAGGCACTAGACCAGGGGTGGGCAATTATTTTTTCCAAGGGGCCACACGAGAGCCAAAAAATATTATGGAGGGCTGAACTACATTCTAATCTACATTATTTATTTATTTATTTATTTATTTACTATATATCAGTGTTTCCCAACCAGTGTGCCGTGGTACACTAGTGTGCCGTGAGCAATCATCAGGTGTGCCGTGGGAAATTGGAACCTCCAATGCCCTTTCTTCCCCCTCCTGCCGAACACTTTTTCTTCTCCACTCGGGCTCCCTTCTTCCCAGCCTCGTTCTGCTTGCTTTGCCTCGCTTTGCTCACTTTGTCGCTTCTGCAGGAGGGAGGAGGGAGGAAGACGTGACCCGTGCGGGCGCTACTGCGCAGACCCACCCAACGTCTTCCTCCCTCCCCTCCACAGTGCTCTCTGGATATGGGTGAACTACAACTCCAAAACTCAAGGTCAATGCCCACCAAACTCTTATAGTATTTTCTCTTGGTTATGGCAGTTCTGTGTGGGAAGTTTTATTCCATTCCATCATTGGTGGAGTTCAGAATGCTCTTTGATTGCGGGTGAACTATAACTCCCAGCTGTTGAGCAAGACCTTCATGTGTGTCTTTCTGCCATTCCTGCCAGGATATCTATGTTGTGTTCATAGAAACAGGCCCAGGTTTCACACTGAGTATAAATACATTTAAAAACATATTAACTATATGTATCACTGTGTTAGAGTGTCATTTTGTGTCATTTTGGTTGGTGGTGTGCCCCAAGATTTTGTAAATGTAAAATATGTGCCGCGGCTCAAAAAAGGTTGAAAAACACTGCTATATATTACACATCATTAATATTAATATATCAAGAAATATTCATATATTATTAGTATTAATATCATAATTATTATATTATAGTATATCTATGTAGACGTAATATATTGAAATTATAATATAACATTATATTATATTATTTATTATATTATTATAAAATTATTACAAAATAATAATAAAAACCACTAAAATAAAAGGAAATTCAAGAAGACAAGGTGCGAACCAAGATAGAGGCTGACATCCTCAAGAGAGGAAGGATCCCAAGATGGAATGGCCCAATGGACCCAGGCCAGAGGATGACAAAGCGGACCCAGCCGCCGCCGCAGCAGAGGAGAGCACAGCAGCAGACGATCTGAGGCTGCAGGCCTCCACCCACTCTCGCCCCCAGCCGTTCCCCAACTGATTGCCCTGCCATGGAGTGCCTGCCATCCCTGGAGGCGATCCGGGCCTGCAGGGGGAGCAGTCGGCGATCTGAGGCGGCTGATCGCCCTGGCGACCCGGAAGACGATCAAGTCTCGCCTGACGTTTCGCCTGCATCTATGGCAGGCATCCTCAGAGGTTGTGAGGTTGTGTCAGACCTCACAACCTCTGAGGATGCCTGCCATACATTTACAAAATCCTGGGGCACACCACCAACCAAAATGATACAAAATGACACTCTAACATAGTAATGCATATAGTAAATATGTTTTTTAATGTACTTATACACTCAGTGTGAAACCTGGGCCTGTTTCGATGAACACAACATAGATATGATTCTTCTCACATATTTTATACATGGCTATCATGTCTTCTCTCAGCCTTCTCTTCTTTAGGCTAAACATGCCCAGCTCTTCAAGCCGCTCCTCATAGAGCTTGTTCTCCAGACCTTTGTGAAATTTCACCCTGAGCGAAACTTGCTTCCAGTTAACTATGGATGTCATGAAGCTGTTATAAACAGTTCCTTGGCGGGGGGGAGGCAACTCTCGAAAAATCCAGTAAAATAGTAAAAAAAAAAAAAAACATTTCTAGCGGAGGCTCAATTTGTTTCTTGGAAACCTGTGAGGGGGCTGCTAGGAGGGGGGAGAGTGCCAATTTCCCACGGCACACCTGATGATCTCTCACGGCACACTAGTGTGCCACGGCACACTGGTTAAGAAACACTGTTCTGGAGTATTGGCTCTCCCAATTTGGTGTCATCTGCAAACTTGATGATCATACCTTCTAACCCTTAATCTAAGTCCGTGGTTTCCAAACTTTTTTGGCCTACCGCCCCCTTTCCAGAAAAAAAAATTACTCACCGCCCCCCTAGAAATTATTATTTTAATTTTTTAATAGCAATTAAACAGAAAGATCTATGTATTAATGCAATGGTTCTCAACCTTTCCAATGCCGTGACCCCTAAATAAGGTTCCTCATGTTGTGGTGACCCCCAACCATATTTCCGTTGCTACTTCATAAATAATTTTGCTACTCTTACGTATTCTAATGCAAATATCTCATATGCAGGATGTATTTTCATTGTCACAAATTGAACATAATTAAAGCATAGTGATTAATCGCAAAAACAATATGTTTGGGGAGTATGGGCAACGGATGATGGGATTTGCAGTACCTTCGACCGATTACCTTCTGACTTCCACAGACCGCTGAGACCCCCACAAATTACAGAACTGGACCAAACCTGGCACAGAGAACCCACGTGACCAACAGGAAATACTGGAGGGGTTTGGGAGCAATTGGCAGTGATTCAGAGGAGATGTAGTTCACCTACATCAGGAGAGAACTGAGAACCCAAACAACTATGGATCTGGACCAAACTTGACACGAATACTTAATATGCCCAAATTTGAACACTGGTGGAGTTTTGAGACAATAGCCCTTCTCATTTGGGAGTTGTAGTTACTGGGATTTATTGTTTACCTACAATCAAAGAGCATTTTGAATTCCGCCAACAATGGAATTGAGCCAAACTTGGCACACAGAACCCCCATGACCCACAGAAAATACTGGAGGGTTTTGGAATGAATTGCCTCTGCCGGAGGATGCAGAGGCCTTTGCACTGCAGCCTTCGTACTGCACTGCGTGTGGGGGTCAAAGTGAAGGGGGCGGGACCAAAGAAGAGGGCCGTGTGACCCCTCCTAAATGGCTAATCATTCACCGCCCCTTTAAAGGGGTTCACCGCCCTCCAAATTCCTCTCAGCCTCCCACTGCCTCCAGGCCCGGATTAACACCTTTTTGTGCCCTAGGCCACACTTTGGAATTACGCCCCCTGTGCTTGCACTGAAGGAAGCCAACCTCTTCCACCCCCCACCCCCCCATCCTTTCATCCGCTCGTCCTCCTTAGGGCCCCGCATCCAGCTCTCCCGGTGTGGCCCTACTAGGTCCGCCACAGGAGTTTCCCTCTCGGCAGGCACTATGGATGCAGGCATGGGGGGAGGAGCCTCCTCCGGAGCTTGAGGCACTTGGCTCCTACCCGGTATCGGGGATTGCACATGCGTTGTAGTCAGCAGCTGCGCTTCTCCCCGATACCGGGGCTTGTCGCATTGGGCTTCTCTCCTGTACTGGAGTTTGCGCATGTGCCGTAGCCAGCAGTTGCGCTTCTCCCTCCAGTAAGGAGGAGTCTCCTCCTTGTGTTGGAGGAGGAATGCCAGCTTTCATGGTGTTAGGGCATGCGCAGACTGCGCAATGGAGTTTCCTGTACTTGCACTGAAGGAGCCAGCAAGTGGATGCTGTCGGCATCGAGGAAGTTAATTGTTCCTCCTGTCGACGTCGACGCCAGTGTCGAGAGCCCCTGCGCATACGCCGTTTGCGCAACAATAACAGAGGCAGGAGCTGGTATTCAGGAAGGGGCAGGGGCACCGACGAAAAGGAGGACGTTCAGTATCCTTCCTTCCTCATCTCCATGCGCGTTGCGTTTTTATTTGTTTCAACCTTTTGGGGGGGGGGGGTCCGTGATCTGCGTCCCCCCCCTCGGCTTGCACTCCTAGGCCATGGCCGAGGTTGGCCTTATGGGTAATCCTGGCCTGACCGTCGCCTTGTATTGCCTCAACATCCACCAGGGGGTGGTACCGCCCACTTTGAGAATCAGTGCTCTAAGTCATTAATAAATACGTCGAATCGCTTACCTTCTTCCCCGGAAAGCTTTTCTCCCAGGTTCATCAGCTTGGCCCTCAGCTCTGCCACAGTGACGAAGCCTGTCTTCCGTGTGTCGGTCATTAGGAAGGCCAACAGGATCTCCTTCTTGGGGTCTTCCTGCTGCATTTGCTTGTACATTATGCTCAGGAAAGTTGAGAAGTCCAGTTCTCCACGGCTATCTGCAAACACAGAGAAAGGCAACAAATGGGTTGGACACCCAATGGCCTGGCCTTCCCCAAAACATCAGAGCCTTGCTGCTGGGTTAAATTACACAGTACAACAACAACAATGTATTTTTTGTGGTTTGCTTTTGAGGCCTGTTCCTGGGTCCTTTGGGGCAGTGTTTCCCAACTGCTGTGACGCGGCACAGTAGTGTGCCGTGATGGACCTACTGCTGTGTGTCTGCCCCGCTTCCTTCCCCTCTCCTCCTGCCGAACTCCTTCTGCTTGGGGGAGGAGGAGGAAGGGCCAGGTGGCTGCGAAGAAAAAGAAGAAGGGGCCGGGACGCCGCCTCCTTTGGCCGTTTCCCCAGCCAGCCTCCAATCCGCCATGACTCTAGCCCAGTGTTTCTCAACCTGGGGGTCGGGACCCCCAGGGGGGTCACGAGAGAGTTTCAGAGGGGTCGCCAAAGGCCATCAAAAAACATATATTTCTGATGGTCTTAGGAAGCCCTTTGACAGAGAAGGTTGAAGATCTCTCTGCTTGTCCTTCTCTTTCTTTTTGGAAACAGACTGCGAATTCTCCCACCTAAAGTGCTCCTTTGCTGTGATTGGCAGGCCTCCCTGCCAAGGGGAGCGCTGTTTCTGAGACTCCAAGCAGGAAAGGGGAGAGCAGGTGTGCTTGGCGCATGGCAGCATGATGAACATGTGTGGGTGAGGGAGAGTGTGAGAGGTGGGATGTCAAGATCTATTTTCCCCAAACTCCACCAGTGTATTATTGAGGATTCGTGTCAAGTGTGGTCCAGATCCATCCTTGTTGAGCTTATAGTGCTCTATAGTGCTCTCTGGATGTAGGTGAACTACAACTCCCAAACTCAAGGTCAATGCCCACCAAACCCTTCCAGTATTTGCTGTTGGTCATGGGAATTTTGAGTGCCAAGTTTGTTTCAATTCCATTGTTGGTGAGTTCAGAATGCTCTTTGATTGTAGGTGAACTATAAATCCCAGCAACTACAACTTTGAAATGACAAATCAGCACCCCCAAACAAAAATACAGTTATGAAGTAGCAATGAAAATGATGTTACGCTTAGGGGTCACCACAACATGAGGAACTGTATTAAGGGGTCGCAGCATTAGGAAGGTTGAGAAACACTGCTCTAGCCCCTCGCTCACTGAAGCCGTGCAGAGGAGGAGCCCCACCCACTGAAGCCCGTCCACCACTCATGCTCCTCCTCCTCCGTGCGCCTTCAGCGGGCGCGGGGCAGGAGTCATGGCGGAGAGGGGGCAGGGGACGGGGGCCATGACTCCCGCCCCTCGCTCGCACTGCCCCCTCAAGGCTGGAGAAGCTGTGGGAGAGCTGAAGCTGGGGGAGGGGGCGGGGCATGGTGAGGCCTGGCTCTGGCCCCTCCCCCAGCTTCAGCTCTCCCACAGCTGCTCCAGCCTTGAGGGGACAGTGCCAAGCCAGCATTGTGCTGGCTCTGCCACCGCTGGCTTGGCACTGCCCCGTCAAGGCTGGAGAAGCTGTGGGAGAGCTGAAGCCAGGGGAAGAGGGCGGGGCATGGTGCGGCCTGGCTCCTCCCCCTCCCCCGGCTTCTGCACTCCCAGCAGCTGCTCCCAGCAGGCCACCATCCCCCAGCCGTTCTTTACTGTGTTAGAGTGTCATTTTGTGTCATTTTGCTTGGTCGTGTTCCCCCAGATTTTTTTTTAATGTTAAAAGTGTGCCGCATCTCAAAAAAGGTTGGGAAACACTGCTTTGGGGCACTGATTCAGAAAACGGCATTGGATAGACCAGGGCTGTCCAACTTCTTCGGGCCCAAGGGCCAGAATTCAGGTGACTGATCACCTTGGGAGCCGGAGCGGAGGGCGTGGCCGCTCACGGGGGCATGGCCGCAGCAGGGGCGTGGCCGCTCGCAGGGGGCGGGACCACTACCACCCTGGCGTGCATGCCCAGCGTCCTGCGTGGCCCGCCCCTTTTCGGCGACTGACGTCACCCCGCCGAAAAGGGGCGGGTCACGCAAGATGCCGGGCATGTGCGCCAGGGGGGATCGGTGAGCCGCCCTCCGAAGTGTCCCTAGCTCTTGCAGTGGCCGCGCCTGAAGGAAGGTAAGCTCCTCCCGGGCTTACCTTCCTTCAGCGACCTGCAAGAGCTAAGTCACGGCGGAGGGCGGCTTACCGATCCCCGGCCCGCCTCCCGCCATGGCGCGCAAGCCCGGTATCTTGCGACCCGCCCCTTTTCGGCAGGGTGATGTCAGGCGCCGCAAAGGGGCGGGTCGGCGCAAGATGCGGGCATGCGCCAGGGGAGGCGGGCGGGCTGGGGATAGGCGAGCCGCCCCTCCGCCGTCTCCTTAGCTCTTGCAGCGGCCGCGCCTGAAGGAAGGTAAGCCCGGAGCTTACCTTCCTTCAGGCGCAGCCGCTGCAAGAGCTAGGGACACGGCGGAGGGCGGCTCGCCGATCCCACCCTGGCGCGCAAGCCCGCGAGCGGCCCTGCGCGAGCGAGGAACAGGTGGGGTAAGTCCCGCCCCTAAGGCATATGACGTGGCTTCCCTCCGCCTCCTCCTCACTCGCGCCGGCCCCACCTCTCCTCGCCCCCCCCCCGGACATTTTTTTGGGAATTTTTTTTCCAATTTTTTTTAAAAAATAAAAACTGATGTTTTGCAGGGGGTTAGGGGGCCGTAGGGAAGGGGCTCGGGGGCCCGTGTACGGCCCCCGGGCCGCCTGTTGGACAGCCCTGGAATACACCATATCCGTTGGTAGGCCGCTCAATAATCACACTCACTCGGGTATTGAGGAAATGCTTTATGAGTCCTTAATCCAAGGCAGTAAAAACCGTACTGAAGCCTTCCCTCCAAAATCCCTGCTCAAAACTCCCCCGAGCCCCTCCCCCCCTCTGGCGAAGAGCCAATCCTTGAACAGATAACCCCGGAACCCCACCCCTCTTGTCCTTTTTCGGCGGGAACTCCAACAGCTCAGAAACAACAGGGAACAACATGGAGCTACAGAAACAACATGGAACAAGGAGAACCAAAATGGCGGCCGCGCCTCCGATCGCTCGGTCCTCTTCCAAGATGGCAGCTGCATCTTTGTCCATTGCGCTATCCCGCATTGGACAAGGCGCCGCTGACATAGCGCCCCCCTCCCGAAGGAGTCCACCGACCTGGGGGGAAGAAGCAAAGTATTTTCAGGGCCCTGGCTTGTCCGGGAAGGCCCTATGAAACCTTTTGACTAATCTGGGGGCCTTGACATGTTCTGCTAACACCCACTCCGGCTGCAAGTCTTTGGAAAGCCACTGCACAAAGTATTGAAGTCTGCCCCTAAGCCTTTTAGAGTCTAAAATATCCTTAAGCTCAAAGTGGGTATGTTCCCGATCATGATCGGGACTGGGGCTCCCCTGTGGAGACCACTTGCGGTGGGTTACTGCCTTTTTAAGCAGGCTAACGTGGAACACCGGGTGCACCTTGCGCCACGTGTGGGGAAGGTCTAGCCTAAGGGTGACCGGGTTGACCACTTCAGTCACCCGTAGAGGGCCAACAAACTTGTCCGCAAACTTGCGGGAGGGCTGGAGTCGATCGCAGGTGCTTAGTGGAGAGATATACCATGTCTCCTGCCACAGGTTGGCTGTGGCCCTCTCTTTTTATCTGCATGAGTTTTGTAGTCTTCTCTGGCCTTCCTCAGCGTCCTTTGGATCTCTGGCCAGGCTGCGGCAACCAGCGCCCCAGGACTCGGGGGTGCAAGGCGGAGGTGCAGAAGTATCAATAGCTGGGAAAGGGCAGGAAGTCCCGACCACCCACGGCCGGAACGGAGACACCCCCGTGGGCCGCGTGGTCGGTGTTGTTATAGCAGTATTCTGCCACATCCAACAGGTTGGCCTACTGGTCCTGCTGATACGTGAGAAGCACCTCAAGTATTGCTGGAGCGTCCGCTGAACTCTTTCGGTCGCTCCGTCTGTCTCGGGATGGAATGCCGTACTCAACGCCCGTTGGGTCCCCAGGGCGGCCGGGAACGCCTTCCAAATTTAGCAGCGAACTGCGGGCCGCGGTCACTTATGACCCGACGAGGGCTACCATGCAGGCGAAATACATGATGTATAAAGAGTTTGGCCAGCTCCGGCGCCGTTGGCAGTCGTCGCAACGGCACAAAGTGGGCCTGCTTGGAGAACAGGTCCACTATCGTCCAGATGGCGGTGAACCCCCCGCTCTCCGGGAGGTCCACTACGAAATCCATGGCTATTTCTCTCCATGGTTCTGCAGGGTCAGCTACTTGCTGCAATAGGCCCGTGGGGCGCCCCACCTTCGTTTATTCCTGGCGCACACATCACACTCGGCGATGTATTGTTTCGTCCCTCCTCATCAT